>JBAMBS010002607.1:312500-332500 GCA_037044455.1 Zygothrica quintamaculata | reverse complement strand
TATGAAATTTGATTCCCAGCAAGTGTCTAAATGATGTAATCACTATTACTATTGTAATAAGTATCAATTTAACATCTATCAATAAATAGCACTCATAAACCTTTTTCAAGTCAAGCTCAAGTGATAAAATCAAAGTTGTTACAAAGAGTAACTACAGTAGCTAATAAACGTATGCGCACACACGAGAAGTGCTTTAGCATTTAGCTTGCATATAGTATAATTTATAGTATGGGGGACGACAAACGTCATGGAAAAGTAAAAATGACCACTGCAGTGCGACAGAGTTGCTGGGCACAAGCTGATGGCAAAAGGTAATGAATCAAAATCAATTGCAACAGCCGTTAGAAGGGAGTCACCTGACCCCAGCGACGGGCTGGGGAGGATGGGTCAACAATAGTCCAGTAAGCAAAGTTTGCGCTGTTGTGCGTCATGTTGCAGTTTGGTGTGATGTAGTATGATGTGATGTGATGTGATGTGGTGTCGTGTGGTGTTGTGTGGTGTGATGTGATGTGATGTGGTGTGATGTGGTGTGATGTGTGTGTGTGTTGCTGTGAGATTATGTGGAGGCTGGTGTGCCACATGGTGCTTTGTGGGTGGGTTATAAAGCTGCTGCTGTTGCCGTCATTACGGTCACGTTGCGGCAGGACAACGACAAACGCCAGGCGACAATGAGAAAGAAAATGAGAATGAGGACGAGAACGCAAGAGACAGACAGAAAGAGAGAGAGAGAGAGAGAGAGAGAGAGAACAAGAACAAGAGTGCCAAGAGTATGATGAAGGTAGACGCAATTACGGGCGCCAATGATGACATTAATTATGCAACAAAAAAAAGTGAGGAGAAAAATAACAAGAAAAATGTGAAAAAAATGAGAAAAAAATTTAAAAAAAATGAGAAAAAGATTTGAAAAAAAAAGTAATAAATAAAATATAAAATAAAAAGCAACCGCCAGTGGAGCGAATGAAATAGATAGATCTAAAAATGTGCGAATGAGATAAACGATATGCACGCAAGGGTGGCCCTCAAATATACATTAAAGTACCACTCACATGTGTGCGTGTGTATGTTTATGTGTGTGTGTAAGTGTGTGTTAGTGTGCGTGTGTAGGTAAGTGAGGTACGTTTCCTGGGGATTGCATGGCCCGGCAGTAAACTCAATGAAAATGAAACATGCAATTTATTTTAACCTAAATTTTTATTTTACAATTACACGAAATGCAACTTTTAAGCATTGCCTACACTGAGAGAAAAAAAAAGTAATTTAATCTATCATTTAAATGTGTTCAAGTACAATTTAAGTTGTATAAACAGTTTAAGCTAAACAATTTAAGAGAAATTTTATCGAGAGATTTTATATAAAGTTATCCTTTGGGCTGTGTATTTTAAGTCTTATAAAAAGTCTTCTAATTAATACTTATACATAGTTATGCCATACATTAGAAGAATCAATATTAAGACATAGATTTTGCTTAATAATATTAGTTAGTTTCATAGCAAAACAAAAGTTGCTTACAACAGTTTTAAGCAAATAAATTGCGGTGAAAACTTTTCAAAAGTTTACTGTGTATATGTATCAGCTGATTATCCATATATATAGTGTTATATAGAAGTCTTATACATAATGAAAAGCTAGTATATTTATATGCCGAATATTGTTTAATGCCTTCGCATAGTTTTATAGCAAGAAAAGTTGCATAAAATTTAAATAATTTCTCAGTAAAAATAATTTTTTTTATTTTTATTTAAATTTCCACAAGTGATTTCTTACTTGTATTTTTTCTAAGTGTATTTAGATTAGATTAGACCAATTTCGCTTTAAATAATTGCATGGTCAAGCAAATGACACATATGCATATATTATATATATATATTTCTATATATATATATATATATGTATCATTGTCTCCCTATGTCCTTCTTCCTTGATCTGTAGCATCGATCATTTTCGCTGTTGAAATGTCGTTTTGTGCGTTGTTTAACTGTTTGCTATGTTCACCAGTTCTCGTTCTCCACTCTCTATTATCTTGTGTGTGTGTGTGTGTGTGTGTGTGTGTGTGTGTCTGTCACTCTGCCTGAGCTTAATTAATGAGTTTAATTGTAATATTGCTATTTGAGTGCTCATAATTTAATAATGAATTGTGTTGAAAACTTTTATCCACCACTAAATGCAATTTGTGGATTGCAATATGTGTGTGAGTGTGTGTGTGTGTTTGCGAGTGTATGTGTGTGGCCAACAGCTTACTACAGTTATATTAATAATTAAAGCTGATGCTTTTATAATTATTAACCGCTGAAAAATTTTGTAAACGCTTTTTGGCCACGTGTAAAGATTATTTTTATTTCGTGCAATTTTTAATGCGTAGCGCAAAGTTAAAGTTTGAAGAGGAGAATGACAAAAAAAAAAGAAGAAGAGGAAGATGAAGATGAAAAAATGATGGAAGGTTGGCTTTAAATGGGGGAAAATATTGTGGTAAGCCACTCGGTAAATCGTTTGCTAAGCGGATTTGAGTGCAATACGTAAAAATGCTGCAATTTGTGTTAAAAAACAGAAAAAAGAAACACATTTTGGATAAAAAAACAACAGCAACAGCAACGGTAACAAAAGAAGAAAAAGAAGAACAGCAGTAACAACAACAACAAGTAGAAGTAGCAACAATTGTAGCTGGAGAAGAAAAAGTAAATAGAAAAGATGAATAAAGTGAAAGAGTGTTATGTAAAGTGAAAGTGACAAAGATGTTTGTTTGTCTAAGCGGCAATTGTTGCTGCTGTTGGTAATGTTGCTGACGTGTGTGAAACGTTGACAAAAGCGAAGAAAAATGGAAAATGAAAGAAAGAAAAAAATAACGAAGAAACGACAACAGCAATAACGACGAAATTGTAAATGAAAATGGCAACATGCAAACAACAAAAAAAAAAAAAAAACAAAAAAAAACCTGGAGAAAAAAATTGAAATGACGAAAATATGATGGAAAACGATGAAAATGTGATAAAAGAAATGAGAAATGAGAATGGGGTATGAATATGAGAATGGGCATGAGAATGAGAATGTGTACGGTTATATGAATAAAAGAAGAATACATAATGACGAAGGTAAAGATGAAAGCGAAACAAAAACCAAAAAGAAAAGGAAGAAAAAAAAATTTGCAACGACAAGCGCAGACACGCAACAAATGGAAATTACCAAAGGGTTGTGAGAAAAGTAGCGGCAAATTGAAGTAAGTAAGAAAAACAGCGATACCGAGCGAGGAGAGATAGAGGGATAGAGCAAGAAAGAAATACAAAGATATGCGGCATAAGTAGTAGGAGAATTGTCATTTTTAGGTCATTAAGGAAACAATCTAAATGTAATCGAAATGATCATTTGTCAAATAGAAAGCTTAAAGCTCACTTATGGCAAAATACACTTGGAATCACGAACAGCTAAATGCTTCCTTAACATACTTCAAGGTCCTACTTAAGCTTCCTTTATAACTTATTTAAAATTATCACTCGATCAAGAAGCTTTAACAAGTGAACTAGAAAGCTTTAATAAGCTTATTTAAAAGACTTGAACAGCTTAAATTAGATTAAATATTAGAATTTTGGTTTTAGTTGAACAGCTTTAAGCTCCTTAAATATTTTTTAGTATGCAGTAAACCATTAAGAAATATCAGTTAACAGATTTTCCAGTAACGATTAAGATTTTACCTCTTAAGATTTGAAGCTACAATTGTACGACAAAGCTTTCCATTAATTAAAAGTTGAAAGCTGCCTTCGAGCTTATTTTTCATACATTTACTACCTTTGAAATTAAGTTAATAAAAGGTGTTTTTACAGTCAATTTTCTTGGTGTGTTTTAAACAAATCTCAAATCAAAATTTTATAATTATTTAAAGTAACAATAAATGCAAAAAAAAGCTCAAAATTTTGCTGTTTGTTAATTAAAGATGAGATTAAAGAGAAACTATTGAAACTACCCACTGATTGACGGACAAACTAAAACTGAATCAAGAATCATGCAGAGCATGTTTATTGTATGTGTGCACGTGTATATGTGTGTGTGTGCTTTCTTGTTAAATAAATCTTAAGCATTTTGGTATAACCAAAACTCAATTGCCAATATCTTTGTCATGTGGCTGCTGGCCAAAGCTGAACCATTATTAAAATCAATGCAAAATGCATAAATAAGGCAAAAGCAAAAAAAAAAAAATAAACACAAGCTAAAAGGACGAGAGCTTTTTATCAAAGGATAAGCTTTCAGTAAGAGCAGACAGCAACTTTACCTTTAATCGATTCAAAAATAAATGTTTGTGGCACACACAAACGCACACTTACACATACATAAGCACACGAACACACACACACACACACACACACACACATAAAATTACTCAAAACCGTTAAGCGGCTTTTGGAGCACATATAAACTCCCCGCCCTTTGCCACCTGTACCTCCCTCCCCTTCCTCATTCCATTAGGCCAGGCAAGCACCTTACAAGAGGCAACAAAACGTGTTGAGCCCAAAAAGGCTTAGGCTCAATTGAAGGGGCAGTCAAGAGAGAAGACTTTGTAAGGACTTTAACTCGTTGTTTTTTTTGTGCCTGATTCCTGTAATTCGTTTCAGTTTTTCTCCATTTTCTTTTTCACGTCTTTCATTTTTCTTTTTTTTTTTTATGCATCTTTTTGCGTTTGCTTCAGTTCTGTTCAAACTGCTCGTAAAATCAAGTGAATACCATTTTCAACCCAATAATCAAGCCTCATACTTATCCTTCGACTTATTTCCATTTTGCCAACTTTCGCAGGTGTTTTTTTTTTTTTTTTTTGCCTGTTTTCGTTGAAGCTGTTAATATTATTTTAGTCAAAAAATTTTGCGGTTTTATTAGTATTCTTTTTTTTTTTTTTTTGGCTTGTTTAGCTGCTAACTTAAAGACTTTCTCGTGTTGCCTTTGCGTGTGTGTGTTGAGCGATAAACTGTTATTGCTAACAAATACATAAACATATATACATAAATAGATATGTATATAAGTATCTATATACATAACCCCCTATAATCACTTTTGCTTAGATCATTTTGTGCCACAAATTTGTTTTTTTTTCGCATTGGCTTTATGCATATTTAAAATTTTGAATACATTTCACATTTCATAATGCCTTTTTGGTGCTTTAAGCATTTAAGTTGATAGCCTCACTAACTTTTTTTTTAAGTTTTGTTTTTTTTTTTGGCACACACGCATATGTATATGTGTGTGTGTGTGTGTGTGTGTGTGCCTTTTTTGAGGGTAAACTAGAGCTGTCAGTCCATTATCAGTGGGGTTGCAGCTGCAGCACAACTAAGGCGCATGCAATCCATAAACTTTTCACTGACACGTTTTGCTCTTACTATATATGTATGTATAGCGCATACATATACACTATATATATATAAAAATATATATATCTATATAGTTGTATATGTACTCATATTGTGTTATATAGTGTAGTGTATAGTATAGAAAGTTGATTGGAGAGTGCTCTATGCACTGCTATAGCTAATGTCAGAGAGCTAGAGCTGTATGCAGCAGCAGCAATGGATTCAACATTGGGTCGTACAGTGGGTTTGTGCAGTGGGTTCGGTTCGTGCATTGGGTATAGACTAATGTGTTTTGAGCTGGCGACACCCTCTGTTTGGCATATGGCAGGCAACTGCCAACCCTCTAAAATAACTACCAAAACAGTGGCGTATATCAATAAATAAATATATATATATATATATATATATATATATAGATTATGTAGCGGGTGGAGGGTGGAGAGTTTGGGGTTGGATATGAGGTATGCGTTTGGGCTGAATGTTAAGTTTGATTGGCTTCAATTTAATTTTGTCTATACAAAACTTTAACACATCATTTCTAATTATATATGTATATATACATATATATTTATATATATATATATATATATATATATATATATCTATCGATTTTGATACTTTGCGCTTTGATTAAGCATTCTTTTTCCCCCTTTCTACGTTTTACTACGTTACTGTCTACTACACATATATATGTATATATGTATAGTATATAGTAGAGTATGGTATGTATATGTGTTTACGCATAGCGTAGAGTGTGTGTGTGCGTGTGGCATACTTCATGATGGTTTTAATTCGGTTTCATTGCTGTCGTTCAATCATTGCAATGCTATTCTAGTCACGTCTCTGCGTGTTTGTTGTAGGTTTTAGGCCAATTGTTGTCTGCCAAATGTTTTTTTTCCACATTTTTTTTTTGCGTTTTTCAAAATGCGATTTTGTTGGAAAGTTTAGAGACAATAGACACGCCCAGTCAACCCTCTGCTACTGTTGTTCAATATATACAGAGAGAGATATATGTATAGATATGTATATATGTATATGTATATATAGTAAAATAGGAGCAAATTTTTTGTTATTGTTTTTCTATTTTGTTTTTTGCCATTTGTTTTTCCTGTTTTTGTTTTCTTTTTCGTTTCAGTTTGTCTGCCATTTAAAGCAATAAAACGTTTCGAATTAACTTTTTGCGGCGTTGCGTTTGATGAAAACAACAAAAAGAAAAAAAAAAAAATTGCAAAAGAAAACAAGGAAAAACAACAACGACAAATCACAAAAAAAAACACACACACACATAATAAAATTCTATTGAATAATTGGAAGCAATTTATGTTATATTTGTATTTGAGTAAAGCATCCTTAAGGATTCAACTCAAATAGAGCAACATTTGCTTAAGCACTAAACCAGTTATGATTTCATAAGCCAAGTTTATTAATTTCTTTAAAAAAAAAAGAACAAATTAAGAACATTTTAAAGTCAATGGCTTGGCAACCAGTTGTTGATGTTTTCATACAGCCACAGCTCAAGCTAAGGAGCAGAATATGATCTGGGTATGAGTAGAGGCCAGTGCCACTGGTTGGGTAATTAACCTAAGTGAAAGTGGAAAGTGGAAAGTGTAAGAGAGAAATGGCAGCAGCTAGCAAGGGATGAGCTTAGCTTGGTAAAAACATGAAACTATAACTCAAAGTTAATGAAATGTTAGACCAGGCGACGTCCTCAATTGGTATAAATTGCATGGCATACAGCAACAGCAACAGCAGCAACAACAACAACAACAGCAACAACAGCAACAGCAATGGTAACCGCTCAAGTGGTTAGCCACTAAAAAATGAAACCGCCAACGAGTTGGCAAGTCGAGAGTTAAGCAATGTGATGGGGTAAAGACTAACTGGGAGTATTATGAAGTGGGCTTGGGGTTGGGGTTGAACGGAGGGGGGGGGGAGGGCTTATAGTGTAGGCGGGGCAACAGCCCAGAAAGCCACTTTATTCTATTTCCGTTTCCGGCTGTTGTCGCCAGGCGTTGACTTAGCCTATTGTTGTTGCTGCTATTGCTACTGTTGCTGTTGTCAAGCTGCCGAGTATGTAATGTGTTTCCGTTTGCCACAAATTGTGGCATGGCGTAGGCGTCAGCGTCAGCGTCTGCGTTAACGTCAGCGTCGACATCAGTACTAGCTGCGTGCGTGCCAAAGCAATGCAAAACAACACAAAAACAAAAAACTGAAAGCAACAAAAACAATAATGATATGAAGCCAAGCAAGTAAAATAAACTGCACGATATAGAAACAAACGAAAGAAAAGGATACAAAGCCGAAGAAGACCAAAATAAATGGGATGAGTTTTATGGGGCTAAAAGAGTGAAGTGGTGTGGCGTGTGGCTATAGTCTATAGTAAAGACAAAGTGTGTAGGCAAGGGTAAAAGCCAGGCTAGAAAATGATACTCGAGATGTCAACGTCACCAACGGGGCGTATACACAACAATACAAGCACAAGTTCTAATAGTAACACCAAGCTCCAAACACCAAACAGCAAATAGCAACACCAAGCACCAAACACCAACAACAACACCAACACCAACAACAACAACAACAACAACAACAAGAACAAAACACGAAGCTCACAAGCTCAATCTCAATGCCATTGCACGCATTTTTATTTATGTAGAGGCCACTAACACTATGGCAAAAGTGGTACAGTTTGAGAGGTCTTCCAGTCAGTGTGATAAAATAAAATAAAATGAAAAAAAACGAAGAAAAAAAATACGAAATGAAGGCGGATATAGAAAGGCGGCACCAAGATATATGGGCTGTACAACACGCGCTGCATAAGTAAGAAGCATGAAAAGAGGCCAAGAAGAAGGCGGTTCCAAGAATTTTTCAAGTGCGTCAAGCTGTATGGTGGAAGAAACGTAGCAACATGAGGTATGTATGTGGCACAGTGACTCTGCCTCGCCAGCAATAAGTTGGATTAAAAGATTTATACAATGGCATCAAATTGATGCTGCAGTTGGTCAACAGTAGCAATAGAAGACAAAGTCAACAAATGGCAACAAATGGCAACAACAACAGTTGGCTGGGCCAATCAATGTTGCCCACAATGAAATATGAGGCTGCAAATTAAATAAATGTTGCTCAATACCTGAAACTATATATATATATATAGTTTGTAGATTAAAAACCAAAGATTGTTTTATATGCCTTGTAAATTTATGATATTTAAAACTGATTTAACGATAAAACGTAGAAGAATGCCACGCAATTAATTTTTGTTAAATTTATTCATTTGAAATCAAAGTATAGCTTACACATCTGGCAACGCTAACAAATTAATTTGGCAGCTATTTTGCTCTTCTCTTTAAATATAACTTTATTTCATATATTATTGTCTCTTGGTATTAATGATTTTGAGTTAGACTTAAAATAAATTATGCTTATTTTATGAAAGCTTTCGTAGATACATCTACGATTTTAACAAACTATTTTCAGGTGGCAACGCCAACAAATTAAATTGTAACTTTCATTCTCTTTGTTTAAATATGTATCAAATATCTAGAATTATTTTATTTTGATTTATTTTCAATTTGGCTTAAAATAATCTTTAATTTTCACATTAAAGCGTTGCCGGACATTTATGTATTTTTTTTAAGGCATTGCCAGCTGAGATCAATGTGTGGTAATAAGCAATGGTTGTCATATAGAAAATTGTTTTTTTTATATTATTAAAAAATTTTTTTTTTTTTTATTTTTTTTTTATTATTATTAAGGAAAAACAAAAAAAAAAAAAAAAATTATTTTATTTATAATTTTTAATATATAATTTTTATAGTTTTTATAGTTTTTTTTTATTATTTTTTTTAAGTATTTTATTATTATAATTAATATTTTTCTTGTTTTTATTATAACTTGTATTTTTAGCCCCTTTGCCTTTTTTGTAAAAAAAGAGCAAAGCGGAGCTATTGGAAATATGCAAAATCCAAAAGTATGTAACACATAGAAATAATCATCGGAGACCCCATAAAGTATATATATTCTGAATCAGGACGACAAGACGAGTTCATCTAGCCCTGTCCGTCTGTCTGTCCGTCCGTCCGTCCGTCCGTCCGTCCGTCCGTCCGTCCGTCCGTCTGTCCGTCCGTCCGTCCGTCCGTCCGTATGAACGCCTGTTTCTCGGAGACTATAAGAGCTAGAGCAACCAAACTTGAAATCTAGATTCGTTATGTTCGTACGCTGTACAAGTTTGTTTTTGATTTTTGAATTTCCTCCCCTGACCCCCGCAAATCGAAAAAAACGATTATTAAGCACAATTTTCAACCGAGCAAATTTATATTTGGCACACATCATATTTAGACCATTCTTGATCGATGTTGTGAATCTGGTGAAGATTGATCAAAAATCTCGGAAGTTATAGATCAGCAAAAGTGGCGTTTTGGGCCCCGGGGGGGTATAGTAGTGCGCGCAAAATAAGAGCTAGAGCAACGAAATCTGGAACGTAGATTTGTTATGTTCGTACGCTATACGAGTTTGTTTTTGATTTTTTAATTTCCCCCCCTGACCACCGCAATTCGAAAAAATCGATTATTAAGCACAATTTTCAACCGATCAAATTTATTTTTGGCACACATCATAATTAGACTGCTCTTGATCGATGTTGTGAATCTGGCTAAGATTGATCAAAAATCTCGGAAGTTATAGATCAGCAAAAGTGGTGTTATGGGCCCCGGGGGGGTTAATGTAGTGCGCGTAAAATAAGAGCTAGAGTAACGAAATTTGGAACGTATATTTGTTATGTTTGCACGCTATACGATTTTGTTTTAGATTTTTGAATTTCCTCCCCTGACCCCCGCAAATCGAAAAAAACGATTATTAAGCACAATTTTCAACCGATCAAATTTATTTTTGGTACACATCATAATTAGACCATTCTTGATCGATGTTGTGAATCTGGGTAAGATTGATCAAAAATCTCGGAAGTTATAGATCAGCAAAAGTGGCGTTATGGGCCCCGGGGGGGTATAGTAGCGCGCGCAAAATAAGAGCTACAGCAACGAAATTTGGCATCTAGATTCGTTATATTCGTACGCTATACAAGTTTGTTTTTGATTTTTGAATTTCCTCCCCTGACCCCCGCAAATCGAAAAAAACGATTATAAGGTACAATTTTTAGCCGATAAGATTTCTTTTTCGCACACATATTAAGTAGACCATTCTTCATTTACGTTGTGAGTTTCGTTAAAATTGAACGAAAAACACGGAAGTTATACAACAATAAGTACCGCGCTATAGAGCGTGGGTGGCTAAAAGGCGCGCGCAATGGCCAAGTACGTGCAGAACTGTGTGTATGTATGAGTATGTGTGTATGGCTGTATATGTAGGCAAAGGGGCTCTCGTAGTCGGGTACACTCGACTACAGACTTCTTACTTGTTATTAATAATACTCTTAATTATTATTATTATTACTCTTTTTATAACTATTTAAAATATTATTATTATTTAAAAAAATTATTTTTGTTATATTTTAGCTATAAATATATTTTTTTTTTAGCTTTGATAATTTTGTTTTTATTATTATTTAACTTTTTTTTTTAAATTGTTATTTAATTAGCCCGTTTGCCTTTTTGTAAAAAAAGAGCAAAGCGGAGCTATTGGAAATGTGCAAAATCCAAAAGTATGTAACACATAGAAATAATCATCGGAGACCCCATAAAGTATATATATTCTGAATCAGGACGACAAGACGAGTTCATCTAGCCCTGTCCGTCTGTCTGTCTGTCCGTCTGTCCGTCTGTCCGTCTGTCCGTCCGTCCGTCTGTCCGTCTGTCCGTCTGTCCGTCTGTCCGTCTGTATGAACGCCTGTTTCTCAGAGACTATAAGAGCTAGAGCAACCAAACTTGAAATCTAGATTCGTTATGTTCGTAGGTTATACGAGTTTGTTTTTGATTTTTGAATTTCCTCCCCTGACCCCCGCAAATCGAAAAAAACGATTATTAAGCACAATTTTCAACCGATCAAATTTATTTTTGGCACACATCATTATTGGACCATTCTTGATCGATGTTGTAAATCTGGGTAAGATTGGTCAAAAATCTCGGAAGTTATAGATCATCAAATGTGGCGTTTTGGGCCCCGGGGGGGTATAGTAGCGCGCGCAAAATAAGAGCTAGAGCAACGAAATTTGGAACGTAGATTCGTTATGTTCGTACGCTATACGAGTTTGTTTTTGATTTTTGAATTTCCTCCCCTGACCCCCGCAAATCGAAAAAAACGATTATTAAGCACAATTTTCAACCGATCAAATTTATTTTTGGCACACATCATAATTAGACCATTCTTGATCGATGTTGTAAATCTGGGTAAGATTGGTCAAAAATCTCGGAAGTTATAGATTATCAAAAGTGGCGTTTTGGGCCCCGGGGGGGTATAGTAGCGCGCGCAAAATAAGAGCTAGAGCAACGAAATTTGGAACGTAGATTCGTTATGTTCGTACGCTATACGAGTTTGTTTTTGATTTTTAAATTTCCTCCCCTGACCCCCGCAAATCGAAAAAAACGATTATAAGGTACAATTTTTAGCCGATAAGATTTCTTTTTCGCACACATATTAAGTAGACCATTCTTCATCTACCTTGTGAGTTTCGTTAAAATTGAACGAAAAACACGGAAGTTATACAACAATAAGTACCGCGCTGTAGAGCGTGGGGGGCTAAAAGGCGCGCGCAATGGCCAAGTACGTGCAGAACTGTGTGTATGTATGAGTATGTGTGTATGGCTGTATATGTAGGCAAAGGGGCTCTCGTAGTCGGGTACACTCGACTACAGACTTCTTACTTGTTTTTATTTTAGTATTTTTATTACTTTTAATAACAATATTTTGATTATAATTAATGATTTTTTCACTTGCATTTTTTATTTTATTTTTATTATTATAATTATCATTATTTTATATTTTTATATATATTTTATTTTTACTTTTTTATTGTTATTATTTATTTTGTTATATTTGTATGGAAATGCAACTTAAATTCTTATCAAGCAAAAAAGAAATTAAAATTAATTGTCGTAAAATATTCTTAAAAAATGGCAATTGAACCAACAAATGATCTCATAAATTTGAATTTCAAATTCATGCTCTATCAACATCTTATTCAACTCTTTTCTAATGACATCCTTGGAGTTAAAACATGTAACAACAAAGAGTCACAATAGCTCTTTGTGTCCTCGCATTAATTAATTTCAGAATTCAAGTCCAACTTGTGTATAGTCTAGAAATGTGCAGTATATACTCTGCCAACGGCATTCATTAAGGCTATAACTGAACCGTAGTTTGACTTTTGGCCTAAAAGGAGCAGAAGTTAGTGTTACGTTAAACGTAACAGAAACATGCAATATTAAATAGTAGTCAAATTGCCCGTATACAAAGTAAAGAGCAATACAAATAAAATACTATCTTTATGTACTAAAAGCTACGGTTAAATTGTTGTGCGGCCTTTGACCTTAGATTTAATGTATATAAATATATACATGTATATACATGGATTAAGGTAAGGGGAAATGATAGTGTTCATTTCATATATATAAACATATATATATTGTATATATATATATATGATCCAGGTTTTCCTGGCTTACAACAAACCTGGTTAAGTGTTAGAGCCAAGTTGCCATACAACTAATACTGCTATGATATGCTGTTAACTGCTTAAACGGGCCATTGCATACGATATCAGCATGGATTATGGTCAGCATGGATTATGGTCATTAAACTGCCATACAATAACACACCAGCAACACACATCTATATATATATATATATATATACATATATACAAATATGAATGTGTGTGTGTACAGCAACAGTTGGTGCTGTCACACATATGTCTATGTATGTGTGTGTGTGGCTTTGTCTCAATGTGTGTGTGTGTGTGTTGCATTGGGGGAGAGATGCCAGCTATATGCGGAATGAGCAACGTTTGCTGACATGCTGTTGACCACAAAACGTTTAGCTTTAAGCCAACAGCGACAACAACAGCAACAGCAACAGCAACAGCAACGATACCAACAACAACAAAAACAACAACAACAACAACAACAGCAACAACAATAGAAGCTGCCACAATTGAAAAGCTCAATTATTCTGGCAGCCCAGTTAAGTAGCTGGACACCTTAATGGACTCGAAGAGTTGACTATTGGATGGAGTTCAGTGCTTGAAAACAACAGAGACAGAGAGAGAAAGAAAGAGAGAGAGAGAGAGAACAGTTAACTCCTTAATAACAACAGCAACAAGAGTAAAGTGTATGAAATTTTGTGGTAAAAAGGACGATGACTCATAGGAAAAAGAGAAAGTTTTAGTTTTATTTTAGCCTTGGCTTTGCTTTGATGGCTTTAGCTTTAATTTGCTTTGCTTTCAGCCGTGTTTGGCAAATTGGTTATGGCCAACAAGAAGACAACAAAAAGACGAACCAAAAAACAACAAAAAAGTAAAGAAGAAAACTTTTATTTTTAGATTACGAACGACATAAACATGCCGACAATGTGACATATGCAGGAATGGGATGTCCTGGCTGGAATTTGTATGGTTGGTGGATGGTTGGTAGTTTGGGTGGTATGGGTGGTGTTACCGTGGTACATGGCTTAAGCCTTGGCAACCCTCGAAATGATGTGCATGAAGAAGGCAGTTCATTGAACGTTTACAAGACGACGGACAAATAATGACAACGACGCTACCTACTTAAGTCTTATGTGAAGAAGGAAAGTGAAGCAGGGGATTTGGTTGGGATGCTTTCACTTCGGAGGGTTTGTCATGCCCAAGTGTCACAGAAGGGATGTATGTTGTGTCTGGCATGTGTGTATGTCACATACTCATCTTAGCTCAGACCACTCTGCACCATAAAACACATACTAACCGTTCCACTGTTTCAACTTTCAACAACAAATCGATTTCCATTGATTGATTATGCGTTAGGGTCTACAACCTACAGCCAAAAGCCTATAGCCTAAAGCCTAATGCCTACAGTCTATTGCCTACTGCCAGTGTCCTGTGGGCACATGTACACTCAACCTATCCACTTCCATTGTCAAATATTGTTAGACAAATACGTGTGACACAAAACGAACAGAACTGTCAGCAGGCCAATGAAAGGTCAAATATTGTGGTAAACAATGCATAATGCGTGACGCCAATAAATCAATATTAAGCAACAACATTAAAAACAACAGCAACAACAGCAACAACAATGACAAATAGAGAAAATTGAAATTTGTTCACGAAAATGTACAACGAATGTGAATGTTGTACAAGTAAGTACATATTTATTAAGTCAAATAAGCAATCATTCTATAGCGAAACCAACCAGAAAGTAAATGGGAAGCGAGAGAGAGAGAGAGGGAGTGAGAAGAGAAAGTATTGAAACAATTTATAGCAACATTTCCGGCTGCTGTGGAGGTCCTTTAACCTTTGAAAAACCCATGAAATAAAATAAATGAAATAAATAAAATAAAGAAAATAAATAAAATAAATAAAATTTCAAAAATAAATATAAAAATTAAAATAAATAAAATAAATTTAATAAATATTCATTAAGTAAATTTAAAAATTAGAAAAAAAATAGTTTATATAAAAATATTTCAACATGTTTTGGCCAACAAATGTTGCTGCATTTTCCACAACTAACTGTATTATTTATGCTATGTCTGGAGTAAAGTAGTTGCAACTTAGTAATATTAATCGATAGATAACAATAGGATTCAAATTGTAAACATTGTAGAAAGGAAAAGAGAGAAAAGGAGCAAAATAAATTACTGCAAATATTAAAAACAAAACCTTTCAACTTGCGGAAAGACACGTACCAAGAAATAAAATCAATGGAAATATTTGTATGTGACTTGCATATAAACATACAATTTTTATTTTATCTACTATACCATACAATACGATATACGATATACGATATAACAGAACGAGAGTTTGAGTATTTACTCTATTTCTTTTTTTTACTGTGTTTGTATATTTTTTTTCTACATTTATTTGAAACTTGAATGCAGCATGCATTGAAATTGTCTAAAGCAACCCACTGGCAGGCAGGATACGAAATAGAAATACAGTAAGTGACAGAGAGAGCAACAGAGAGATTGAGTGAGAGGTAAGAAAGTAAGAAAGAGAAGACAGCAAGTGAAATTTCGTGTGCATTGTGCATGCTTAATTGAGTTGTCCTGCTGTCCCTGGTCTTCTCTATTGCTTCACTTGCCCTGACTGTTATGCGGAAGTGGGTGGTAAGTACATGTATAAGGGTATGTATGTGTGTGCGTGCGTGTGTATACGTGTGTGTCATGTGTCAAACAGTTTATCGAAATACTATGCAACCCAAAAAGCCACCCAAAAAACCACTCACCCAAAAGCTTAACACCCAACAGTCCTTTTACATTTCCTACTCTACCACATTTATACTCTTGTGTATGTGTTTGCGCGCGCGTGTACGTGTGTGTGTATGTGTTGCTTTCTATCAATTCTACGTACGCTGCTGGCAATCGTTCTCTTCAACCCGTAAATCGTACGCGTCGGTTCAGTTGATTTTCATGTCACTGACAAAACACATTTTGTTTTCGCCTCTTGTGTACATTGGTAAATACAGAGTATATATACGTAGACAGTTCTTAGAAGAAGAGAAAGAAGCAGAGGAGGAAGAAGGAGAAAGGGGAGGAATGAAAAGGTATGTAGGTAGGTAGGTTGGTTGCATGTTATGCTAGGAAGTTCTATGGTTGAGCTCATATCACAAGTTGAACACTTAAATTGCTTGGCAGTTTTGATCAAAATCTCATGTGATAATGGATATTTAATCAGAATCATAAGAGAGTATTCAAATTACAGTTCATTTTAGTTGAGTGGAAGGTGGAGGGTGAAGGGTGGACGCTGGAGGAGAATGAATGTAGAATGCTGGTTAAGAGGAAAATCCAATTAATTTAAGAATCTCTATTCATTAAGCTAAAGTGAAAGTTTTGTTGGGCAAAACCAGATTGTATGTGTATGTTTGTGTGTGTGTGTGTGTGTGTGTATGTGTCTCTACCTTTGAGACCACAGGAATGTTGACATTAATGTTGGAAAAGGTGTTGCCATCTGTTAAGAAAACCCAAAGGACTTCAAGACTTTGCCAATAGTTTTATATATATTCGTTTTCTTTTTAATTTTGTTTTTTTTTTATCTAATAATTTTACAAATGAACATTTTACATAGTATGCGACTTGCCCTGCAGCAATATCAACATCGTCATCATAATCATTATCATCATCATCATCATCAATATGATTATTAATAATATCAGAAAGGCAGAAGTTTAGCAAGGACACACCACATATAAAATGTAAAGAAAGAGCAAGAAAAGCAAATTGAAAATGTGCTTTATACATATATATATATGTATGTGTGTGTGTGTGTGTATGTGTGTGTGGTATAAGTTAAAAAGAAGAAAAAATAATAAGTTGATGAGCAAAAGTGTTCACTACTTTGATTTTAATTTCCCAAATTGCATTCAAGGATAGCATGAATTCCATTCAACAAAAATTGGCTGCCTGATAACGATAACGATAACGATGAAAATGACGATAACGATAACGATAACGTTGTTAGCATTGGCGACAGGTGGAATTGTTTGCCACTGCTTCTGCTGCCTGCCTCTTGTTGACGACAAAACTCGTTTATTAACACGATTGAGGCATCATGCGGCATGCTGTCACGCAAACGTTGCCCCCTACAGTAGCAAGCAACTTTTACTCCACAAAAAAATAAAAAAATAAAAAATTGAATGAAGGAGTAGAGCTCTATCTACTTTGCTTACTCTTTTTTTTGCCCCTCTTTTGGCTTCTCTGCGTTCATCATCATTTCCACTTTTTGCAGCGTTGTTCTCTAATCGATTTCTGATGAGATTTTTGTATTCAATTTTGGTTTTGATAGGCAACCAACGCATCAACTTTCTGCTTGCTGTATAAGTGAGTGTGTGTGCGTGTGTGTGCGTTTGTGTGAGAGTATGAGTAGATTGTCTTCTTGTGCAACCCTGTCTGTGTCTGACTGCTTGGAAAAGTGGAAATAGCTGGCGATAATGACGCCAACATAACAAATACGCTAGTGAAACGAGCAGGACAACGACGCCATTGACATAATTTTGCACGGCTTTTGTTTGGCTCGATTGGTAGATTTGATAGACTGGAAGGGGGAATATACATATATATATATATATATATATTAAGGGGTGTTGATGGTGTAAATCCTGTTACCCCTCTAACCTATACACCTACCAGCCCCACGTGCTGACAAAACATATTCGATAAAGTAAACTGTTTTCATTTTTTGCTGCCATTTTTGTTTGAGTTTCATTTCCTTTAGTAAGTTGATTTACATTGTTAAAGTGTTCTACATAACTGGCCTTAGGTTATATAGCAGTTAGCTTGTCTCTACGTGTGTACGTGTATACGTGTACGTGTGTGTCTGTGTGTGTATGTGCATTTGATTTGATTGCTCTAGCTGGCAGCTATAACAAAGTGAAATAACAACAAAAAAAAACCATGCTAGAAATATTCTTACATTTTCTTTATACTCCGTGGGATTAGATCTTAAATAACATCAGGTTACAGCTTAAGCATAGCGTTTGCTTCACAATTTCTTTTGCTTCTATCTTTTATTGTGTCTCAACAGGTATTGGGTTACATTTACCTTAGGCAGTTTAACACCATGGCAGTTAAGCAGCTAAGCTAAATTGCCCAGAGCTATTTCATATAGGTGTCTACATTTGGGCATTTTGGCATTGGTTATGGTAAGGACATAAAGGACATAAAGTACATATAGGTATGGTATATATGCCATTTTATGCGTTGGATCAGTCACATGCCATGGGGCATATATTGGAATTGAAGCATACAAAATCAGTTCTGGTACATATATTGTGGCATCAACATGAGTATAGCAACTTGTAAAACTGATGCCCTTCATCTATAGTAAAATTGGCAATTTCGTTTTCATTCAGCACTGATGAAATGCATTTCCTGAAATCAATGGAGACAGCGGAAAGCCGGAGCAACGAAGGATATGCACATGCCTGACACAGAAATTAAGTGAACCGTGGCATCGAGAGATTCCAAGTCTTTGGGTTACAGGATTCAAGCATTGGCGCTGCTGTTGCCAGTTTTGCTATATTCTGGCTTCTCTGGCTTCTGGTGTCCGGGCTTGAATACTGGTATATATGCATGAGTAAGGGTCTGGGTCTGGGTCTGTGTCGGACTCTGAGTGTGAATCTGGACCGAGTTGAGCTGCTGTAAAATGACAAACATTGTAGCAAGAACTGCCGGATGTATGAGTACAGTATGGTCAATGGGCCAAGCAGCAGTCTATAGTACAGTAAACTTTATCCATATATTGGTGTTGGCTTAAGCACACCATCAGGTGCTGCAACAGCCAATACAGTTGCAGTTGCAACTTACTTTTACCCCACTATTGCCCAACTCATACCATACCCATATGCCGAGCAACATATGCTTGGACACATCCTGTCCTTGTGCAATGCCTTAACTCTTTTGCTGCCACTTTGGACGAATATAGTCGACAGTCAAGTTGAGGCAAGACATTCACGTATGTGGCAAAGAACAGCAGCTTATAGCCATGGCTCAATGGTGGATGGCTAAGTGAACAATTACAGGTAACTGAAATCATCCTGCAGCCTGCTGCCTGCTGCCTGATTAAGACACCAAGATAATTCCTATAGAGCAACAACACTTTTAATTTGTGCACTCTGGCGGAGAGAGTTGACAAAACTTTAAATCGGGTAAAATACTTAAAGGAATGTAAGGTAGTTGGCTATAGGATAAGTGCTTTAGAATCTTAAGAATAACTTAATTAGCAGCAAAAACTGTTTTTGCATTTAAGTTGAGCTTGCAATATTATTGGTAAACTTATGATTGGATATGCCTTGGGGTAACTTTATAGTACTTTATTCACTGAAGGGTCGAAAGGATTATTTTTTGCCCCCAAACCTTTGAAGAAAGCTTTTAATTCTTAAACTTTTGTTGTATCCCTTTAGCCTTACAGCATCTGCTTGCTCAAATTAGACTGGGCAACATTTCATCTCTTTGTTTTGCACTAAACAAAAACAACAACAAGAACAAAACTCTTTAAGCCTTTTAGTCTGTATGTAATTACATGCATCCCTTGGAGTATATTTACCCAGACTGCAGTCTAATTTCTTTTTTGGATTAGAATAGGGTGCACCCTGCTTAGCCTTTGCCTTTAGCTTTGGCTTTGGCATCGGCTTTGTATGCTGGCCCACACAGTATGACCCTGTTATCTGAAGTTAAGCAAAAAGTTGCAGGACATTGCCTTAATTTACAGACTACAATCTCGACATGCACACAATCGTTTGGTGTTTGGTAAATGCTTCACAGGACCAAATACAATATGAAAGACCACACAATCCATTGCATCGACCATTGCACTTAAAACTTGTACAAATTTTGTTGCACACAAATTGCAAACACAAAATGCAAATTCAAATTCAAATTCAAATCCAAATCCATATGCTGTACCTACATTTAAATAATCACAATTCTATGTTGTTTTTTCTTTTATTGTGTTATTTTTTTTTTCATTTTTTTTTTTGATTCTCCATTGAATTTGTATTTCCAACTATTTGTGTTATGAACTCGTTTTACTTC
>JBAMBS010002607.1:250000-307500 GCA_037044455.1 Zygothrica quintamaculata | reverse complement strand
CAGTGGCAGTGGCAATGGCAGTGGCAGTGCCAAAGATTTGGTAAAGATTTACGAGCATTAAAGCCAAAGTCATTGGCCAAAACCTTGGCAAATGTTGGCAAATTGACTTTTACTACTACTGGCCAAGGCGACATATTTTGGCCAGCTGAGCTAGCAATTGCTATGCAACATTTTGTGGCAGCAACAACAAAAACATAAACCTACAGCTGCACCAGCTTATCCGGTCCATAAATTAACAACTTGATTATATGAAAGGAAACCACCAGCAGCAGCAGCAGTAACAGTAGCAGCTGATGCCTGATGCTGATGCCTGATACTGATAATAATCATCTTCATCATAATAATGATGATGTTCATAATAATAATGAACAGGAGCAAAATTGTGGCTATGAATGCATCCCGTTTTTGGGGTTTTTGTGGCTGGCAAATTGGGATTTCTATGGCCAGGATATAACTAAATTAAAATTTCTGCGCACAAGGACAATGCAAACAACAACAACAGTACCAACTGAGTAAAGCAGATCCCAACTTCCATTTTCCAGTTGCCAGTTTGCAGCTGTGAGTGTGTGTGTGTGTGTGTGTGTGCTTTTCGGTTTATATAGATACTATGATGATATGCTATACAAGGGAACTTTCTATATATGTTGACTTGGTTTGAGATCTAGCAACTGATGTGTGTGTGGAGGGAAGGGTGAAGTAGGGGATAGGGTTGTTACTTTTGTGGTACGCTGCTGGTTCAGTTGCCACTTATCAACAGTTATCATGGCAATGGCGGAAAATGAAAATGAAAATGAAAAATGACACAAAGAATTTATCAAACATCCTCTTTCCGGGCACAAGCACATCGAAGCATTGAGGCAACAGGCAAAATTTACTAACAGCAGCAGCAGCAACAGAAGCAGCAGTAAGCAGTCAGCAGGCATCATCAAGCGGTAGGCGGTAAGCGATAGGGAGCAGTCGGCAACTACAAACAGGATAAGGAATAAGACGAAGCTTATGGCATTTCATGTCGCATCCAATTTGCAGCACAGCAGTACATATATATATATATATACATATACTACACTCACAAAGAGTCTGCACGACTATACAAATACTATATAAATAACTATATATAAACAGGTCAGATCATTATTAATAATTATAAACTCTGAGCGAGGATTCTCATGATTTTTATATATATAATTATATATATATTCTATGCAGCTTTAAGTTGCATGAATATGCACTGGCATAACACTCACAGAATACAGGGTATATGTGTGAGAGAGAGAGAGAGAGAGAGACAGAATGAGAAGCAGGAAAAATAGTAGAGAGAGAAAAGTTTTTCATTGTTCTATAATTGAAACGAAGGAGCCATGTACTCCACATTTCCTTCACAATTGTCCATGTCGAGTTGCTCGAGTGAAGAGTCAGAGGACCTAAAATAGACTCATTGACACGACAGACACTGAATCCTTTGACAACATTCAACGAGTCCTACATATATACATATATATATATATCATACTATGTGCGTGTCTCTTTAGACTCATGCACACACACACACACACACACATACCAACACATACTGTACACGTTTTGTACGTTTTTTTTTTCAAAATTTTCTATATACTCCGCGTATATATTGAAAAGTCTTTGCTATGCGTTGAGATTACATTACAAAATGTTGTCAGTAGATCCAGTGGGATATATATATATATATATATATATATATATATAGTATGTTGTATAGGTAAAGTTGTAACAGTCGAATGCTTTGTCTTCGTAGTTAAAACTCAATTTTTCTTCATTTAAGCAACAGGATGAACAGAAAGCAAACTAAATAAAATATCAAGAACAAATGTAGAGAAAGGGGAAAAATAAAATAAAATAAATAAATAAATAAAGAATACAACTAAAACAAGTTCAATTTCATATGATGCGAATAAAGTGCAAAAACAATAAATGAAAGAAAACTTTAGAGCAGCAACAACAATTGCAGCAGCAGAGCAACAGCAACATCAACATCAACATCAACAGAGTTGTTGGCAATTTGCGCTAGATTTGGTTCAGTCGTCCAGGGGCCAGCCGGAATGTAACGCATGAGGCATGTGGCATTTGGCATGTGGCATGTGGCATGCGGCGTGTGGCATGTGGCAGGGATGAGTGCCAGACTGGCTGGCAGCTCCCACGAGCTCAACTCAACTGGAGCGCAACAAAACATGAAAATTGTTGTTGCTGTTGCTGTTGCTGTTGTCGTTGTCGTTGTGCTAGTGCAGAATGCATCATTAGTGCAGGAAACCGACAAGCGACAACGCGACAATGCGACAATGCGACAACGCGGCAACGTGCCACTGGGATAACCCAAAGGAAAATGGGGAATTGCATACAACCAGACAACGAGACAACTAGACATTGAACGGTGGGCAGGGGGAAAGGGGAACTATAGTTAAGCATTCGACCAACCAGTCAGAAGTTCAAGCACTCAACCAGTCGACCAACAACAGATGCAGACCGAAGACAGATACAAAAAAGAAGAAGAAGAAAAGAAAAAAATAACTTGCATATATAGTGTGACAAGCACAGAGAAGACAGAGAAGGAAGAGGCAGAAGGAAGATGCAAGAAGTGTGTAGTCAAATGGAGAGGAATCAAAAGTATATATATATATATTTATATATATATATATATATTATGACACAAAGAGAGGTGAAAGGGAATTATATGTAGCAAGTTGCAAGTTGATAGTTGCTGAGCCGCAATGCAACACAAGCGTAACCATGTGGCAAATGAGGCTAGAACACAAGTGTCAACATGAACGCTAGCAACGCTATCAACTCAAGTGGCAGTGATGGATGAAACCAGGATCAACAGTAAGTTTAACCAAGCCAGGATACATATAAGGCATGCAACATTCCATTCATAAAAGTTGCAACCAAAACGATTGATATTCAAATAGAAATTTCAACAACACAGAATATCATTCAATAAGGAAATACGCTTTATAGTTCAACTATAAAGGATGCTTTTCCTTTTCAAAGGATGTGCTATATTTATTTTAAAATTTAATTTAAATATTTTTCATTCCAGCAGATGTCTTGTTTGCCTATAAAGATATTGATTATATAACTTTAACCATATTAAATTTGATTTGGAATTTACATTCATAGAATACTCTGGGAGAATAATAATAGCTCAAAGGATGTGTCCAATATTTAGACGTGTTTAAGGAATTCTTTATACAGCATTCTTACCTACGGATATCTAAGTACTATATACAGATATTGCTAGATTTGACAGAATCTTTTCTGAATATCAGATTAAGAGTATTCCAATTTGGTTTTATGGTAAGTCTTGAAGAATGCTTCCCGCTCAAAGGATGTGCTCAATATTTAGACTTTTTTAAGGAATCCTTGCTACAACTGATCAATTCTTACCAACAGATATCTAAGTTCTTTATACAGATTTTGCTAGATTTGATAGAATCTTTCCTGAATATTCATTGAATATGTAGAGTAGAAAGTTATGGATTATCCTTTGAGTTCAACTAAATGCATTATGGTTATAGCTCATGAATCTCTCAGTTATCTAAAGTTCTACTATATAAATATATACTGATAGAATTTACAGAATCTTAAGTCAAAATCCAATTAACATATATAGTATAGTATGAATATATATTGGAGAAAATCATACATTATTTAGTTTTATATTTCATTGAATACTATAAGCTCTAAATCCAAGTTTTAGATATATTTATATAATAATTTAGTTGTATTAAAATGGCGGCAAGAGGTCCTTATACATGGCGACTACCACCATATCCTGGCGATGATAGTGACAAGAGATGGATAGATCCAACGATAATCATATTATGCGAGAATGGAAATATTGAAGCAGCAATTCAACCTTTATTGCGTACATTATATGAACCAATTGGTAAGGGTTTAGTTGGCACAGTATTTGTGCATGAAATGATGCGAGACAAATTCATGGAGAAAGTGAGAGACAGCATGACAATAATGCATAAACAGGTAAAGAATCATACCTATTATAAGAAGGCTTTGCAGCGTGCTGAATGTTTGGGTGCCGAAATGATATCGATAATGGAACCCGATGATATTGATTTCCATTACACAATGGCCAAAGGTTCACCCTTGGTTGTTTGTGATTTCTATCAAAGCTATTTTAGTGTCAATCATCCCAGCACAGTGGTCACATTGCATACGTTTCGTAATACCAGTGACCTTTGTATGCTGGCCGAAAAGGAGAAGCTGCCATTTGTTAGTGCTGCCATCTGGTGTCCAAAGGTAGCAGCTGCCTATCAGATGGCATTAACACTGAGCTTACCCGTATTTTATATAAATTGTGCTGATGTCCCTTTAGATATTATTGCTCAAAAGAGAATCAATCGTCAGTCATACGTTTGCTTGTATAATAATTATCATTATGAGGTGCTATTGCAACCGTGTCGTGTCAAGGTCATTGTACTGCCAGCACCAGTTTCACATGATATCAAAGCAGAAGAATCACCGCCGTTGTCGCCTTCGTCGCCAAAACATATATAATCATAACCAAAATCTCAGTAGTAATACCAAATCTTAGCTACTCAGAAACATATTCTAAATATATGCATGTTATATACTTAACTTATCTTTATTAAAAATAAAGCTACTTATACTTTGCTTACTCTGTACTTTGGATTCTTCTAAATTTTCGTTACTTTCTTCAGGTGTTTTTTGAATTCTCTTTTTTTTTTTTTGCTTATATTCTTATGAGCTCTCTCTTAACTCTTATGGGATAACAATGAGACAGAAACTTTTTGGAACTGGAACAAGTAGTAGAACTGGTACAGTTAGTAGAGCTAGTACTTGTTGTGGAACTGCTACTGATAACTGGTAACTGGTAACTGGTAACTGGTAACTGGTAACTTGTAACCGGTAACGGAACTGAAACTTGTTACTGAAATTGCAACTGCCAAGCCGTCAGCCATAGCTGCGACTTTTGCAATGAGTTTCACTTAACTTTGGCGTCACTTAAATGTAATTTGTGAACTTTTTGGCGTTGCATTTGCACCCTGCATGTGTGTGTGTGTGTGCGAGTGCGAGTACGAGTGTGTGTGTGTGGGTGTGTTGTTGCAAGTTGTTGGCTGGTTCGATTGCATACGCCGCAGTGGCGTCGCCAGGCTCATGCCACGTTGTTTTGCCACTTTTTGAGTGCATTTTGCTGTAATCAAGCGCCCACTTGAATGTGCCCCAAACCCAGCAGCAGCAGCAAACAGTAGCAGCATATAGCAGCAGCAGCAGCAGCAGTAGCAGTAGCAGTAGAAGCAGCCTCTGGGGCGTCATTTTGTAGTTGTTTTTGTTGTAGTTGTTTTGCTGCAGTTTCATGCTTTTTAGCATTTCATCATTTGTTGCAACTTTAGCAATGCCCATGCAACATGCACCCTCTTGGCCTGCAGCATGCCCTGCCCCCTGTGTTGTATGCCAAACTTTATGCATTTCGATTTATGTATGTGCTAGTATATATGTCTTTGTGTGAGTGAGTGTGTGTGTGTGTGTGTGGGCGTTCATAAAGTCGTTGTTTTTGCCTCTTTTTGTTTTTGTTTTTTTTTTTTGGCTGGCAGCTGCTACTCAAACCTACTCATATTTAACGCCCAACCCCCCAACCACCCAATCGCCCAACCACCCAGTCATCCAGGCGCCTTGTACGCCAATCCGTCGAGTGGCCTTTTAATGCAGCCGCTTAGCGCGTGTTGCACTTGCCTCGAGTTCAGTTCACTTGTTTTTGTTGCAGTTGCAGTTGTTGTTGCAGTTGTTGCTGGCAACAATATTTATTATTTATTTAGAGGCTGTTGTTGCAACTGCTGCTGCTGCTGCTGCTGCTGTACTCATAGTTGACCCAGTTGACGCTTCGTCCATGTACTGACCCAATTCACAAGGCATCGTCTACGCTTGTGACGCCCCCCCCCCCCTCCCCTACGTCCCACCATCATTGTTCAACTACAACCCTCATCCTTAAGCATTGTGTTGCCTAGCGTTGCCAATCATTTTAGACTTTGCCTCGTTAAGAAAAGTTGTTGCAACAAATGTCAGTTGTGTTGAGATAAAATTATAACATGAATCGCATTCAAAATGAAATGTATCCTTGCCACAAGATCTGCCCCCACTACTATACTATTAAAATGTGTCCAATAAACAAGCTTTGATACTGGGTCAATTCAATTGTTGGTTTTTTAATATCCTTGGACTATATTAAGGATACTATTCGAAGCTGAACTGAAATATCAAGAGAAAATTTAAAAACTAAAGGAAGGAAAAACAAAAAAAAATAAAAATAAATAATGCGCCAAATATTGATCATGAATGTAAATATAGAGAGGATTATATATATTAAGCAACTCAAGCAGGGGTTTATTTATTTTCTAGCAAATATTGTTAACACATTGATCCTTTCCTTCCCTCTTTTTCCTTGTTATTCTCCCTTTTAAGCCACTGTTAGGTTGCTGTTAAAATAGTGTTGAGCTACTGTTAGTCCAATGTAAAGTTGCTGCTCTTCTGTTCATATTAAACTGATCGTAGCTCGCTGCTGTAATACAGAATTTAAGTTGCTGTTAATCTGCTGTGGTTCAGATGTAACTAAGTTGCTTCTAAGCTGTACTTATATTGCTAAAAAAAAATGCTGTTAAGTTGCTGTTATCGAAATGGTAAATTCAACAATTTACCCTACAATGAAGTTGTTGTTAAGCTGCTATAATGTAGTTATAAAGTTGCTGCTAAGTTACTTTAAAATTGTTTCAAAGTTGATACAAAGCTGCACGAATAATGCTTAAAAAAAATTCTGTTAAGTTGCTGTTATCGAATTGGTAAATTGTTGTACAGCTTACACTACAATGAAGTTGCTTTTAAGCTGCTGTAATGTAGTTATATATAAAATAGTTAGTTGATGCAAAGCGTTTGTTTGTCTTTAGTTTCTATAAAGTTTCAGTTAACTTGCTGTAAAATATCTGTTAAGTTGCTGTTAACTTTGTCTACTGCAATTAAGTTTATGCTTATCAGCTTTAAAGCTATAGTAAAACAATTTTAAACTAAATATTAAACTGTTGTAAAGATGATGTTGGCCTAGAGCTCAGCTGCTGTTAAGTGTCTGTAAAGTTTAAAGTTGCATTTAAGTAAAAGCCTTTCTACTGTTAAGCTAGTGTAAAGCAACTATAAAGTTGCTGTTAAGTGGCTGTTATCCTTAGTTAATGCTGTTATTGTAACAATGCAATTAAGCCTCTGTTAAGCTGCTGTTCAATAACAGAAAACTGCACATTGTAAGCAACTGAAAGCTTTTGTGATCTTTTTGCTTTAAAGATCAAAGTTAAAACAACATCTTGGTATACTTTAAGCCTAATATATTTACTCTTGTTAAGCCTCTAAATACCTTAATATAAGTTAAGCTTATATACTTTGAGTATAAAAATTTGATTAATTGATTTCCCTTTATTTTATTTGTTGTTGAATGTTGCTTTTGTTTGCAATGTTTCTTTGTTGCTGAGTTTGTTTGTTTGAGTGTTTGTGTATTTGTGTTTAGTGTTCACCTCAAAGTAATAGTTTTACATTGTTTGTATTGACAATGGCAGGTAAATTTCAATTGCAAATCCAATTTCAATTTTAGTTTCCAATAACAATTGCAATCCCGTTGCCGAACCTTAAACCAATACCAACATTTTGCATTCAATCAGGCGCTCAAGTGCTCAGGTGTTCAGGTGTTGAGCGTGTTGAGGGTGTTAAGGGTGTTGAAGGTGTTGGCGTTAAGGTGTTGAGGAAAAGCTTCGGGTTTGGTGCCGAGTTTCTATGACAATTACAAAAATTTCAGATAATGCTTATTGTCAGCGGCTGTAGAATGGCTAAAGGATAAAGAATGTTGGGTTGGAGAGCGTGGCGTTGATTGAGAGGAAACAACGCCAACAAGTTGTACGCAACAGCAGAGAGGCAAGACGCAAGTGAGTCAGTGATAGAGAGAGAGAGAGAGAGAGGCTGTGGTAGCAGTTGGCGGTGAGCTGGCAGCTGCTAGCCAAGTTTGGTTGAATTATGTTTCATTGTGATGTTTCAGACAAAGCCCAACAAAGAGTATACACACAGTGAGAGAGAGAGAGAGCGAGAGAGAGAGAGGGGAAGCAAGAGACACAGCTGTGCCTGAGGTGCGCCTGAACTTATGCAACGAGTTTTTCCGGGTGTCCATGGCGTCTATTGTATGGCGGCATTTAAAATCTGCCAAAGGCGTTCGCAATGTGGGGAATTGAAGAAAAAGAAGAAGAATACCAAATTGAGTCAAGTAGGCAGACATAAGCAAAACTTGGCTTAAACATTGCTTTAAGTTGGTCCACTCTTATGTGGCGGCTGTGCTTCCATTTCAAGCGGAAGTTGCCACACTTTAGCTTACAAAGCATAAAACATATATATGTATATAAATATGTGTGTGTGTGCATGTGTGCATGTGTGCATGTGGCATGTGGCAATGTCGACGAATGGATGCACTGCAATGTGGCTAAAAAAGATATACCTGCTGCTGCAACAATACAAAAATGCTGCACAACTACAACCAATACATGCAACATGCCACACTGTTACTCCTCTAGCCCACAGTTAGCCAGCTTTTAGCCTTGATGCTACAGTTTTCTACAGTTGTTTTCTTTTTTTTTGTTTTGCAATTGCTTTTCACTTGGCTGAATGTCCAGAGCTGATGCTTGCGCATCAGCAGTACTTGTAGAGAGACAGGAAGAAGAGGCAGCAGGAAGAGAAGTGGAAGATGGCAAGTGAAAAAGTCCATGCAAAATGTAAGTCAGTTTTGGTTAAGAGGCAGATGTGTTGCAGGGGTACACAACAACAATGCAGTGTGGCAGAGTTTGTTACCTACATTGATGTTGTTGCCTGCCACGTTGTAAAGTGATTCAATTTGACTTTTTGTTTTGATGCGGCCAGCAGCAACATGCAACAGTAACAGCAACACCAGCAGCAACATGCAATGGCAACTATAGCACGACATCAGCTTAACACCGTTGTCAGGCTAACTTTTTAGTCGGCTATGTATGTATATATATATGTATATGTATATACATACACACATACATATATATATGTGTCTATATATTAAGCACTTCACACTGGCAATGGGCAAACACTGCACAGCATCAATTGATTTAGCCATTGAATTATTACCAGGTTTCCAGCTCACAGGCTGCTTCTACTTTGTTCTCTACTGCATTCTTTAACACCCTTTGCTAACTATTAAATAGTTAGGTAAATTAACTAAATATTAATAACACTTCTGGTAGGTGGCTTATAAGCTTTAGGCCAAGTATAAGTTTTTCATTGTTAACTGAAAATTGTTTCTGTTTAAAATTTTATTTTAATATAAACTGTTTTTTTTACAGGGTATCAGGTAGTCTGCCTTTCACCTATAATATATATACATATATACATATTTATATATATATATATATATATATATATAACGAGAGTAAAGAAGACTTCAAAAGGTAAAGCAATTTGCATGTTAACTAAATAACAGAGCAACTCGCGATGTGTTGATAATCTGATCTATCCTGTGGCTATATCCAAATTCAATGCAGACACACATAAAGCTAACTGTACTATAGTTGAGCTATACATATTTGTAACAAAAAACTTAGGTGTTATAAATATTATAACTATAATATGCAGATTACATTAGTTTATTTTCATTCAATGACGACACAAAAATGTAACAATTTTAAACAAAATTTAATAAGTTTAACTTAACGGTGTATATACATAATATATATATACAAATCTTTTTTTTATAATATATGTAGAATATATATAAAATATAAAAAAGATAATTTTGCAACATAAAGCAAGAGTTTACTTCTGGCAAAAATATATGTCCTGCACAGTTTTCCCACAAGTGCCTGAGCCTGGCCTGGCAACTTGTTTCCATTCAAGGATTAATTAGTCCCTTTATTGAATCAACTCTCATAACCATTTAATGGAAACCAAGAACATCTTGTTATTGAGATTAAAGTAGAGTGTGTGGCATCAAGCATCCAGCCTTTTTGCTACCACCTCCACCCGTTGCTATTCTCTTCACTTCTACGAATTCCCATATTAATCCTAAAGATGTTGCTTATTTTCTTCAATGGGATTTGAAATTGTTTTTCACATAAATTTTCTTCCAACTTAAACAAACAATGCTGCATTAAAATAAACTATTAATCCTATTCATTAACTATAACAACTCCAATTTAAGATCTGTGCCGACTGCTGCTCCTCAGCAATGGCTCTTCTACCTCTTCTGCTGCCTTTATCTCTCAAACAAATTAAAATCTGCCAGCAGACAACTTTTAAAAGATGAAAACTAAATTATTTTCCTGCAAGCAGTAGAGCAGCTGCATGTCCTTAGCAAGGATTGCATTGATGATGTCTCATGTCACATTGTCTGTAATAATTGTTGCCGTATTATAGCTGCAATTAATGCAACACCTTAAAAGGTTATAAATGCCAGTAGAGCATTTAAAACGGAAAACAATAAGAAGCACAAGATAATTGGTAGTATAGAAAAGCTAATCTTAATATGTCATATCCTTGTGTTATCCTTTTCTTATGGCCTTTACTCTATGTGTGTATTAAGCAATTTAAGCTATTAAAATTGAATCACTTTTGTTATTTTGTTAAATGAGAACAATGCAAAGCTGCTATAGCAACTCGTTTCCATTAAAGGATATATATATATATATATATATATATATCTATATATATATATATAAATTGAAATGAAAAGTGTAATCATGGAGAAGGAAATGAAGTGCAACTATGAGCAGAGCTGCAGCAATGAATTATTTGATATAATTATAATTAGTTTAAGGTTCAAAATTGGATTTGTTGAAAACCGCAACAGAATATATATACATATATACATATATATATATATATATATATATATATATATATATAAAATATAATGGCTCCAGGGTAATATCATTGGTATATATATATAAATATGTTAGAAGAGAGAAAGAAAGAGATAGAACGGATTCGCTTTGGGGCGGTGTCAATATTAATTAAATAATAATTTTAGCAATTTGATTTGATTACATTGAGTGGAAGCCACAATAGGACTGCAGCTAAGATGCCACAGCCGGAAGCTGTGGCTGCTGGTGCTGCTCTGGGACCAACAATATGATTTATAGTAATACAATGGAGCTGACCTGTTCCTTCATTTCCGCCCCTACTCTTCCGCTTCTCTCTGCGCTCACAGTAAGCGACAATGAAGTAACAGTAGAAATTAAGTCTTCTTCAAGAGAGAGGGAGAGGGAGAGAGAAAGCGATAGATAGACACTGTATAGTAGCTAAATATGAAGAAGAAGCCATAAGCCAAATTAACAATTAAAGTAAGCCAGAGCGAGTGAGAGCGAGTGAGAGCGAGTGAGACAGAGAGAGAGAGAGAGAGAGAGAGAGAGAGGGAGGGAGAGAGAGAGAGAGAGAGAGAGAGAGAGAGATGAAATGTGAAAGACAGCTTAAAAAGTAGAGAAACAACAGAGATGGAGCATATTCAAATGCCATCAGAGTAACCAAAAGTCAAATAAACAAACAAACTTGCCTGTCGCTGGACGTGGCTAACGGTACATAAGGAGCACACCGCATATAAGCAACACAGGCAACACAAGGAGCATAACTAACAGAAGGAGCACAGAAGCAACACCAAATACGTAAGCACTGAAGTGGTTGGTAAACAAATACAAAAGGAAGCTGTCAAAGATGTTAAGGCAACTACATGCTATACAAGTGCATAAAGAGAGTGACAGAGAGAGAAGGAGAGAGGGAGAGAGAGAGAGAGAGACAGAGAGAGAGAGAGCGAGAGAGATAGTGAATAATAAAGCAGCTGTGACAACAGGCTTCAGTTTTTGGCCAATTCATTTGCCAGCCTGCAACTGGTGCGTCAACAAACTTCAACTTGGCTTTTTGATTGTTGAAGTTTTTCAGCTATGGAAAACAACGTATAATATTATGCTCTATATATATATATATATATACGTATGTGTGTGTGTGTGTGTGTAGAATCATGCTGTATGAAACGAAGTCAGCACCCCCTCAAAAAACAAAAAAAAAAGAAAATTAAAATAAAAATGTTATTTAAGTTTTTTTTTACTTCTTTTTATTTTCCTCTTGTTTTTGTGTGTGTGTGTGTGTGTGTGTGTGTGTGTGTGGCTGTGTGTGTGCAAACATGACAGGATATGCTCATCCTTATGCTGCAAAGGCTGTAAATTGCATTTAAAATGCCATAAATTAAAAGACAACAACGGCAATGGTAAAAACCATGCACTAGGCAGCAGGCTTCAATGCATTCTACTGGCTATTAAAATGCATTAAAAACAATTTTTAATGCCACCAACACACGCATATAGCATACACTGCAACTGACACTCAGTAAAGGTCATACATGCACATACATACATACACACGGACGCACGCATACATATAGAGTTGACATTATTATCATGTGCATTTAAGTGCACTGGTTAAATTTATTCTCAGAGACTCATAAAGGAATGAAAGCATATCATAAAATCAGGCGCTTAGTAATGCAGCTTATCTCTGCCCCTCTCTCTCTCTCTCTCTCTCTCAATCTCTCTCTCTCTCTCAATCTCTCTCTCTCTCTCTGTGTGTGTTTCTTTTTTGCTCTTTGTCATACTCTTATATACTGTAGCTATGTCTCATCCACTTTATACACATGGCGTTTTAATCCAATTTGTCATAATAAAATTACTTTAAGCCACTTGCTTAACTATTTGCAAGGACCCTTACAAAGTGCGTAGAAAACTTTTCGTAGCTGCTGCTGCCTTCTACAGCTGCACTTAGCGTGTTCATAAACCTTAATTACAGTTCCTCATTACTCGTTACACATTACTCGTTAGCAAAAGCACAAGCCAAGCATTGCTGGCAAACCGAAACTTAGAAAGGAAAAATAAAGAAAATTAAAGTAAAACAAAGGAAAATTTGTGTAAAAAAGAATAAGGTAAGAAAAGAGTAATAATTATACCAAGGCAAAACTCTAATGAACAGCTAAAAGGGTTAGTCTTTAATGAAAAAAAAATATATTTTTTTTATATTTAAGTCTCATTCTGTTATTATCATATATAACAAGTAAGAAGTCTGTAGTCGAGTGTATCCGACTACGAGAGCCCCTTTGCCTACATATACAGCCATACACTGCACGTACTTAGCCATTGCGCGCACCTTTTAGCCCCCCACGCTCTACAGCGCGGTACTTAATGTTGTATAACTTCCGTGTTTATTGTTCAATTTTAACGAAATTCCCAACGTAGATGAAGAATAGTCTACTTAATATGTGTGCGAAAAAGAAATCGGATCGGTTGAAAATTGTGCTTAATAATCGTTTTTTTCGAATTGCGAGGGTCAGGGGAGGAAATTCAAAAATCAAAAATAAAGTCGTATAACCTACGAAGATAACATTTCAAATTTGGTTGCTCCTAGCTCTTACAATCTCTGAGAAACAGGCGTTCATACGGACGGACAGGCGGACAGGGCTAGATGAACTCGTCTTGTCGTCCTGATTCAGAATATTTATACTTTATGGGGTCTCTGATGATTATTTCTATGTGTTACATACTTTTGGATTTTGCATATTTCCAATAGCTCCGCTTTGCTTCTTTTTTACCAAAAGGCAAAGGGGCTAAAAACAGTCATATCATTAACGTTATACGCTAGCTAACGGTTATTATATTATATTTATAATAAATATATAATATATAATACTTAATAACTAAAAGCAATTTTTTGATACGCTTATCGCTGGGCTATTGTTTGTTCAGATATTGTAATTTTAATCAAATGTATACGACTTAGGCATACCCTTTACAGCGCTGTGTAACAAATTATAACAGTTGAAAGCATTTCTTTTGCCTATAGCAGAAAACGTTTAAATATTTGATTTTTAATAGTAATATATATTAAAAGAGTTATACACTAAACTAACTGTATGTATACCAAAGTTTTGTATAACAGTTTTAACAAATGTGACAAATTAGCCGAAGTTTTTGTTGGGCTCCTTCCTAAACAACTTTTTGTTATTTAATACTACAAGTTCAGGAATTTCTATTACCTTAAACTAGGGAATATGCACAGATCTATATATATAAATGTATATAACTGTAAACTGTTATACATCCATTCAGAATACATATGAAGAACTCTCAGGTGCAGTTTTAATCTTTTTTTCAACTTGTACAATGAATTTAAATACAATTTTAAATGTGTTTATATCAACAATTTTCTATATAAATATATACAGCCCATTAGTATAAATTGATTGCTTACAGGGTATAGAAAATGATGTTTTAATTGAAAACTGAATATTGCATAAATAAATGTTCAACAAAATTGTTTACAAGTCTAACCAGCAATATCCGTTTTTGCTTGCAATGCAATTTTCATGACATACAGCAACATTTTAATGGAAATCTTTATTTTTTATATATATAAATATGTGTATATGTATCAATGTTGTTGCTTGTTGTTGTTATTATTGTTGTTGGTTATTATTGTTGCTGTTGGGCAGTAAATCATTGACCGAAATTGGCTCGCTTGAGTGGAGCGCAAAATAAACAAGGCGCAAATTAATAAATATTTAAATGTTGTTTTGCTTCTGTTTGTGCTGCTGCTGTGTGTGTATGTGTATAAAGCCTGGCTTACTCTGCTGTTGCCTAGCACTTTTAAACAAGTCGATAAAAGGCAGACACAGGCACACACACTCACACACACACACACACACACACACATACACATAAAGGAAAACCAAACAAAACTTCTGAGCCATTACACAACAAAATGGCATTAACAGCAACTGCAGTAGCAACGAATAACAGCAACAACAGCAGATAATGTTGCAATATATATATATATATATATATATATGTATATATATATATGTACCAACAACAGATATAACACTATTGTAGATACACAACACACACACAAACTTACGTATTCACATGGATATTGCAATAATATTTTTGCATTTCATGCAAAGATTTTATATGTAGCAATAAGAGAGTAAGGATTCGAATATAGATGGGAGGTAATAGGGGAACGGTTGGAGTACAAAATAATTGTGTACAAAATAATGGAAAAGAAATAAAGTCTGTATAACATAGCTATAAATATACCGCTTGCTAATACCCTGTACATTTTTTGTATAACTAAATTTGGCTCAACCTTAATTTAACGTTAATGTTGACAGTAACTAATCGTCAGGGCAACACCCGAACATAAACTTCTTGAAAGAACCATGAAAAATGTAAAAGTTATTAGAAATCCACTCACTATATACTTCATAGATAGAGCACCTACTGGATATCCTATAGTATGATCTTTGCAGAACTCTCTTCAATTGGACTTAAGCTGATTTTTCGAGAAGCTGATGAAAAGTATTTCAGTTCAGTTTTTAACCAGAAACCATTGGCCATAAAAACAAATTGCTAAGCTTTTTAAAATATATAAAGAAAATTATAAAATTAAATTGTTATATTATAAACTTATTGTCATTTTTTATGAAAACCAATTATTAATTAAAAAATGCTTCAAAAAATTTTATTTATGAATTTTTTTATTATTATTTTGCCAAATCAAAAATAAATTTCCTTTAAAATGGAATATTCTTTTAAAAAGAATTTTATTATTTATATATTATATATATTGTTATAATTTGTAATATCTTTATAGCTTATATTTATACAACCCTTTAAGCGCCTATGCACAGGGTATTAGAGTATAAAATATAGAAATAGCAACCGCAACATGCAAAATTAACTTGGCAGCAGCAGTGGGAACAGTTTAACTAGGAACACTTTGAACAGCAGTAGAAAGCGGTTTTGCAAAAATACTAAAAAAAATAATATGTACAGTGATAATCAGTAAAGCAAATAGAAAAAGGCTTCAAAGTAGAAATTAAAAGGGACTGGCAAATGATGATGGTGATGATGATGATGATGATGATGAGATTCCTACAACGTTTGACAGTCAATCAATGCAAAAACCACATACACTAACACACACAATCATACACAAAGCAAACAAACAAATACACACATACACACACAAGTCCACATACATAAATACATACACATACATATATACATATACAGCTATAAACTGTGTATGTAAACATAACCACACAGTAGTTTGCTAGTATAGGTCAAATTGCAAATTGCTAGAGTTCAACTTTTGACTTGAATTGACAATCCACAAAGTTAATTGGGAAAACAAATTTTCTCCATTTTCTCTGACTCTTTATTAACTGTCTATGAATTTGTTCTTCTTTTTAGAGATTAACTTTTTTTTTATAGTCATTAATATTACGATTACAATTAGTGAAACTTTCCTACGTGTTCTGACTCTTTATAATACTCTTATAGTTATTTTATAGGAAAATAATATAATTTTGTAATAAACAAAGTAATAAAAATATATAATATATAATTAAAATATAATAAATAAAGCTTACAAAATAATAAATAAAGTAAAGAATTTCAAAAAGACATAAAAACAAGAAATCAAATTTTAAAATTAATAAAATAAATTAAATAGAATTTCTAAAATATTAAATAAAATAAAAACAATTGAAAAGGAAATAAAATAAATAAATTTAATTTTATAAATTAATAAAATAAAATAAATAGGGTTTCCAAAATAATAAATGAAATATAAAAAAAAGTATCAAACAAGAAATAAAATATATGCGATTAATAAAATATATGATATAAATAAAATAATATAATTATATAATAATATAAAATAATTAAAATAAATAAAATTTTAAAAATACATAAATTTTTTTTAAATTTCATTATTATTTTTATCATTTAATTTAAGAATTTTAATAAGGATTTTGGGTACTTTTCATAGAAACTGATTGAAGTCAAATCAATTATTTAGAGAGAGGGAGAAATGTAGTTAAATTTGATTTGAGGTTTTAAGTTGTGACAAGTTAATGATATCATGTAGGTTTATAATTAATCGATTTGAAGTGACAGTTTGCTATGGTAGTTTGGTTAAGTGGGTGCTTAGATAAAATATTTAATTTAAATTTAATTTATTTACTTAATTGTTATCTTTTATAGTTATGTTTGGCCTCTTACCTGTCCCTCTCTCTCTCTCTGTCTCGTTATATATTGCTTTGAATTTAATTAGTTTTAGTAGGCACCTAGAACATATGCAGGAAACGTGTCCATGACTAAAATAGTTGGAGTTTTCTTTGTAATTAATACGTCGATTGTCTATTGTCTATTTGCTTAGTTCAGCAGTAGGAGTAGGGAGCGCTGGGAGGGAAGATTTGACTGGCTTCTTAGGGCCAACATGCTGGATTAGACGCTTAACAATTGATATATCAAATATCAGGACAGGGACTAAGCCAAAGGAAACCAAAGCCATACGTCAAACATGTGAAATAGGAGATGGATGATTGTAGAAAAAGAAGCAGAGAGAAATGAAAGAGATTGAGAGAGAGAGAGAGAGAGAGAGAGAGAGACAGAGATAGATGGAAGCAAACAAATGGTTGCTCATATGACAAATGCAAAAGCTGAAAATTAAAAGGGAAGTCGCAAGGAATTGGTATGAGTGAAGGACTATGCGACCAAATTGCATTTAAATAATGAAAATCCTTAACAAAAAGCACAGCAAACAAAGCCAACAGAAAGAGAGGGAGAGAGAGAAAAGAGTGTGGAAAAGAAAAGAAAATTGTTTGAAGGATGAGCATGAGTTAGTGGTCGAAGAAGGAATTGCTGGCCGGAAGGAAAGTCAACCAGCCAGTAAGGAAGGAAGTTACTTAAAATCAACAACATGTAAATAGCTAGGCAACGTTTGACGCTTCAATTCAGCTCATCCCCTGCACTCCCTCTACACCCTCTACACCCCTCTCTCATCAATTTTATGTACTTTTTTCTTCTTCTTTCTTTCTCTGTGTGTTGTTTTATATATATATATTTTTTTTTTGTTTTCATTTCATGCAATCATCTAGCCCTAAACCTTGGCCAGCAGCAACGCCGTATTGTTTGTCCTTTGCGGTCAGCAAAGCAAAGCAAAAGCAAAGCATTGTTGTCATTGACTCTGTCCAAGATCTGTTAACGATTTAAGCCAACTAACTAAACAAAACAAAACAAAAGAATACATAGGAAATGAAAGCAAAAAGCAATGCCAAGTCGTTTTAGTAAATTGCGAATGCATTCACTGAATGATTCATGAATAAATTATTCAACTTCTGTTTCTGCCTTTATACAATTATTTTAATTCAATTTCAATTTTCAAATAACAGAAAATAAAAAATAGAAGGCTTAAAGCTCAGCTTTATACTTTTAAATCAATTTGCAAGATATGCACATAAAAGTTAAATATCAACTTAACTTATAGTTACTTAAAGTGTGGCAACTCTAAAAGAATGGCAACTCTGCCTCTAAGCTAAACTTATTTGCACTCGATACACATTTTAATAAAAAATTATTTTCAAAATTTGTGCAAAAAACAATTTTCACTTTATATAGTTACAGGTACGTTCGGTTGAAGTCAAATATAACTTCAGTCAATCAATTACGCATTCAATCAATCGAGCCATGTGCAAAACGTAATGCAAACAATACTAGTCATGTACAGATTGGTTGTTATATATGATTTAACAATAAGTATACATGTGTATACATTCATTCAAATACACACACACTCATACATATATACATATACAAATACACACACACAAACACAGAGCTGGTTTTAGCTGATGTTTTTCATGTTTAATGCATTAAAAGGAACCTCAATAACCACACGCGCAGCTCTTAGCTACGAACACGCCCACACAGCAAATTTAGTAGGTACACACACACATACACATACACATGCATGCATGCATGCATGCACATGTAGTTACACAGAGTGAAGTTTAAATGCATTTATGCAGTAACAAATGTGATTGATGCTCAAATCGCGCACAAATATTACGCCCCAAAAGCCATTTTCAACTTCACGCCCCCAAAAATGCTTCATTCACATTCAACCTCGCAGCTCCCTTTAGCCCCTTTACCCGCACACAACTTGACTGTTATGTAAGTAACCCATTATGAAGGAGTACGCATTAACATGCACACTCACACACACATCCATAGAAGTGCATACTAATGAAATTGTGTTACATTTTGATAAGCTTTGGCCACATTTTCATTTTATTTTTAAGTTCTTGTTGGCTCAATAAGCTTCTTAAGAGCACATTGTATATATATATATATATGTATATATATATATATGTGTGTGTGTGTGTGTGTGAATTGTGGCATACCAACTGATAGCAGGCAGTCGTCAGTTGCTTCTTAGCTCCCAGCTTTTAGTACTCAAAATTCAGTCAACACTACGCAAAGACCTTAACACTTCTTTTCCGTCTCTACCCTACACACACACACACACACACACACACACAGACACACACACATACATAGATATTTAGTTATATATATATATATACCAACACACAGAAAATCAGAAACTTTACAGCATTCTCACTTAACAGTCAGCTGTCAAATGTCAATTGTCAGTTGTCACTTGGATGCATCTCGTGTGGCCTGCTAATGCGCATTTGCACTGATGCGCATTTGAATGATGCAACTAAAAACTGGCAGCTGACAACTCCCAGCTGTCAGCTAGATGCCTGCTAATTGCCATAATGCGTGTCTACACTATACTAACACCCACCCACTACTCCCCTATCATCCCCTTTCACAAGTCAACTGAATATTGAACGATAATAATAATTCTAAAGGTTAAAGGTTTATTATTGATAGCCAAAGGTTATTAATATTGCATTGACTTGTTGCATTTTATGAAGCAGCAATACTAAGCATAGTTTATTATACAAATTAACTGTAAAATTATTTATGCAAATAGTAAAACAAAACAGTTGTAAATAAGTAAAGAAGGATTTTTAGTTATTGCTTGACAGAAGCAACTTTCACTTGATTGAACCCAAACTTTGGGCAAATTATTTTATGCTTAAACGACTTACTAATATTTACAGCCTATACTAGTTAGAGAGCTCTATTAAGGTACAAATTAAATAAAATAGTTTTAAGCTAAACTAAATGTAATTTATAGCTTAAACAAAATAATTTTCAGCACTAACCTAAGGCTTTGATTATAGGGATTCAATCGGAATCAATGGAGAATCTTAATAGATAAATTCAATGCATTAAATTGAATGTCTAATTTTACTGAAAATAATTTGAAAAGCTCATTAAAATGTTGGCAATAATTTTGTATTAAAATTGCACTTTCATTGCATAACTCAGTTGATTAATCACATGCTAATTGATCATCACAAAAGTGCCACAATTATAAATGAATTATGAATTTTAATTGAACTAAGTTAAACAGCTTAATAATAAGTATATAATGCGTACATAATGATATTATATAATGGCATATTATTATATAATAGCAAATGTCAGTTACTTGTGTGTTTGGCCGCATACAAAAACATATTACAATCATTCCTATTAAGATTTCAACTGATTGCAGCTACAAAATGTGAAATTATTTGACAAATTTATTGAGCAAATGTCCTTTGCGTCCTTTCAAAGTAACAAAAAAAAATAAAAAAAAAAATATATATAAATTCATAATATGCGTTTGCAGCACATTGTAAAAGCCACAACGCAATGTCATTAGCTATCCCACGTAATTGTCTCGCATACCATACACACATTCTCCCTTTCTTTCAATCGCTTTCTATTTCTGTCTAACACATATATAAGTGCGCAATGTGATGCAATAAATTTTGAAATTTTCGTGCAATTTTCACAGCCAAATCACCTACCTAGGCAATAGAATATCAGCTAAGGATACGCATTGGTACTATATACCTATATAGCATATAACATTTAACATGTACCATATACCATGTACCGTATATCGAATATCGTATACTGTGTACTGTGTACCGTGTACCGTGTATGGTGTATGGTGTATGGTGTATGGTGTACCATATACTATGTATGCCAGCCCCTAGCGCACTCATAAATACATTGACCAATAACATAATTTCGTTTGGCCGTATGTCATTGTCTATATATGTGTGTGTGTGTGTGTGTGTGTGTGTGTTGCCAAATGACCTCGTTACCAGACAACAGACACACATACATATGTAAGTACACACACACTCATACACACACACACACACACATAGAGAAATCACAGACACAAGCTACAAAGACGCCTGCAAAACGTGCAGCATATGTCGCTTGGCATGGATTGACTGGGCTGAAGGAAATTGGGGAGAGAGAGCACAGTGTGGTAGGGTGTAAGTACTACTAGTAAAAAGCCAAAAACACAAAAAAAAAACAACAAATAGAACCAGAAGAAGAAGACGAAAAAAATGATGGCATGAACTAAAACGAATGTTAGGTGAGAACCTCGCACAGTGCGGCAGTATAATTAATGGGCGTATTGGGGCATGCGGCAGGGCATCCCAATGCCTCTGACCAGCATTGGATTCATGCATTGCGATTTGGGTATATTAAATGTTACGATGCAGGGCAACACTGGTCAGTTGGTTGGTTGTTACTATTGTTGTTGCTGTTGTTGTTGCTGTTGTTGCTGTTGTTGTAGTGCTGGCAGTGCGAACGCTAATGCCTATGAATATGCCATGAGCCATATGACGAACCAACAAAATGTGTGTGTATGTATGTTTATATCTATGTATGTATGTGTATTTGTGTGTATTTATGTGTGTATTGCTGATGATGATCACATGCTATTAAACCACAATACAATAGCAATTTTCAAATAAATGATTTATGACTTTGGACATGCAGAGCTCTTCCATACAGCTATTGCCATAAAATACAAGCAAATATAGACGAAAACACACACACACACACACACACACACACATACATACATAGAGAAAGAGCATAGAAATAAGAGAGAAGAACACAATGAGAATGACAGAGAGAAGAAATAAAGAAATTGATAGTAAAAAGTAAAATCAAAGAAAATTGCCAATATGAAATGTTTGCCATTAGATGTAAAATTTGGTCAAGAAGTTCATTGCTTTACTGTTTACCAACAGCTGTAGGATATTTGGCTTATAACTGTATGTATTTGTGTATGTGTGTTTGTACACATGCATAGTTAAAAATGTGTTTATTAGATTTGCCATAGTAATCCATGAAAATTGTGTTCATATATTTTCTTTTTGAAAATTAAAGCAAATCAATGGCAAATCATAAGCAATAAAATCAAAAACCTTTGACAGTTATATTAATTGAAAATTTCCTATACAATAAGGATGCCTTACATTTTACTAAAGTAAAATATATAATTTATATATAGTAGATAAAAATCTATAACTGTCAGTTAAGTGTGAGGAGAAAACTTTAGCAATTGCAGCAAACTAAATATTAAATTGGAAAATGTATAAAACAAATGCGAAAAGTAGACGAAAAGGGGTAAAATAAAGGTTAAAGAGAAAACAAAAATAAATTTTAAAAAATTTATTCGATTTGTCTTAAAGCGATTTAAACATTTAAGTTAAATAAAAGCTTTGCTAATATTGTTTGTTGGACAAAAACAAAACTTTTGGCTAAAATATTTTTGATTATTTTGATTTTGTTGATTGCATTTAACTTGAGCAAAGTGATAAAAAAAAAACGTATGGAATATACAGTTATATAATAAAAATTACCTAAGTTACAAAGTGTAAGTTTAGTAGTTCTTAAAGTCTGGCAACTCGATGCAAAATTTAAATTTGTTATATCATTAAACAAATCAGTTGCAGCTCTTTGTGGTTGCAATTACCGCAATGCACATGAACTGACTCTTTTGTGGTTGTTCAGGCACGCACACAAAGTACACACACACACACACATATATATATATATATATATATATATATACATTCCCCCACACATAGAGAGACCTTTGCTTTCACGCACATTTGTTGTTCTTAGAATTTCATTAATTTGACCATTTTGCAGTGTGCAGCAACGCTTTATTTTTGCTTGAGCAAGTGAATATTTTGCGCCAGCCACGCCCACATTTGCCGCAATAACCCACACGGTAATTGGCCAGCCGCAATGCCCCGAAAAGTATGCAACAAAGCTTTCAGCTCATGCACTAACAAATCAGCGTCCAATTCACAGTCACAAACAAATACCGTGGCAAATTGTGGCACTTGGAAAGGGATTTGCTTATGCAGCCCATAAGGGGGGAGGGGGTGGGGTAGGTATAGGGTAGTAAAGAATGAGGGCCGACTGTCATTTGGCAAGCGTATGCATAAGGTACATTCACCTGTCCTCAACACGCACACACACACACACCGATAGAAAGAGACAGAGTGAGGTATATACACACGGTTGATGTCTCCATTTTGTGTGCGTTTTTTTTTATTGTTCCAGTTGTGCTCGTTGTTTTTTTTATTATTTTGGTTTTTTTTTTTGTTTTTTTTGTTGACTGACGAAAATTTAATGCAAAACTCGCTTATGTACAACGACGGCAACAGCAGCAGCAACAACAACAACATAATTTGCTGCTCAAGCATTCGCGTGACAAAATACCACACCCCACACATTCTGCTCTCCCTCATTCAACAACCCATCCCTCCGGCACCCTTTCCTCACCCCTTGCATTTAGTCAACCCAAAAAAAAGAAGAAGAAGAAGAGCTCCAGACCATTACACAATCGCCCAGCAGTGGGCTTACCCACCTTGTCGCATCCATTTTGACAGATGCCAAACACAAAACGAGCAGCAAAACGCAAACTTTTTATTTGTCTTATTATAGCCTGGCTACAATACTGTCAATAACATGCACTAACACCTGACAGTCGACTACATACATACCCTATAAATATATATATATAAATAGATAAGCATGTATAAAACAAAATTTAAGTTTTTATACACTAATTTCATACTGTATAAACGTAAATTTTCAGTCTGTTTTCAGCTCAATGCACGTCATGTGACTTGTTAACGTTATGTGACCAGATCACTTTATGTGACATGATCAAATTATGTGACCTGATAACGGTATGCAACCTGATACTCGATCACGTTATGTGACTTGGTAACGTTAAGTGACCGGATCAGACTATATAGCTTGATAGCGTTTTGTGACTTTATCACGATATGTTACACGATCACGTTAAGTGACTTGATTACTTAATGTGACATGATCAACTTATGTGACCTGATAACGGTATGCGATCTAATCACGGTTTGATACCCGATCACGTTATGTGACTTGGTCAGGTTATATGATATGATCACGTCATGTGATCTGATCACCTTCTGTGATCTGATCATGTTATGTGACTTGATCACGTTATGTGACCAGATCACTTGCGGATTCTGTCTGAGTATATAAAAAAAGCTCCTTAGCAGTGAAGAGGCTCAAATGGCGTACGAATCATATGACTATAGGGTATTCATGTGTATACATAGGTATAAAGAAGAAGAGTGAGAAAGTAAAGAGAGAAAGAGATGGAGTGGTAAGTAAGTTTATGTGCCTGCCTGACCGTAGTTAGTTAGTTTTTACGATTTGCCTGTCATAAAAATTAATATTTTGGTCCCGCTGGGCGATAGCGGGCAACAGTTGTGAATTCTTTTACTCTCTCGCCCTCCTATCTCTTACCATCTCTCTCTCTCTCTATCTCACTCTGTATCTTCTTCATCCTCTGTTATATGATATAACCTGCTGTCGTTGGTATTGCCTATGGCTTAGTTTCACTCACTCTTTAATGCTTTCTTTCTCTCGAAAGCAACTCCTAAGGGAATTACTTCTTGCAAAAAGCCTTTTGATATACTTAAGTTGCTACAATTTTGTGGTAAATAGTTTATGCGCAACGATTGCTGCCACATTTTGCGGCTACCTTTTTACATGCTTTAATAAGTTTAACGGAAATTTAACTAATTAATGTCAACTATGAAATAATTACAACCATTGCGACCAATGGACTATGACTAAACGTCTAGTGGATGGTAAGCAGACGAAGGTTGGTAGGAGGTGGGGATGTTGGGAGGACTATGGTATTTAAGTGCAATTGTAATGATTTATTATTTATGAAATGAAATGGTCTCACACACACATAAACACTTATATATACATAGGTATTTAAGTGTGTTTCTGTGTGTGTATTTCTTTAGCAATTGCCAAACGATTAGGCGCCATAAGAGAAACTCAAAGGGAACACTGTGAAAATTGTTCCCAACATTTGTCACGGCACGCAAAGTTATTCGGTCATTCAATTAACCACCCACCATTTTAGTCCCTCAACTACTACTACACTAACAGTAATAGTAACAGTTACAGTTACAACTACAGCTACATTTATTGAGCCACACAAAAGCTACATCATTTAGTATGCATTGTACTCAGGCAACGCGTTAACTGTGCCAACTGGCAAAGTGCATCACAAATGCAAGGACATGGATATGAATGTGTTTTGTGCTTTCAAATTTTGGGATATACTCTCGCTCTCTCTCACTCTCTTATACTCTTACTCTAGCAGTTGGTTTTGTTGTTGTTGAACAGCAGTGCAATTGTTGCCTCTAAGCATTGAGAATCTCATAAAAGTTTGCAATTGTTTAAACGTGCCGCACGGGCCACATCATAAAGTACCTACAACTTTACAGCCGAAAGGGTTTATATCTCTGTGTGTGTGTGTGTGTGTGTGTGTGTGTGTGTGTGTATTGGTGTGCGGGTGTGTGTATATATATAAAGTTTTGCTTTAAAATGCAACACAGCTTAACTGGCCACAGTTGATGTTGCATTTGTGGTATAGCGGCTGGCAGGCAGCGGCGCCAACAACAATTTGTTGCCTACTTTTATGGGCGCACTCAAAAGCGCATTTTGTTGAAGGTTTTGGCAAGGGCGACGCGTACATACCAAAAAAAAAAAACCAGCAAAAACCAACAGGCAAATGTCGGCCATTTTGCAACGCTTAATAACTTGCATTTGCAACTGCAACTGCAATAGCAACAGCAACAGCAGCGTCGCTCGATGGAACAGTGTCAGGCAAATGTTTTCAGCTGCATTCCATGAAAATTGCTGCCATTTGCAAGCAGCAAGCAAAGGCGCTGAAATATGGTAGCATACACACAGAAACACACACACACTGTTTAAGTATGTATGCAGTGCATGTTACCCCATTGCCACATCCCCCAGCTACACCTCTTGCTGGAGCAAAGTACCCAACTTCAATCCTTATGCAAATAGGCAAAAAGAGCGACTGCTTGGCATAGAATTTCAAATGATCTAATGAAACAGCAAATACAAAAACTTCTACACACACACACACATATATGTATATATATATATATATATATACATCTATATATTTATATACACAAGTATGTATGTGTGTTTGGTGTTTATGTGTTAGCCAAAACAGCTGCACGGTCAAGTAAGACAAGATGATGACTTGCATTTAAAAGTTATTCAACAGAATCATGGCTTAAGTCCTCAAAGTGTTAACTCTTCCACAAGCTCAGACTTGCTTACACATATTATTACAAGAACGACAAGTAAACTTGTAGAAGAAGCAGCAGAAAGTGAAGAAAGTAAATACAAAAAAAAAAACTTCATTCAAAAATGCTTTTAAAATAAACTACGAAAATTGTAGAAATTTTTTTGAAACTTTTTTGCAAGTTTTAAGAAAAAAGTTTTTAGTTTTTAACAAAATTAATAATTTATATTAAATAAATATTTTTAATTAAAAATTAAATAACATAAAATTAAACTTTAAATAAATAATTTCTTGGTTTTTCATTAAAGATTTCTATAAATAATAAAACTTTTTTCTATTCTGCAAAAATGGAAAGATAATTAAAAGTTTGAAATTATTGCAGAAAGAGATCTTTCACTTCTATATAATGGAATTTTTCTCTTCGACAGGATACTTTGTAGAATAAGTGAAACTTATTTGTATAATATATGTTTCTTTAAAATAATTTGTATTGATTTGGTAAGAATAAAAAAACTGTTAGTGAATCTGCAATTGCATAAAAATGATAGAAGATTCAGTCCAACTGACTTGCTGTATTCATTATCCTTTTAAAAAAACAAAGTAGAATCCTTGTGGAAGCAGTTTAGAATCTTAAACATCAGTTTTATATATTCCTATTGAATATTGAAATTAATATTTTATGTATATATATTTTATATGGTGTATTTCCTAAGCCAAAGGATATATAGAACTCAACAACATTTGATAAAGTAAAGCAGGACCAAGTACTGCACAGACTAAAGTTCCTTCAAGCCCTAAACTGTTTTAGATTTACTTTTTGCAAATATAAAATTAACTTTTAATCATGGAGATCATGCTACTTTAATCTTATATTTATCATTTATAATAATTTTATATGCACATATTTAAATAACGTTATATAATCAATTTATATCTAGCATTTTATGCTTGGTTGTGTCCTGTGTTTAAGCATAATATCTATTAGGATAATCAGTGCATATTTAATATGCATAATTATACTGATCAATAGATGCCAAATATATACACTTTACCATTATATAAGACCAAAGATCCTGCGAGATTTACAATTTCCAGTTGATGTTCAGCATCAAGCTCATCTCTTAACTTTTTCAACTTCTTCCTTTTATTACTTCAAATGCTTGCTGGCAACTCTGTAAACTTGGCGTTGCCACTTGATGAATTTTTCTATATACATTCTATATATACCAATTTTCTTTATAAAAGACAAGAGTTACTTTAAATTTCTATATATATTTTTATATTTTTTTACTATATTTTTTATACATATTTTTATCTTTATTTTTATCTATATGTTTAACTTTATTTTCTTCTAAATTATCAACTATATTTTTATCTATATCTTAGACTTAATTCCCAGCTAATTTCCTTTAGTATGTTAAAGGCCACAAAATAGAAAGAAAATTGTGAATGCTTTTTCATCTTTGATTCTCGAAGCGTTTCAAGTCCAGAAGTTGAAATGGCACAAAGTAAATGATTTTTTGGCCATTTGCAATGTAGAAGTGTAGAAAATGGAGTTGTGCATTAGCCTGTGGGTAGGTATTGATGCCATTGATCACTGCCACGCCCATTGGTAGCAAGCAGCAAAGGAGAAAAAGGAAAGGCTTTCAAAGTGGTTTACAGTTTGGCAGAGTTGTTGGCATTGCCGTTGCTTTGTGGTGGCTTTGCCGCAACCACAATGACTGCAGTTGCTACACACACACACACACACACACACACACACATACACAGACATATATATATCTTTATATATATACATGGACTTCAGTTGTAATTTGTGCAATTGCATTGAAAATCAGTTTTTATGATTGTCTCGTCGACTGGCAGTTTTCGCAGTGAATCGCTGTTCAATTTTACGCTAGAATCCTTGCCAAAGGATACACTTGTCCTTCTCTATTACTCTTCTTCTCTTCTGTTTTTTTCTTTCCCCTTCTTTTACGTTTATTATTATGTGCAGTCTGTTTCAACAACTTGTTATCCTGGCTGCCATTGGCCACTTAATTAACGCATTGCAAACTCGTTGCCTAATTTTTTTTTTGTGTTTTGTTGCAGCATGCAGTGGCAAGGAGTCTGCAGCAAGGATGTAGGAATTATGTTTAAAAAACTTTCAAGTCACGACCCACACTTTAACGTGCACGTAACTAGAGCAGAAATTTACACACACACACGCACACAAACACATACACATATACAACATACAACAGCAACAAAATGGGAGCGCTGCAAATTGACAAAAAATAAATACGACATTCATTTTTATGCCCCCATGCTTGCCACAAAGGACGCGAAATTCACGAGTTTCCTGCAACGTGAAAACAGCCGGAAAATTATACGAAATGAAGGCGACGTTGTCGAGGGGAATACAGTATGTTTGTAAGTATGTGTGTGTGTGTGTGTGTGTGTGTGTGTCTGCTGTAAGCTGCACTTCCGGACGTCGTCCAATGGTCGGGGCCAATTGCCACTGACCGAAAAATCGAGAAAGCGAAGCGCAAGCGAAAAATGGAGCCAAAAGACAAAGTACACTTAAAGGGGGAGAAGTTCAGGCAAAAAAAAAGTACGATATATATATACATACATCATATATATATATATATATATATATATATATATAAATTTATATATTTTTGTAGAATGAGAAAGAAAGAGAGAGAGATAGAGAAATAGGTGCAAAAAAGAAAGAGAAAGCAAAAATAATATTGGTTTAACTTTTGCAGTGACAAGGCGAAAAGTGGCAGGGATTGGTATAGGGAGATACACAGAAAGACAGAAGGGTAAGATAAAGAAGGTTAAAAAAAGAGTGGAAAGAGGTGAGAGGGGAAAAAATAAAAGGATAGCTATGAACCTGGTGTGGCACATAAATTTGGCCAGGCACGCGCTGGCAACAAAGCAACAAAATCATGGGGCAAAACGAAACTGACAGCTCAGCCGGGATGCAACCAGGTTGCAACAGAGGAGGCAATCCGGGCTAGAATACTGCCACTGTTGCTGGTGTTAGCTGGCGTTACCGGTATAACCAGTGTTGCCAATAGTGTTGCTAGTGTTGCTAGTGTTGCAACTGTTGGTTGCCGCTTCACTCCACTCACGTGCAACGTGGCAGTCGTCGCATTGCACACAAAAAATAAGTTCTACTAGTTACTTATGGTACGGTACGGTATGGTACGGTACGGGAATTGGCACTGGGAGTTGACTATGAGCCTTTGGACATACAATATTGCCAATGTGACGATGTGCATATTGCAGCTTGTGGATAGAAAGAGAAAGAAGGAAGAGGTGAGGTGGAAAGGAGGAGAAGTTAGGGATGAAAAGCTGTCAAGGGAAAGAGCAAATGATAAGGCTTGTGAAAAAGATTCAAGTGATAGAGTCATAAAGTTATTGAAACTAAGAAAACTTTTCTTAAAGAAAGAGACAGAGGCAGACATAGAGAAAGAAAGAGAGAGCGAAAGAAAGCTAAAGAAATAGCTAATAAAAAGAGAAAGAAGCAATAACGAGTAAAGTTAAATGCATTTTGCTGCCAGTAAATTATATTTTTACTTTGCTTATAGAATTTTTGCTCTCTACCCAAACGATAACTTTCGTTAACTGTGGCAATGCGCTACCATCTCTAGTGTTAGTCACATCTCAAATATCATATATAAATATATATATATATATATATATATATATATATATATATATATATATATATATATATATATATATATATATTATATGTATAAATATATATATATATACATATACATACATATGTATATGTTATATATGCTAAACAGCTGGAAGGACATTCCGTGGAAAGAACTTTAATACTTTAGAATACTTAAAAGATAACCTAGTTAATAAAATTTTAGTAGATAAAATTTATCTATCTGATATATTGCATATATCCAATAAGCAATGGTGAAGTTGCCACATTTATTACAACAACTGAAGAGAAGTAAATCTAAATTGCTACAGAAACTCTGTTGATTTTATTTATCTTCGAGTTAACAGTAAAAAGTGATAGGTAAATATAGACTACAAATAAATAAATATGTATATACATTCATATATACTTATATATAATTGATAAAATCACTAAGTAATCCTCTTACCAACACGAAGACAAGACAAACTTGAAGGAGTGAAGACACTCAACTTACCTGTAATGAGAAAGAGAGAAAAATGGAAAAAATATTATAAAAGGAAAAGGATTTAAATGCGCATTGAGTGATGACATTACAATTTAATTGCTTTGACATAAAAATGCAAAAAAAAGATTGGAAATAGATATATATATATATATATAAAGATAGTAAAAGTGTAGCATACTTACAAGCGCTTAACAATTGCAATGCCAACAAATATATATATATATATATATAAGGTAAATAGAAAGAGATGCAAACAGCAAATAAATGAAATAGGCATAGAGTGGTAGCAGTTAAGAGATGATTTCTGAGAGCAACTGGTCAAAGGACTACAAGGACACAAGCTGTCGATTTAAATTCAAATTAAAATGGAAATGAAAATGAAATTGAGATAATTAAATGGCCAACAGGTAAAATGTTACATAGCCAAAGCAAACACACACAAACAAATACACACACGCACAAATATATGTATTTTTCTAATTATTCATTATCCTTATGAAAGGACATATATAAAAAGGTCTTCAAGCCAAAGATTAACTCTTGGGGGAAATGGCAAAGTAGCAAAAAAAAAGTAGGAAAAGAAAAACAAAAGTTGAACAAACATTTTTTGTTGAAAAGTGAAAGTTTCCCTTTAAGGGAAACTTTATAAATAACTTAATTAAAGCTAATCAAAGTATCCTTTCTAGAAAATTTTACACACACATATATACATAGAGTGAAATAGTTAGTTCTATTAAGTTAATTATTTCTAGCATGCATTCTATAAGACTTAACTTAGAACTCAACTAAAACAACTATGTTTGTGTAAGCAAGCAGGATGGCAGGATAACAGTTGAGCTAACGATATTTTAAGAATATTTTTTAATGACATATTTTCAGTTTGAAATGATAGCTAAAACTCTAGCTTATATCTATGCTCAGAGTTGATATTTGTTTACGTATATATGAGCTGGAGATTGATGAGTTTGAGTGTGCTAGAGTCAATTATCCTGGTAGCTTAACATAGAGTCTTGGTAAGTCAACAATTAGCTATGGTTAAGTCTCTAAATGTATCTATTAACAAACGATAAATAGTTTCAGATGTTGCTTAAGCCAAGAACAGCTGCTTAACTTAATGTAGTGAATGATTCTTCTGTACCTTTAGTCTTTGGGGGGATCCTTAAAATTTTCAATTATAGAAAACAGTTTGGGGGAAGGGGAAATAAAGCAACTTAAATTGGGGCTAAGTTTTTTTTGATCTAAGCTTAGAGACAAATTCAAACAAAATTGCCAAAGAGTTGTAAAATTCTCAAAGATTCTCTTCTAATAAGACTTTCAGTTCTACTATCATAACAAGAGACATTCTTCAAATTTCTTCAGAAAATTTTTTCAACAAAGTTTTAGCTTCATTTTTAAGCTGAAAGTGAAAACTCTTCAAGTGTTTTCTACATAGTGGAAAAGCATAAAAAAAGACTTTATATCAGCAAAAGGATAAATTTCAGTGTAAACAACAATTTCAATTTATATATTTTTTTTCAACAGAAAGCGTAATCCTTGGCATAGATGAAAAGGAGCAATAGAGATTGAAGCAATTTGGCAGAGAATCCGCATGATAAAAGCAGAAGTCAAACACTGTAGGAACATGCTTTAAGCCTGATTAACCATTGCCCCTGACAACGTACACACGCATACACTGGCTGAGCAGATCGGCAGAGAGCGTTGCTTTTTTTATGCCCTAGTATATATACAGTGGAATCACGCTAAGGAGGATATAAGCCAAGCTGGCTGCTAGGACTATAGAGCGGAAGAAGAATGAAAGGTAATATCAACTGTGATGAGAAAACACACAGATAATACAGATAGCTATATATTCTGCTTAATTTAGCGTACAGCTACTGTACTTATTTGTAGCTACTGAAACTATGTATATAAGGAAAAAAAACTTGGCACTTCAAAGTGGTTTCTATAGCAAATCTGTTTAGTTAAAATAAAAATAAGTTGAAAAATATAAAATATTTAAAAGTTATCGATAAGCACTGTGTGTTATCGTATATCGAAAGTGTTGAGAATCAATTAAAATAAAACATCAAATTTTAAAGTTTTTTTTTGTTGTTTTGTTGCTGTTAAAGCTTGATTATTAGGCAAAGATGATCTGATGCTTTGGTGTGGCATAATACACACACACACCAGCAGACACACACACACACACACACACACACAAACGCAAACACATATGTCATGCTGGGAGTGTGTTGAAATGTTTTAGTGAAACTATTATGTCTAAATTGAATACGGATGGAATGTGGGTGAAGGCAAAACCCAAAACTAACAAGGACTTCACTGAAATATGAGATGGAAATATATATATAAATATATCTATATGAATATTCCTATCTCACTCTAACACAATTGTTGTCTTTGTTTAACGTGAACGTGCTATTTGTGCGCTTTCTATGCGTTATGATTATATCTTAATGAATGTTATGAAACACATAAATCAAATTGTGAAAATGCCGCAAGCAGTTGGACAAAGGACCAGGATGAAGTAGAATAGCGCCCACAAATAAACAAGGGAACAAACATATAGCAAAGGGAACATACTACTATAAAGATAGACAAGGATACAAAGAGAGAGAAGGAGTGGGAGGGTAAAATGATAGAGAAATGTAGAATGTCGGGACTAATGTTCATGTTGACGAATGCAAATTCATAATAAAAAGGACCAACTTGAACAGAATGGCTAAAACGGACAACGGCAAGTCATGTGGGCTGTTAGCTGACAGTTCTCAAAAACACAACATTCTCCACATATTCCACTCTCTCTCTCTCTCTCTCTTACTCTCTCGACACTCAACATAGTCAGCTTGAAGCAATTTTAACGCACTAAGTAACAGGACAGCTTGGCAAATGTTTGGCTTTGCTTTGATTTTAATGCTAAGGCTATTCCATGCAGCTCCTACTCCTCTGTCTTCTCTCTTCTGTCTTCTCTGTCCTGTCTACCATTCTACCGTCTTCTACCTACCGTCTGCATATCTTCCCCACTGTTATACTCCTAGCTAGTATATACTATAACAAATGCCCATCCACGTTTACAATAGGCGTGAGGATAATCTCATTTGGGCCCGGCCAAGAATCGTGCCCGGCCAAATGACAAGCAAACAAACAATTTTGCCCTAAAAGCATACCAAGAATGTCCGCAAAGTGATTTACTTATAAATGAGCAAGTGAGACAGAGTCTAACGGTATGTGTGTGTGCTTATGTGTGGGAGAGAGAGAAAGAGAGAGAGAGGGATATAGAGTGTTGTTAAATTTGTTGAAACAGCTTGCGTAGCTGTAATTGTTGCAGCTACACACACAAAGCAAAGGCAATAGTCCTGCAAAACATTGCCCAAAGCATCCTTTTTGCCTTTCCCAACATTCAAATATAATTAGTGTAAATAGTTTTTATTATAAAATGATAGACTAGAAGACACCCTTTATAATTTATATATATGCTCAAGGATATGCCAAGTGTCTTTGCATAAATCCTTTTTTCTCATTTTTTTCCTTTAATCAATATGCCAAAGCTTAGCGAGGATAGTTTATAAACTTTACGACAAGAGTTTAATAGTTTACAGCTTACATAACCAAGATGAACCGAAACTACCCCATTGAGTGTTCCGAGTGAAACTATTTGTATCCGAAACATTGGCATAAGGACATAGTTTTGCCTTCACATTCATGAACGCAACAAAACTTCAAGAATCTGAAACATTCAGCTGTGGGTTATGAATGATATTCTAAAAGTGCTTCCAAAATTAAATTAGTAGTTTAATGTCTGTAATCCAATATGAAACTTGCAGTTTACATAACCGCAGAATGACATAGCATATACAATAGCAGAAAGTACAGTATGTACCAAAAGTATATGGCTTGTTTTATAATCCATTGGCAACGTTACTAAAGGATTTTTGCGATCAGCGTCTACGCATGCCAATAACTGTTGTCAATTGAAATGGGAATTGAGTTAAGTTGTATCAAGAGCAAAGTTGAATATCGTAAGTTACAATTTATAAATATAAATTATAATATAAAGTATACGATATATAAAAATTTGTTTATTTTGGCTTATAAATTAGTCTATTGTGAGTTTAACATAACTGTGACAAGAACAAAATTGAATATCGTAAGTTACGATATACGGATATAAAATTACGTATACAATATAAAATATCTCTTGACAGCAATAAACCAATTGCTATAAGAATAAATGTTAACAAGATAAAAAAAACTTGAACATCGTTATATACGATATATATATTTACATTGTAATATTTAACACATTCCAAAAAGTTTCTTCCTGAAGAGATTCGGAATTAAAATGAGATCTAAAGTTATCTGTGTCATGTATTAATTTGAATATCGTAAATTACGATCTCTTATCAAAAGAGAAATCGAGTTACTTCTGTTAAAAAGAACTTGAATTTCTTAAGTAACGATATAATTAAGTAAGTTACGATATAAAATATAGAGAAATAACTTTCTTTTATGTATGAAAAGACAATTTCAATGAGAATTTTAGTAGACTGTGAATACATAGACATGAATACCGTAAGTTAAGATCTAAAATACTTCGTATAACTTCTAATAGATTACAGTAAGTTTGAATTTATTGGTTCAAAGGATAACTTATTATCCAAGGGTAATTTGGTACTACTCTATGCAGATCCTTGTGCCAAATAAATTCTAACTTGACCAATTTGAAGCTCACAAACTGATTCGATTAGTTGCCTGTTGATTGCAGTTTGTAGATACTTTGTAGCAATTGTCCTTTATATTGTTGTTCTTTTTGTCCTGATTAAGTATGTGAATAGCTCTTGAGAGAAGTGAAAGCAATTGATTGCATTCATTTTGATTTTAATTTGTTGTTTTCTATTGGTTTATCAAGCACATTCTACTGTTACATTTATTCATTTGGAAATGAGAACAAGTTTCGGCATTAGAAATGAAAATGAAAAAATAAAAATAAGTTGAGAGAAGATAAAAAGGGAAAAGATAAAGCAACAAAATGGGAACAAGCAGCTGTCACGCGAAGCAACGTAATGTAAAAAAATATAAAAAAAAGAAAACTGAAAACAAAATGATAAAAATGGAAGCAAAGGGAGGAAAGAAGCAAAACTCAAGTTTAGAGAAATGCAACTTCAACTTAGTTATATGCAGCACTGAGTTATTTAAGCATACACACACAAACAAACACATGCACACACACTTAACCGCATACACACTTATATGCTGTGAGAGTTTTGTGATTCGGTTTTGGATTCGGCGAACATTGGGTTGAGTTTGAGGTTGACGTTGCGTATACGCAATGTTGCCTGAAGTCATAGTTGGGTTTCCAGCTCAAATGGAAACAAATGTTACACAATGTGCAACTGTATGTTTGTGTGTGTGTGATAGATAAAAGTCTGTCGCTTGTATTTGTTGCTGTTGCCGTTGCAGTTGCCGTTACAGTTGCTGTTGCTGTTGCTGTTGCTGTTGCCGCTGTGTACAAATGACGACAACAACCACAAGAATAACCACAACGCGAACAAGAGATTGCAACGCAGAAAATGCAGGCGAAACTTGCTGAAAAAGTGAATAAATGAAATAAAGTAAAATAAAATGAAAAATAAAATAATAAAAAAAAAATATATATATATATAAAGCGTCTGGTGTGCGTCGACTATACTGGTTTGTCGGCTTGATAGCTTGAGGGGGCATAGGTCGTGTTGGTGGCATGGCAGTGGGCACAAGAAGAAGAAGACAGCAGAGAGTGCTGGGCTGAGGTGGGGTAAAAAATAAAAATAAAAAAAAAAGAGAGAAAAAAAATGGCAACAACTTTTAAAACTCATTAAAATTAATGAAAGCCACGCACTTCAGCCGAAGCGTGGCAAGAAGACGAGGCTAGGCGTTTGCCACACTCCACCAATTTGAGAGCCACGAAAGTGCACGAAGTGAATGGTGGCGGCACACTGAATGAATGTCCACGACTCTTGTGGGTTGCTCCGAGGTGTCAAGGGGTGTCCATGCTATGTTCATGTGCAGGGGTCAATGCAATGGCGCCTGTAATTATACAAGTGAGCAAGCATATTGCAACGGTAGCATTTGCCCCAATGAAATCGCATAAAAGTTAATTAAAACAAATTAAAAGCAAAGACCAAACCGGCAAATGTTGTACAAATGTTTCAACAAACGTGCCGGAAACATTTCACCAAATGCTGAACAGTGAGCGAAAGGGGAAGGGAAAAGGGAAGCAGCAGCAGATGGCAAGAGGCAAATGATAATGGTAAATAAATAGAATGGCAAATGAAATGCTAAGCAAAAAGATATTAAAAAAAAATACAGAACAAAAAAGGAGAAGAAGAAACAATAATTAATATTATGCTGAAGGTCAACTTGTTGTGCCATTTACATATATAAATGAAGGAAATTGCATAGAAAACGCATTGAAAGCGTTTTTTAAATTTCAAATTTCATTTCTATGTAAAGGATGTTGCTCTGAGCACATTTAGTAGAATTATTCAAAGGATAATAAGGCGCGTGTTATTGTATAAGGAATGGAAGCAGTTTGAGTAGAAGACTAAAATATTTCAATTTTTGCCAACTAAAACTGTCGTTAAACAATGACTCAGCAATATCCTTTCTTAAGCAAAGTTACAATAGCTAGATCACATTTAAACAGCGCTCAAGGATACCTAACATCTAATATCCTTGAAGCCAAGTTGCATCCATTGCTACTCACAGCGCTTCCTTCAAGTAACTATACTGTATAATCCCAATGCTTGACGCTCTGTTTGATCGTAAACTTTTCTATATACAAGCAGATATTTTCACATTGGATACCTAACATCTAATATCCTTGAAGCCAAGTTGCATCCATTGCTACTCACAGCGCTTCCTTCAAGTAACTATACTGTATAATCCCAATGCTTGACGCTCTCTTTGATCGTAAACTTTTCTCTATACAAGCAGATATTTTCACATTGATCTTAGTTGTCAAATTTTCACTGGAATATCTTGGGTTCCTTCTTTAACTCTTACTTATGTCTTCACCTTTATTCGAACTATCAATGGATGAATTGAAAAGAGGCAGCTCTAGGGGCATTCCTAATAAGAGCCGTCTGTCTGTTGCATACAACTAAGCTAAAGCTCATGCAGGATATGTTGTTAGTAAATGTAAAAGAGTTGATTAGGTAATCGAAAGATATATGTTTGATACAGTAAATACACCTTAAAGCTAATCTATATAATAAATTTCATATATAAAAATAATTTTTTATACTCTTCCTAAATTTCATTTATGTCCTTTGATATAAAGTAACATATTTATTCATATATATCCTCTGTAAATCAAATTTTACTTTGATCCGCTGTAATAACCAATTTAATTTTTAAGTTTAAGTTTCTCAGCTTGGAAAATTCTTAGCTTTCAGTTGTCTATTGCAACTATCATTTGATCCTTTGTCACTATGATTAAATTTATATTGAACACGTTTACTCCTTTTCCTTTAATCATTATCCATTATCCTTTATCATATATCACCAAAAGCTTTATGACTTGCTTGAGGCTCAGAGAGAGAGAGAGAGAGAGAGAGAGAGAGAAGGAATACAAATGATCTATTAACACGACAATATATGCTTGTTGTATGCAACACGTAAAACGGTATTCAATGACTTATGCAAATAGCGTATACGTCATTATGGGGGAAAATAACGTATACGTCATGTGGTACATGGAATGAAAAACCACTCAAAGAATTAATCAAGCGAACATTTTGCAACTATAAATTATGAAATAGAAAATGAAATTGAACAACGTTTTCCGTTGGTTGATATTTGTTGAAACAGGCAGAGAGCGAGAGAGGCAGAGAGAAAAAGAGTTAGATAGTGAGGAAGAGAGGGAGAGAGTAGTAGTAAAGTAGAAAAAGGAAGGGAAAGCTTGCTGCTGACAGGCTGTGGTTAACAGCAATATTTTAAGAGTACAACTGCAATCCAGAGTAGTGCAAAATATTAGCATTAACTCTTCCAACTGCAGCCAGTTATGGCCAATGCAAATTACAAGCCAACAACAACAATTATAGCAACTGCAGCAAGAAGAGCAACAAGCGCAACTGCAACTGCAACTTTTGCTTTGTCCTTACACCAAAAAGTGGCTGCATCATTCACTTGCCGTAATCTTCCGCTACTTCTTGGTTTTTTTTTCCTATTTTCTTTTTGTTTTGTTGCAACGAGTTGCTGTTGCTGTTGCTGTTGGTGTTGCTGTTGCTGTTGCTACTGCAGGGCAAAGTCAACAAAGCGCGTAATTTACATTTAAGAACTGCCACAACAAAGAACAGGAAAATGCAATAACAGTAACAACAGTAGCAGTAGCATTGGCAGTAACTGCAGCTGCAACAACAACTTGCAACTTGCAACTTGAGAATAGGCAACTGGCAACTGGCAACTGGCAACTGGCAACTGGCAAGTTGCAACGAACAATACATTTGGGTTGCCTGCTAGCAAAGTGCAACAAATGGCAGGCAACACTTGAAAGTAAATTGTTTAATTATGATAATCAAGAGGGCACATCGGCTATAAGAGGCAAGCAACATAAACCCTACCACCTCCAACAGAACCTGCCACTCACATTGCCACCAGCAATGGCAAACGAAGAAAAATGAAGAGGCAGTAAAAGCAAAGCAAAAGCAAAAGCAAAAGCAGATGACAGCTGCTGATGTTGCTGTTGCACTATAATTGCAAATCTTGCTATAAAAAAATTTATGAAATGTTTTCATTTAATATATAATAGTTTGCCTAGCAACGCTGGCTAAAACTAAGATGAAAGCAAAACACTCAAGAGCTGTGCAACATAAGCAATCAGCAAGTTGTGCCTGAGGCAACTAAAAAAAAGGAAGTATAATTAATACCTTACTAAATATACGTCTTATTATAAGTATCCTTATTATCCTTAGCATCGTTTATATCCTTCTGTTACCTCTAATATAACCAATTACCACAATCAGTCCAACAAATTACAAGTAAACACAGCAAATAGATCAAAATGTAACACAAACAATGGTCACAACAGGCATGAGTTTCTAAGTGGCAAGTGTGAAACGTTGAAGGTCCTTTCATATTATCCAATACTTTTTGCACAATTTCCTGGTTGTCCTTTCACACCTTACACAATTTAGTTAAATTTTGACACATTTTCTCAATGCTGCAACCAGTCAAAGGATGCGGGTAAGAGCTGCAGTGCCTGCATTCAGTTGATTGACCAATCCAAAGGGTCAAATTGCTTTGGGCAAAGAGGTGGATATTTTAGGATCTCCTATGAAAGCAAAGTTGCCAAAACTCAGGGCTCCAACAAGAACTCAAGGACCTTACTGCCACTGACCCACTGGCAATGCTCTTCTAGCAAATCAATTTTCATTCTAGAGTGAAAAGCGTCAAAGGATTTACTTGGCAGCAGTTTCAATTGAAAGATTTACTCTTCGATGTATATATATATATATACCTTTAAAGAAGCATAAGCCAAAGGATCTTCCCGTAATATCTTTATAAAAATAATGTATACCAGCTTTTGGTTTTATTTTGCTTAATTTTCTTTAAATTATCAACAAAATATTTCCAAGAGCAAACCTAGAAAATTGTTGCAAGACTGTTGCATCTCTAAGCCTGAACAAAGCCAGCAACAAACTGTTGCAAGTATGGGAAATTGCAGCATATTGCAACTATGTTTATAGATATATATTTATATATATATATATATTTATATATATATATATATTTATATATATATATATATTTATATATATATATATATTTATATATATATATATATTTATATATATATACATATATATATTATATATCAATCCTAAGCTTAATCCAGCTCAAGTTTTCATGCTCAAAAGTCAAATGAAGGAGAAATTTGATAGCAAAGGCGCAACAAGAAATACTTCTTGAAGTGTTTCTTGCGTTGCCTAGTGACATACACACACACACATACACAAACACACACACACATAAACGTACACTTACACACAACCACCAAGCATACACATATGGCTAGACAGGCTATTAAAGTGAGAGGCGTGGCCTGCTGTTAATCAGTGGGCGGCTTCCTTTAGTATTAAAATTTTACCTTTTGCGGCGTTTTTGAGCGATTTTTATGCCTGGCAATTTGAATGCTGCAATATGCGGCAGCAGGCAATTTTTAAAGCATACTTTTGAGCGCAACAAGCATGAAGGCGCACCCCGACACACCCACACACACACGCACATACACTTGCATTATTTTTTGTGTGTGTTATGCTGCAGACAAGCGTGGATTTTAGCACAGTAATTAAAGCGTAATGGTTAACTGAAGCTGCCACAGGGCAAAGCAGTGACAACAACAACATCAACTGCAATAACAGCAGAAACGTAAGTAAAATCTACAATGATTACTAGACTAAGCAATACCCACTAAAAGAGCAATACCAAAGACACAAAGCTAATGCAACTGTGCATTATTTAGTAGAAGCAAAATAGGAAAGAATCCGCGGATAATATAAAAAGTAGCAAAGCTTTTCATAGGTATGTCAAGCAGGCTTCAAGCTTGGAATACCCTATTAATACTTGTATTCTTCTTCTTAGCATTTACAGGGTATTTAATGGAAAAGCAGTTGCGGCTTGGCACAATACACGCACAAGCACCAACAGATGGCTGCCACATGCAACTCTGAGCTTTAATTAATGTCAATGCTTGTTGACAACAACAGCAATAATGACAACAACAACAACAACAATAGCAGCAAGAGCAACAACAGTAACGAGAGCAGCAACAATAATAACAACAATAAATGTAATTTTATTGTTTACCATTAAAAATAGTTAAAAAGGCCTAAAAAGAGATTTAAGCCAGAGCAAAAAAAAAAAAGAATTGAAAATTATTCAAAAAAATATCGTATATGTAAGCGATACATATATAAAGCATAAATCCGGATTTATAATACATACATATATATATATATATATATATATATATATATATATGTATGTATATATGATAAATTTATTAAATTGCATCAATCGAATTGCTTTCGAGGATTACAGAAAGTGTATCCATTTTGCAGTTGATTGCAGCCTAGTCTGAGCTGCTTTAAGCTGCTTGAACCCACTTCAATCTAATATAACAATTACTGTACTTTATTGCTAGCAATTCTTTATACACAAATCACAATATATATATATAAAACAAAAGCCAAGTTAAGCTCATTTACCTGCAACAGGACAACGTGCAGCTACATGTTGTCCGTGTTGCGGCAAGGATAGGCTGTATCTACTGCAATCATATTATATATAAAACTAAAATATACTACATATACTACTAGCATATAGTATCCATATTGAATCAGTTGAGAACTGAGCAAAAAGAGAAGTTGCTTTCAAGCTGAGAATTGCTTTAAATTAGGAGCAACTTCTATGAGAGGCAGTTAAAGGCAAACTAAAAATTGCTTCAAAAACTATCCTTGGAAAACTCGGCAAAAAATTTAATATATATTATGTAAATTGTAAGCAGTTGTATACGACTTAGGGCAGCCCTTTACCACAAATTTATACATACACATAAATATATACACACACAGCCACACACATACACAAACACACATAACCCTCTGTACGATCTTAATCGAATCTCAAAAAAAATCTAGCAATAAAGCGACTTGCATATCTTTTGCTGCTGCTAATAACACTAAAGGTTATAAATTCAATAGATAATCAATTGAAAGATAGAGCTTATATACCAGAGATGCTACCTTCAACTTCATATATAAAATACCAGTGGCTTTATAGTTCCCTTTTTATACTTTTCTTATACGCTTGACTTACTAAATTTTATATAAATGCAACAAGCAGTAAAATTGCTTTGAGTGGCAACGTGATGTTTATAGAGTTGCAAGCAAGCAACTCAGCAATAATAAGAGTAAGAAGAAGAAAGTGTTTAAAGTACAGTTGAGAGTAAATTGTGAGCAGCGAAGCGTCTTCACTACACCAACTTATCATAGAAAAAAGAAATATTTCATGTTCTAAGCAGCCAAAGAAATATCTTTAAGTCTTAGTAATAGTACCTAGAATATATAGTATTTATAGAGTGTATATATATAGTATACATACATATAGTATAGATACAATACAAGTATATTGATTAAAATATAAATTGGTAACAAAGTTTAACAAGAAGATGAAAAAGATTTTTGCAAAGAGCTTCAAGTGGCAGCATTAAGTTTCATTTACTGTGCACTATTGCAAGTAGCTTACAGCTTGTTGCAAATTGCAATTGGATAATGAAATTACTAAGTAAGTTTAATATATATAAAAAAATATATATATATATATATATATTAAGTTAATAATTTAAGTGCACAGCAGCTGCAGTAAAAAGGATGCCAAGTTGACAGAAGTGAAAAGGTTAAAAGTCATAAAACATAAAGATTGAAATAAAAAGCGGAAAATGCAACAGATAAATAAAGGTCACTAAAAATATATGAGAGAAAAAATATACAGTTATGTATCCATTAGGCAGGATTAAAAAATTCCATTTTAAATAAACACAATTCGTGCAACAAAAAGTGGGAGTAAAGCGAAGGATAGCAAAAACTATAAATAAACCTTAGAAAGCACTTTGTTCCTTACTCTCTTTTCTTTTTACATTCCTAGCATTATTTTATTTAAATTAAAACAAATACGAAAATAGTTTCACCAAAGGTCCTTGTATAGCTGGTCCTAAATACATATTAGTTACTATGACATTTCCAGCATAATTCCAGCTTCTTGTTGCAGGCATCAAATGTCGTCACAAAGGAATTGAGCTAAAATAACTTTATGCTACATTTTACTAAATCCCAAAGTAAAAAATTTAACTAAATTTAGTTTCTGTTTTTATTTTTTATATAATTCTAATATTATTAAATATTATTATTAGCTAAGCCAAAATTTAATTCGAGTCCTGACTGTGAATCAAATTTAGTTGCTCCTTGAAAACTTGCCTAAAATTAAACTGATTTAGCATCAAAAAAAATTTTTAAGTTGCTTTTTTTATGCGATTTAATTATTAATTAATTATTTATTAAATATTTAAATATAAATTGTTAAATAGATGCTGATCATGAATATCTTAATATATATATTTAATATTCATGAAATAAGACAAAGCTATGTTCTTATATGAGAAGCTTCGCGCGTCATGCATTCACTACTCTTTGCTGATTGGATGATCATCACAAACAAAAGTGTCGTTCAGCCAATGGCAATGCTTGAATGGTTTGTTTGCAATTGCGTTGGCTAGGTGGCGCCAGCAGCTGCGTTGGATTATATGCATAGCATATGACAATTTAATGCTGTCGATACGAAGCGCTTAAGTGCAATAGGCACTTAACTTGGATGTAGCATTATAATATTGTAGCATTAATATAATATTTTATTGTCATACTAATGAAAGCAATAAATATAGCAAAATAAAATTTAAGTCATATATATCATATATATATATATATATATATATATATATATAAAATATATTAATAATAATAATATATTATATATATATATATATATATCAGCCCACAGTAAAGTTAGTTAAGCATAACAAATTCATCCCTTAGCTAAAATATAACTTAGAATTAATAAAAGTATTTTAACTTTACAAACTGCAAAAAAAATTATCAAAATAATACAAAAACAAAATTCAAAAATTTCTAAATATATAATAAAGAAAATTAACAAAACCATTAAGCTATAATATTTAACTGCATTTTTGTTATATAATTTGTTTTTCTATATAAATTTTGCAAGCATTTCTAAGCTAGAGCGTTAACTTATAGACCTGCCTATTACTCTCCCTCTCTTTTAGCTTTAAGTTTCATAATAAATATTATTTTAATTATCATAATGTTGTTAGGAATTGATTTATGTGTGAATATTAAAAACATTTGCTATACGCTACATATGCTCGCAGGATCTGTGGCCATAAATTAAACAAGAGTCCTGCAGATAAACGAGTATAAAACTAGACACAAGTAGAGCTAACAAGGAATACTTAACGTTTATATATAATATATATATATATATATGTACATATCTTATAATATGCTTGACCTTATTTGTTTGTCTTCTATGTGTGTGTGCGTGTGTGAGTTTGTATGTGTAAGCTTTCGCGTTGCCAACTATGCAATGAATATTTCTGTGCCGCGGTCTGGCAACTATTTGCGCATTCCGGCAGTCCAAACAATGCTAAACTTTCTTTGCACTATTTGCAAGCACACAAAAAGATACACACAAACATACACACACATGTATACACATAGATACACTCCATATACACACACACACACACACATATGGGTAAACATATGTAAATTAAATTGAATTGCCTCAACTCTGCGTAGAAAGTGTAGTTCTAGTATAGAATAGAATCCTTTAGAATTTACCAACTAAACTGTTTGTCTTTGTACTGTTATCGTCTATCATCTATCGTCTATCGTTTATCGTATGCATGAGAGACTATCATTCAATATCTTTTAAGTACATGTACTCGATATCAGAAGTTTTTGTTTTGTTTTGAATCCTTCACAATTCAGTTTCAATTTGAAATCATTCTGCCTGATGGAATAACATTCTTGGGGCATTTGGGCCACGTTCATTAACCATGTCAGTAGTTGCCTATTTATGCAGAATTCAGCCAGTACAAGCCGGATTACATAAAACAGACAGTAGCCATACTGTATACACCAGCAAATAGCCAACTGCCAACTGGCAACTAGCAACTGCCAACTGCCAGATGTTTGCCTCTGGCTGTTAACTGTTTTGGCTTACACTGAGCTCTGACTGTGGCTAAGTGTGGCACTCTAGCAGTGTAGCAGGTAACTGTGATTTATGCGGCAACACGGCGTTCGGAACAGTTGTAGCAGAAGTTGTGCTGGGTACATAGAGTAGCTGCTATGTAAGGGATATAGGTTTAGCCAAAGGAGGCATGGTGGGGGTATGTGGTACGGGGGTATGGGATATGGGGTATGGATGCCATTTGAGCGTAACTCGAGTAATCAGGCGTTGCACAACATGAATAGCTGAATGAAGGGAAATGGATGCTTGAGCCTGTTGTGAGACTAAGGCTCAAAGACAGTTACCCAAAGGAGATGCCAAGGTAAAAAGACCGTTAGGAGGAGGCAGAAACACAGCACACACAACAAACAACACACAAACACAAGCAACAACAACAATAACGTATTAATGAGGCAACAACTGAGCTGAGATTTGCCCCAGAAAGATGATGATGCAACTAAATGAACGAAAATTATTAACAGAGAGTGTTGACACACAGAGAAAGAGAGAACGAATGAGAACGAGAGGGAAGAGCAGAGAGAGACTAGAAGTGACAAACAAGTTGCACTCTAATGAAGACATTTGAAAGCCTACATACACTATCACACACACACACACACACACACACACGTACACACATAGAATAGCCCCAATTAAGTAGCTTCAATTATTCTAACAAAAAAAAATTTGCATATTTTCTTTGTCAAGAAAATTTTTCATTTCAATCAAACATAAGAACTCTAAGAAGTGTTTTTAAGTGTCGTCAAGTTAGGCAAAAAAAAAAAAAAAAACTTAACGAAATCAAGAGCATTGCCAGTAAATAGGAAAGGAACCACAAAGTTCAACGTTAAGTTGGCTGCGCTACAATTCAACTTAACTCGAATAAGATTTAAATTGGATAACGATGTCTTTTGTGACTTGATTTCAAATGGAAAAGTAAAGAATATCATAGAAAGAAAAACGATACAATTTATATTATAGTACCAATGTGTATATATAGCTTAATAAACTAAGCTTTCAAGTGTCTTAAGTATTATTTTTATTTTACTGTTAAAATTTAATTAGTTTTGCCTTCGGCTAATAAGACTTTGATTTCACTTAATTTGTTGACAATGTCACCAGATTCCTTACTAAGGCTATAATGCATTTTAATAGCGCACTTTGTTATGCACTTGCACACACACACACATACACATACTAACACACACATAAAGAAAAAACATTACTTATACGACGTGTAGTATAGCGTCAGTTTTAGCATTTTTGCCTTAAGGCAGAGTTAATGTTTATACAGTTTCTCCACTACACCAAGCTAACCTGTTTCTCCCTGTCTCTCTCCTTCTCTCTTTCTCCGCCTCTGTATTTTACTTCACACACACACAGCTTGCAGCTAAGAATACTCGGCGAAACTATAGAAAATTCAAATTCCTACAAACGTTCGCCAGGTGGCGCTGCAAACGGTGTCAAACAGTGCGCGGCTCATTTCAACGTCAGTGGCACTGCTCTGCGGGCTATGCGGTGCTACTATATATATATATATATGCTTTGAGTGTGTGTGTGTTGGCGGTTTGTGTGGATAAAGGGTGTGGCATGGTTTCGAAACAACTTGCAACACAGCAACTTGAGCAAAAGTTTCGTCCTTCATCCTTAGTCATCGTTTTCGTTGTCGTCACAAAAATTTTTTCGTTTTTTCGTTTCTTTTTTTTGCTTGCGCACTTTTTGGCATTACTTTCAGGCGTCACAGCCAAGCAACCAACCAACCAACCAGCCAGCCAGTTAGCCATGCCCCCAACCCTCTCCATATCTACGTCCCTCCCACAAGCGTACGCCCACACCATCAGGCGGCTGCCACGCAAATAAATTCAAATATGCGCTGTGTGGCCGCAGGTTAAATAAATTTGTTGCCGTTTTGTTGCTGTTGTTGCTGTTGTTGTTATTGTTGCTGCTGCGTTTTGAACAAGGCTAACTCCGCAACGAGCGTCGTCATGGCATGTGGCTTAGGTCAGGTCTCAGTACTATAGTCCTGAAGTCCCGTAGTCCCGGAGTCCCACAATCCCTCAATCCCGCATTTTCTGTTAAGGCAACTCTAACTCTACCTCTCTCTCATTCCTTCTCTCTATGTTTGTGTATGTGAATATGTGTGCGTGTGTGTGTGTCCCACTTTATATGATGTTTTGGGTCTTGCAATGCGCTGCCATGAAATTAATATAAATATAAAATATAAAATAAAATTTAATTTACACTCGCCTCGCCACAAGCCTCTCAACGGGCGCCTGGCATAAAATGAAGCTATTTAAACTGGAGCACATTATGCGCCAATGGCCAACTTGGAGTCCTGTATATATATATATATAGGTTGCTATATATACAAGAATACTAACCAGTATATAACCAACCATCTAATCAGGCTATAGTTGATATACCGCCAATCAAGGCTAATCGAAAGTCAAAGTTAAAACTTTATAAGTAAGAAAAATCTAATCAAAAAGATATTGTTTATGCAATTGATATAGAAATAGAGCCTCGCTAGCTTCAACACTTATTAAGTCAAAGTGAAACTTAAGAAATGCATTCTGTGTAGATTTAAATATGAAAAGTTAAAGAAAATTATGGCAGCGTTTGTTAAAGAGAAATGAAAATTTGGTAGAGTATCTTCGAGAAAATTTTGAAAGTTTTTATTTTGTTCTTATTACTGTTATAATCTATTCAGTCTTGTTAGGAGAAAGAATTTCATTGATAATATTTTGAGTGTTTCCATTTGAGAAGTTGCAACGCTCTAAGATGTATCATTTATTGGGGTTTTACTGTACTTAAGCTCCAGTGACATAGTTTACAAATTTATATGCAAACATTCTAGCAACACTGTGACGCCTAAACACAAACTTTACAATACGAAATTTATCAAAACAAATGGCAACATTTGCGCTGTAAAGAGATCAGTAAAGAGAGTGTCGAAGAAGCAACGAGAGAAAGTAAAAATAAAAAGAGAATATGGGGGCTAAAAATAGATTTTATTTATTTTATTTTAAGCTAAAAGGAAAAGCTATTCAATTTATCAGTAACATGGTCAAAAATTTCATTCAGTTAAGACTTTATGAAACATGTTAAAGACAAATCGAGAGCTTTTAACAAAATTTAATTGCGTTGCTTTTGGGCAAACAACAACAGTAAGTAACAGCAGCAACAACAACAATAGCAACATTTAGTTGCTTAACAGGTAATTGTAATTTATGGCAACTCTCTGCTCCCTGGAACAGGACAAACACAAAGCAAAAAAAAATGTGCCCATTTAGCTCAAATTTACATATAAACTGGCTGACAAAGGCGTTGCAGGAGCTAATAAATGTATAAAAATACACAATATATAAACAAGTATATATATATATATATATATATATATATATATATATTTAATATACATAATAAGTAGCTCATCAAGTTGAGGCAACAAGAGGACACTTTAGGAGTGTTTTGAAGTGTTTCCTTTTTATTTTCCGCATTTTTTTCTTTTTAGGCAATAAAGAAAATTATTATTTTGGCATATGAAATACATGAAATTAGGTAAATTTTGTTAAGCTTAAAGAATATTAAGCAAAAAGCAATGCATATACCCAGGCACACACACACACACACACACACACAAACATACGTACATAAATACATAAATACATGACATACTCGTTTGGCAAACAAAGCATAGCATAATTAAGTATACGCCCCTTGGTACAGTCCAATGCACTGGAATGAAATGTTGTTGCTGTTGTTGTTGTTGCATTTGTTGCTGTTGTTGTTGCTGCTGCTGATATTCAAAGGCTTTAAAGCAGCATTTGTGCTGTATTCGATTCAAATGAAATTATTGGAATTACGTGCATTTTCTATCCAGCTCATGAATAGCTATGGAATCTATAATTTTATAGCTTCATCCCAACAACAACAACAACAACAACAACAGCAACGACAAATACAACAAAAATAAAAAGCATAAAAAGAGTAAAATATGTGCCATTAAATTTAAAATGAAAATATGCATGAAAATAATATTTATATAAATTCAATTTATCGACTGTAAAAATTTTAATTTATTTGCAAATTATTTCAATACCAAATTACAATCCACTAAAAAGAAACACAAATTATACATATAATAAACAGCAGTTTAAAGCAATAAATAAAATTTAATTAAATCAAGTAAATGTATAATAAAAATAAGAAAATTATTTATCAGCTTTTTATATTCTTTTTATTATATTTATTATTATCTTTATTATATATTTATACCATTAAATAAAAATTATTTATTGTTGCCATGCAATGAGAGTAATTTCATATCGTTTCCAATAAGGCGTAACGAGTTTGTTTAACTTTTATATTAACGTAATGATAGAATACTTAAATATTATTGCACTTTGATTACACAGAAAAGAAAGCATATTTATGAGCTTAAATCGAGTCTGCCTTACTATTAGAAATACCTTACTTTGTTTATAAAAAACCTAGAGTAGTTTGAACTTTGCTTCTTACTAAAACTGCATGTGTCTAAAAATCTTTCTTTATCACTTGCATATTTTATGTTTTACTTTTTTTGTACGAAAATAGGATTTTCCCAGCATTGGGTGATCCTTTTACTTATACAAAAAACTCATTCCAAATATTGTATACTTTTTTTTAGATATTTTATCATATAATTGCTACTACTGAAACCAAGCAATGGCCATGGTTTCAACTTGTGCGACAACTGCAGACTGAAACTACATTTAGATCGAGGTGGAATACTTATATATATATATATATAAATATATCTAACTGCACATATATACACATTAAACATATATCCTATGTAATAGTTCTATATAGAAACCGATCAGGTAAATATATATACAGTTTACATTCGATAAATTCCTTTTTGATTGTCCTAAATGAAAGTGCAAAAATATAATTTGAAATATTTCAAAATATTCACAAAGTTATACTAAAGTACAGTAGTAATTCGTTTCTTGCACAACTCAATTCTTGCAACAGAGCAAACTTTTAACTTATTCAACTCAAAACTTGCAACATTTTCTTAGATATTGTTAGTTCCCTGGGGGAATGCAAAGTATTCAATTGAATCAACTGAATGAAGCTGTCATAAGTCTGACTATATATACATATATATATCTATATAAATATATACCAATATATATAGTTATATATATATATATATCTGTCATTATTTCTAACTTTATGTATACGCTATATTCAGTTTTGCATTTCATGCTTTAAAAATTGCATAGAAACCTTACAGCAGCCTCACAGCTTGCAGCAATTTAAGGTATTCATTGCATACTAGAAAAAGTTCTACAACTACACTTATATATCATATACAGGTAGGTATACATAAATGCGTATATATGTATATATGTAAATTATAATTACCGCAAAGTTCAACTAATTGCATATCATTTTGGAAGCTTTTATGTTTTCTAAAAATATAGTTATAAATCACTTGAAAGAAAAGAGTATAAAAATGAGAGGAAAAAGCAATGCAAAATAAACACAAATATTTTATTCCACATTGAAAATTTTTGTTGAAAAATCAAAAAAAAAAGGCAGAGAAAATTTACAAAAAAAAAAAGAAAAAGATTTTCATTAACGTTTCTCATTTCCGTTGGCGAACTTTACCGCAAATTAACCAAATGCTAACCGAATGCAAGCTGAGCAACTCAAAATGCTGTCAGCAAGCAGTTGCTCGCCTTTAAGATACCCTAGAATATATAAAATAAAATTAAATATATAATATAAGAGTATACTTATTTAATTGATAATTTTATTTAATTAATTTAATTTTAATATAAAAATTCAGCAGAGAATGCAGCAGCAACTTTTATTCATATTTATGTAGAAACTTGCATACAAAACTTGCGGTTGAATATACACTTTTTGCGCAACTTTTCAATGGGTATAGCGTATATTAGCTGAAATACTGAAAATGTATCCCCACACACATTTTGGCGTATGACTCAAATGACCCAATTGCCAATTGCAAGTCACAGCCACAGCCAGAGTCACAGCGAGAGCCAGAGCCAGAATCAAGAGCTGGGGGCAAGAGATTTAGTTTTGGGCAACTAGTTGAAAGCAGTTGTGGAATATGAAGTATACAAGTGCATAGAGATTGAAAAAGATACACAAGTAAGAAGAGAGAGAAAGAGAATAAATCAGAGAGAAAGAGAGATAGAGAGAGCTGCTTTTTTGCTGTTTGCATTTGTGCATTTTGGTCTGGCAGCCGCGAGCCTTGATGGCCTCTAGAGTACTCAACGAATTCACTGTAGGACCCTTGGACTGTTATCCTTGTTTCCTTCATTGCGGTCTATACCATATGTATGAACATCAGCAATGTCCTTTACCTCTTATGATACAGATAGTTACTATATAAAATTTTTACTTTAGTTCTTTTCCTTTCCTTTTTTTTACCTTATGCTCAGCAATTAAATCACATGAAGAACTGAAACTGATTGCTGGAAAATTATTTGCCAAGCGTAAAAGCAAATGGAAAACTCTATAAAAATATTTATTTAGATTTATAGTATATAATTTGATCAATTATATTTTATGTATGCTTGACCTTTGACCATTTACATATCAATTTTTTATATTGCCAACATTTTAAAATATGCCCAAAAACTATATATAAAAATATATTTATTTATTTTGCAATTCAATTTGAAAATCGTTTGCTTCAAGAGCTGCTCACGTTCTACTGACATACAAATTGCAATTAAAACCAGTTTATATATATATATATATATATATATATATCTATTTGAGCGTATCAATCATCTAATAGCAATTTCGAGAGCCTGTGCAATGTTGCATGATTTATTAGTATTGCTGCAGCTGCAGCTGCTATAGCTGTTGCTGCTTCTACGAACAGCTATGGAAGTATCAACAAAAATAACAACAACAGCAACAACAACAGCAACAAAACATTTTGAAATATTTGGACTTTTAATTACGAGTATTTAATTTTATTTATAATATTCATTTTGCAATTGGCAAACATCTGCTCTGCTTTTAGCTCTTTTAATCAAAAAAAAAAAAGCTATGTTACTGTTGCTGCTGCAAATAGAGTTAAAATATATATATTTAGCAATATTTGAAATGTCTCATGACTTGAAAAAAAATCTATTCCTTTTTTTGCTTTAATTTCCAATCAATTTTCAGTTTTGCTTCCAGTTTTTGCAACTGCCTTAAGTATATATATCCATCACTTGTACAGATTGTCTTCTATATATTCTATAATATATATACATATATATACATATATTTTTGTTCTTTTATCATAGTTATATATGTATGTATATGTATTATATATTGCCATCATTATTTGCTGCTGAATTAACCATTTAAAATACTAAATCTTAAGGCAAGTTCCGTGTCGTTTAAATTTTTCAATGTCAACCAACAGAATCTAAGCATATAAATTGTGTGAATATATATATATATATATATATATAATATATGTGTGTATGTGTGTGTGTGTGTGCTTATGCTATATATGCACTGAAATTGCATTAATATAATTTTTACGCTAAAATTCTCTATCTATTAAATCTGCAAAAGAGTTGACTCAGTGCAACTTTGACAACTCGTCGAGGTATGCGTGGTTCGACACCCAGTCAGTATATGGTAGCTGCAGTAAGGGAAGCCTGTTTCGACAACCATTGAGTTATACGTAAGCTGCTGTATATGTTGTAGTTGAAAGCTTCTCTAAGAATTCGTGTATTAATTTGATATTTGCAAGCGAAACCTTAAGTTGAAATTTGTGACAGCTAAGGATAATTGCAAGGATACATATTAAGACTTTATCTATATAAAACCTCAAGTGGTGGAAGAGAAAAGAACCCTCTGGTTAATACTCGAAAGGAGTTTGTGGTGTAATGGCTAAAAGGACTTTCTTAAAGGAATCAGTGGTTAAGGACTCAGTTTCGGGTCATTTGATTTGTCAATTGCAGCTCAATATCAATGCTAAAGATATAAGAAAGAGGATGTGAATGAAGGACAATGATAGGAAAAATGAAATGAAATGAAGTTGAGGCTGAAGTATGCTTAAAATTAGATGCTGCTTGTTGCCTTGGTTATTAAACTCAATGTTGTGGTAACGGTTTTTGCTTATGCCCAAATGTTGGCAAAGCACTGAAAAGAAGCAATTTAAAAGCCGCAATGTCAAAGCCAAATGGCTAAATGCCTTGTCAACTGGCAACTGGCAAGTGGCAAGTGGCAAGTAGCAACTGGTAACTGACACAAAATATACAAAATAGATAAATGGTAAATGGTAAATGGCAAATTGTAAATGGAAAATGAAAGAAGAACAAAACAATTTCCCTTTTAAACATCTTTGGTGGTTACTTAATTGACTTAACTGATGATAAGCCTAAAATGTATCTTAACTTAAGGTAAACTTAAATAAATTAATTATTTTTGCAGCAAGTTTTGTAGATTTAAGTTTCAACCTTGGCCACAAATTATACAATAGATATGCATGAAACGCCACACAAATTTCTTATACCTTAAGATACTTTTGTATCTTATGGATGGTTGTATACATATTTCTGCAACTCACAGATACAATTTTTGTTTCTTGAAAATACTTTTCTCTATTTTTCAAACATTTTTCAACATATTCTTGGAAATATTTTCGAGAAGGACGAAAAGTATTTCACATATTTTACTTACAAAATGTTACAGTTTATAGATACCTTTGCATGTTACAGATACTTTTTTGTTTAATAGATACTTTTGCACTGAAAAGATACTTTTGCATCTTAAAGATACTTTCGTATTCTAAAGATATTTATGCATCTAAAATATAATTTTATGTAAGCATCTTAAGTATAAGAGACTTTCGTATTTTACAGATTCTTTTCTATCTTAAAAATAGTTTTGTATCTAAAAGTAAGTTTTGCGTATAGTAAATACTTAAAGATAATTACAGAAATTTTATCTTACAGAAATTTGTATCTAAGTGATGTTTTTGCTAATTGAAGATACTTTCCGTTCAATAGATACTCTTATACGTAAAATATACTATTGTACCTAAAAGATACTTTTGTAACGAATAGAGACTTTTGTATCTAAAAGATACTGGAAGCTATATATTTGGCTAAACATACTCACAATTATAAATAATTATTGTATATTTATATACAATAGATGCTCTTCTTGTTAGTTACATTAAGTTAATATTGAAAAACAAGGTGGCAACGCTGCGACCATTGCATGGAAGTGAAGTGTGAGTAATGAAAGACATGGAATGAATGAGACAAGCTTTGTTTGTCATGTCTGTATCAAAGATAGGCCCCCAAGCACATACACACACACATATATACATACATATATATATATATATATATATGTATATACATTAAGAGATTCTATGTGTGTGTGTGTGTGTGTGGAAATGAGAGAGATAGACATGCACAGACACGCACATAGCTAAGTCATAGCCCGAAGAGGGGTGGTGGTGCGGGGTGTTAGGAAATCGATAAACGAAAATTGCTCAAAATACAAAAAAAAAAGAAGGAGAAAAGAGAAGAAAAGAAAAGCAAAGAAAGAAAAGCGCATAAACATCAGAGGGAAATTGCCAGCCAGAAAGCAATGGTAAGAGCAAAGCTGAGAAAATATGAAAATGGAGACTTTTCATAATTCAGATGAAATGTATACATATGTGTGTGTATTTATATATATGTATGTGTGCGAGTATTAGAGCCGGTTTTAGGGCAACTTTGCCTTTTGTTTTGGGCCATTTCACGTTATTCGCCTCTTTTTTTTATGACCAACTTGCAGCTAAGGCATTAACGCTGGCTGCGAAGTTCGCGTCAAATGAAGATAGCTCACAGGATAAACAGTAACAGGCGGTGAGAATACAACACACACACACATACACACACACACACACATATATATATATATATATATATATAGCCAGAAAGGAGACACAAAACTTGCTGGCCCAGGCGGCCACATAAAGCGCTCAAAGTTTTCTTCTTTATTGTTTCTAAAATGTGCCAAAGCAAAATAAACAAAAACAAAAGCAAAAGCAGAAAAAAAAAGAAGAAAAAAAACCAAAAAAAAGAATAAAGATGAAGAATAAGAAGAAGCAGCACAACAACAAAGACAACAACAACAACAACTTTAAAACAAAACACAAAGCAGGACTCAAAGCGAAAGAGATAGCTTGGCTTATGCCCCAAACTGAAATATGGCTGGAGATGGGCAGAAAGGTGGGCAAAGTGAAGTTAGGAGTGAGTTAGGGGGGAAGGCAGTTGGAATGTGAGTTTAGGGTTAGCTATAGGTTTACGGGTTTTCTACGGCAGCTTGTAGGCGTGGCAGTAGGCTATACAGCGCTTGCCGTCGAAAGAAATGAAAACATAAGCGACCCAAAGTCAAACCTAACCCAACCAGCTTCCCGCCTCCGACTCCGTCCTCTCTACTCGCCGCACTCATGCTGCTTATATGAAACTTGCTAAATAATTTCTATGTATGCTTGTATAAATGTGTGTGTGTGTGTGTGTGTGTGTGTGTGTGTGTGCTTTTGTTTCTCTCCCCCACACACTCTCCCTCTCTTATTCTCTTTGCATTTTCAGCAACGCTCTTGACTTTTTCCTTATTTTTGCTGTCGCTATTGTTTACATTTTGTTGTTGCTATTTCTTCCTCTTCTTCTTCTTCTACTTTTTTTGGGTATTCTAATGAAAACATTGCGTGAAAGTGAGAACTAAACATTAGGCAAACAAAAACCCTGCACAACAGCGACAGCAACACAACACAACACAACACAACAGAACACAACACAACACAACAAAACACACACACACAACAGAATAATAAAAAAAAAGGGTTCAACTTTCGTCGGCAACGGCTCAAAAGCAAACAGTACACAAGCCACAGCAGCCGGCAACTTGCTAGGACAATAACAGGACATGAGCAAGGACAACAACAATAACAGCAGCGGCGTCAAATACCGTTAGAAAAAGGAGTCAAATAAAATGTGTGTTGTCACATGCAAAATTGGCAGCTACAAAAGATGCAAAAAATGAGCCAAAGTCAAAATAAAAACTGTTCAAATTGCTGTACAAACGTCTAAAATAACATATAATAGGAAAACTATATCTAAATGAGCGACTATGGGATACCCTATAAAACAAAACGATACCCAACAATGCGCAGGAGCGGAAAAAAAATACAGAAAAAATTTAACAAATTCCTTGAACTACTTTGCGGTCCAAAAACAAGGCTAAAAGAAAAGGATTAAACTAACTTAAAGTCTATATAATAAATAAATATATATAATATTTATAAAATAGAGAGACGTTACTTGCTTTATACACACATTTCCACTGCATCTATATACCCTAAACTAAGCTTTGTGATGAGGTTAAGGGCAAGTTGTAATAAAATTTCTATAGCAAAAATTAAGCCAAATTTTTTAGTACAAGCAACTTATATAAATTTTAAGTTATTAACTATATAGTAAGCTATATCTGTATAATAGAATTTTATAATTATAGCTGCTTCTTCTTATTGCTTTATATAATTCTCTAACAATCAGTTTAGTTATATAATGTTAGTCCACAAATGAAAATAGAAAAATCATGTCTAAAAAGCAAACTCAATTTGGCTTGCAATTTTATACGAATTTGTCTATAAAAGCAATATATATTTAACATCTAAAACATACCAAAAAAATGTTCATTATATGGTATATTTACTGTTTTATATATTTACTGTATTATATACTATATACACCATATAGAAAGGGCAACAAATTTGTATTTTTAAGCCGCAATTTTGACATTTGCAACAAAATCAAAGCATAAAACCTATGACAAAGCTGCGACTTCATACAGCTGGGACTCGCACTCAAGCTTCCTTCTAGAGCATATCAAATTACATATACATATATATATATATATATATATATATATATATTTATA
>JBAMBS010002607.1:207500-247500 GCA_037044455.1 Zygothrica quintamaculata | reverse complement strand
AAAATGGTAGAATCAAAGCTTTTTGCAGTAACTACAGAAAGAGTTTTGTGGCCCAAAAAATTAATTGTCGGAATAAGCCGTTAGCAGAAAGGACTAGGCTAAGGCTGAGCAAGGATATGTCTAGCTGATGAAGAAGAATATTTTGTATATATTTATTATATCTTCATGATAAATTAAGATTACTTAAAAAAGTCAGAGATGTGAAGCTACTGTCAGAGCTGAAACTAGTAGAAATGCATGAAATATATTCAAATCAATTTCTTCTGCCTTTCTCCCTTATACACCTCTGCTGTTATTTACTATCCTTTTTACAATTCTTTTTTGCATCAGCTTTCTATATGTTATAATTAAATAATTAATATTCATATCTGTCACTGTTTTTTCCGTTATTTATGCATTTTCTCTAGGGTATTTCTTATGCCAAATATTTTAATTAATTTATTTTTAATATTAATTCACTCTTTGGGCAATTTATTAATATGCCGTTATTTAACTTGTATTGCTTCAATATATCAGTATACATATATTGATATAAATATTTTTCCCTTTGATGCACAATTTTATTACATATTATCTTTTTAAAAATTATTTTTTTAATTTTTTTTTTTTTTTGTGGAATTTTTGTTTTAATTTTAATTTTGATTAAATATTTGCTTTGGCATTTTTCTGGTTAGTTAAATTGTGAGTGAATTTTAAATGAGAATTTGATTGAAAATCAGCAACAAAATGTATACTTTAATTGAGCTTAATCATAATGCAGCAGCCACTTGCAACGGCTACTTGCAACAGTCAGTTGCAGCAGCCACTGGCAGTGTGTCTAATTTTCACATAAAGCGGCAAAAAGTCAGCAAAAAGTTGCTTGGAAAATCTTTTCACTATTTCTAAGAACACACACACACACACACACACACACTTATATATATAACTGTTGGAGGATAACATGAGGTGTATGTGTGTGTGTGGGGTAATATAGGAAAGTTCTGTTGCAGCTGCAGCGCAATTTATATGCGTTGCAAAGCAAACGAAATGGCCAGCAAAATGGGCAACCAAATGGCCAAAAATTGCAACCAGAAAGTGGAAACATTACAGAGACAGAAACAAAATGATTGTATGTGTATACATGTGTATGTATGTGTGTGTGTGTGTGTGTGTGTATAGTTGCTTACATATAGGCCAAAACGGTATACAGGTAGTAAGCCGCAGTAGCAAATAAATAATATTTCGTTTCGCTTCGCTGCGAAAGTTTTGTGAGCAGCCAGGCGACAGGATATGGCTAGAGTGTTCAGGATATGTACAGCCTGAGCCTTGGGCTGCTACTCATTTGTGCAGTGTGTTTTCGGCTTCTTCTTAACGATATACCCTATAAAATGTTGCATGTATAAAGAGGTTATATAAGTTGCAAAATAGATGCAAAACATTAATGAAAACTATTGGATCCTTTTGGTTAGCTCTACAAATTATAGAGTATCATTATAATTGAGCATACTCGACTTGTGTAAATGGTAGTTTTTTGCTTTTGTTGTTGCTTGTTTCGTTGTTTTTGTTAGGGTTGATGTTGGAGTTGTTGTTGCTGTTGTTACTGGTGTTGCTGTTGCTGGTGTTGCTGGTGTTGCTATTTGGTTTGCTGTTGGTGCAAGAATTGGTTGCTGTTACCTTGTTTTTATGACCAAATGCAGTGGCATGTTTCGCATAGCATGTGCAACATAAATTCACTTACCTGTCACACACACACACGTACAGGCACACACACACACATGTGTATGTGACACATGTGGCTTAAACGGGTACCGTTTTGTATAAAATAAGCGATTTTATACGAATTGCATTGGTCGTAACGAACAGCAACTAAAATCTTCTTTAACTTATGATACAAAAATATCCTTTATCTAATACTCTATAAATATATATATGACTTAAGTTTCATATACAGTCAATGTCAGTTGATTTATGTGCTTTAACCTATACTTAACTTATATTTATCTTAGCCGCATTTTAACTCTCTTTTGAAACTCTCTGAAGCACCGCAAACTATCTCCATTTTCACTGCACATTTTATCTCTCACTACTTTAGAGAATTTTAACTCTTTTAATCTCTCATTACTTTAGAGAATTTAAACTCATTTCCCATTTTCATTTTCCAAACTTTTTTATTTTGATTTTTATTGTTTTTCCTTTAGAATTACTGCCATTGTCAGTCAATAGTTTGTTCTATAGTTTTTCATTATTGCTGTATATTATATTATATAGCATTCAATTATCATTAAATTGTTCAATTTAAATCATATCACATTATATCCATTGTCATTTTATTGATCCCGTTATTAAGCCTTCAATCGTATTCAGAGTTCAAATTAAATTTTTTTTGCTGTGTGCAATGCAAAAATAGTAAGCCGCCCACATTGCAATTATACACTCATACAACATTCAAAGGGTTTATTTAGCATAAAGAAAAACAAAAATAAAAACGAAGAGAAAGTAAAAAAGTGAGAGAAAAGAAATCACAACAGAATTGTAAAATGTGTTAAACGACAAACACAACAAATAAAACAAACACCAATTTTCCAACGTGTCAAAGCAGCGTATACAGCATATTAGTTAAGTACACACACAAACACACACACACACGCATACATGCATACAATGTGCACACAATATATGGAAACGTGTACAAACATGGCGTATGCGCAACTATTCGCATATTCGCACAATATGGTATAAAATGCAAGTTTTCACACGAAAACCAGTCAAAATACACAAACATTCGAGACATACAGTATATATACGTACTGGGCAATTGAAGCATATTGTTGTAGTAAGTCTCAATAACTGTAAACTGACAGACTGGTTAGATTATGGCCAGTTTGTTGTAACCAAAGTTGAGATGCATCAAATGCACATCAATTTAACTCGTCTCAACTCATTTCTGGCATTGTTACTATGACCTTAAAAAGGACTCTGAAAATACATACTAAAACACACCACAACACATACACACACACACACACATATATATATATATATATATATATATAAATGTATATGTATGTGTATATGTATGTATAGGCACTTGATAACAATTATTGTCAATTCATGCACATTGATGCTAAGCCATTTAATGGATCTGACAACGAACAGCAGCAAAATGCTAACAAAAGCAATTAATTTCAATATGAAAAACATTAAAATATCCTTTTTACTATTATTACTCCCGTATGTTAGTATATAGTTTTATAATCTTTATTAAATCTGTTAAAAGCTTTTATGCTTTTAAACCAAGGTCATCGTTTACCTAGCAAAAATTCATATAAAACTAAATAAAAATAAAATTGAAAATTTTATATACAAAATTTCCACAGAGAAAAAACTCAACTAAATTTTCAACTACTAAAATATGCTTAATAGAGTTTTACATGTGACTATTAGATACACTTTATATCTGCTCTAATATGGTTTGTTGTTCTTAGACATATTTTTAGTAGTTACAATCTCATTCTTGATTAAGTTTAGTATGTATTAAATAAACTTAATGATATATTTTCGTTTTGTATTAGAGACGAATATTTAACTGATTTTGGTACATTTTTTAATAGTAAAAGCTGATCAGATATATATATATATATTTTATATGTGTTTGAAATTCTCTTCCTCCTCCTCGTTTAATTTCTCTTTCTTCTCCTTTTCTTGAGTAAAACGACTCTTTTACAATCAATCATAATCGATTGCAATAAGCTTATTGGAAACCCCTTGAAACTCATTAAAACTTATTAGATCCATTAATACCTGTTGTATTCTATAGAAACTGAACTTGAGCTCTTTATAATTTGATATCTGAGAAGGTAAGCGAAAATGTAATGAAAGAGTAAAGTAAGAAGGAAAGTGTCCGTTACAAAAGAAAAAAATCTAATTCATTTTCTTTTTCAAATAACAGAAATTGTGGGAAGCATTCTAAGCCCAGTTTGTGAATGTTGCTCGTTAGGTACACAAAGTTGCCAACGGGACAAATTTAGACAAGTATTGAGAATTATTAAGCAAATCTTAGTTGGATACATATTGTATTTAGTGCACATTTTTTATATGGGGTACATAGTGTGAATTATGTACTTGGGGCGCATAGTGTGCACTACAATCATTGGGTGTATTTGGTCAATTGGATACATTGAGTAAACTGGGTACAGTGGGTTCACAGGGCATGATGCGGCCATAGGCTACATTGGATACATTGGGTATATTGGGTACATTGGGTATATTGGGTACATTTGGTACATTGGGTACATTGGGTACATTGGGTACATTGGGTACATTGGGTACATTGGGTACATTGGGTACATTGGGTACATTGGGTACATTGGGTACATTGGGTACATTGGGTACATTGGGTACATTGGGTCACATTGGGTACAGTTGGGTACATTGGGTACATTGGGTACATTGGGTACATTGGGTACATTGGGTACATTGGGTACATTGGGTACATTGGGTACATTGGGTACATTGGGTACATTGGGTACATTGGGTACATTGGGTACATTGGGTACATTGGATACATTGGGTACATTGGGTACATTGGGTACAATGGGTACATTGGGTACATAAGACAGATAAGGTACAAAGGGTACACGGGACACATTGGGTACTATAGATACATTGGGTATGTTGGTACATTGGGTACTTTGATGATATTTCTCGGGTGCATAGGGTATATTGGGTACATATGGTACACAACAAATATTGGGCATATAAAAGGTACAAAGGTTACATTAGGTAAGTTAAGCACATTTTATCCACAAGGTCCTTTGACCACAAAGCGAAAAATAGGGTACATAGCATATATATGCGAAGTGGGTACTTAAATTTTGAACATTGAACACAGACATTAATTATCATACTGTGATTATCCACAATTAGATTAAAGGCTATAATTATCAACCATTAGTTAATATTTATTCTGATATATAGCTGAATAATCCCTATATTAATTTAGGTTGACAATATTACAATAAGCAAAGATTAAACTTTTTAAGTTCAGAGTGAAATGTTTCTATATATCAGACCCAAATATATATATCTGAAACATAGAGCAGAAGTGTTTACTGATTGTTAGAGTAGGTTCATTTTAAATGGGTATTATATAGTCACAATATATATATATATATATATATATATATATATATATTTCAATATCTGTAGATAAGAGTAAATATTCTTATATTTTAAAGCAGAGAATAAAAATCCCAATTTAATACAAATCACATTTTATTATAAAAGTTTTCTTTTATTTTTTGACACGGTCAATAAAAAATGAATTGTTATTCCAGTTCAAGCTGCAGAAATGTCATGTTTATCGATTAACTTTCATCGATTTATTGCCAACTGTCAAGTTTAATTTAGGCCTAACTAATGTCAGCGGATTTTGGTTAACAATATTGTAAACAATTTATAAGGTTGGTTAACTTTAATTGATCGATTTTAAATCCTGATAAATGTATTAATTAGGCTTTGGTATTGCTTTAAGCCCTGTTGGGTAGTAGAGAGAAATTGTTAAGATCAAACAGCAAATGCTAATGAAATTGGTATTAAAAGTAATTGATGTGGCTTATAAATAAAAGAACAAAAAAAACTGAAGAGAAACAAGGCATAGAGGAAGCGATTGAGAGAAAAAGTGTTTGAGGGAATAGATAAAAATAGGTAAATAGCAGTAAAAGTAGAGGGAAAAGCGGAAGTAAATAGACTTCGATTAATGCTAAATTAGCTGCATTTTGTAGGCAATGCAACAAAGGGCAAAATGCTACTGGCACTTCCACATCTTTTGCCAATGACGACGATGATGGCGATGACGATGGCGATGACGATGATGATGACTACGTCACCGTGGAGGTTGTGGATGACAACAAAGCCGCTGTGAGGGTTGGATATTATGAATAAGGCAAGAGTAGGGACAAGAAGATGGCCCTGGGGTGGCACTTATCTGACTGATGCTGCTGTTGCCGCAGCTGCTTTTGCTGCTGCTGGTGTTGGTGCTATGCATTGTCAGCGGCCATGGCGGCCAATGCGTTTGGCGATGATTCACAGTACAAAAGATGCAGCCCAGCCGGCGACTGCTGAAGAGGAGACGGCATACAAAATAACACAAAAAAAAAAATAAAAATAAAAAAAGTTGTGGATACCGATAAATAGATGTATAGGCAATGACTCTCTCTTCATCTCTTTCTCTGGGTCTATCTTTAGTCTATTCTATCTCTGAATTTCTTGCAAATCTCTCTGTTGTGTGTGTAAATGTATGCGTGTGAGTGTGTCTGTGTGTGTGTCTAGCAATTTGCTAGGCAAACTGACAAAACAAGTCCCTGACCCCAAAAAGTAGGCAACAAAAAGCGCTGACTGCTTTGTCAGCAATTCAACAACACTCCCCCACATTCTGCGTATCTCCCTAATATTCAACCATATTTTCATTGAAGCTAACACCACCCTCTCCCATACCCTACTCTACTTTACACCACACACTACATACCCAACTGCCATCTGCTATGCTAATAACCAATATTTTAGACCAAAACCGCCGTCTACCGTAGAAATTGTCGCCAACAACACAAACACAAAAAGAGACAAAAATAAAACGAAAGAAGAAAAAAAAACAACTTTATAGATAGCTGAATCATTGCATAAAGCAGCTGACAATGTAATCTGCAGATGTAGAGAGGCATAATAGAGAGGGGATTAGGGTGCAAAGACAGAGACAGAGACAGAGAGAGTGAGAAAGATAGGGAAAGAGAAAGCATTGGGGTTTTTGTTAGCTCCAAGTATAAAAATAGTAGTCATAGCGTAAAGCATTCATTTAATGGGATAATTGAATAGAAAATGCTTGGCATAAGCCAAAGGATTCATCCTGTTCCTGGACACTATCATTGTTAACTACTCAAATTATAACCAAAGAAGAAACGGAACACTATCCTTAGCCAAATTAAAGACTAAACGAAACTACTTTGATATAGAATATTGTTGCTTCAATCAGATTGTAATGAAATAGTCAAGGAAAATAAAAGCAAAGAAAATTTTTTATAGTTTTCATTACCTTCTCCCTGCGTTGAACGTTAGCTGCAAAATGTCTTTAATATAAGAAATATTCAACTTATTATTTTTACTGATTCCTAAACGTTTTACTGGCTGCTTAACTCTGCATATAATCAGGTACAGTAAATAAACTTACTTTAGGCAAAAAAAGGGCGAAATTCACCTGAGCAGGGACTTGAACCCTGGACCCTTGGATTAAAAGTCCAATGGTCTACCGACTGAGTTACCCAGGCATCCTACTGTTTCTTCCAACTTCATGTTAATGACTCATTTGATTTACTGACTGTTTTAAAGTATGCAAAAAGCAGTTTTCTCTTATGCAAAAGCAATGTCCAAGCTTTTGTACAGCCCGATTCATTTTATTGAAACATTCGTAAACGTTTTACTGGCACCATGCATTGTCCAAAAATCAATAGATAATTATCACTAAGTACTACTCTCACATGACTTAATAATAGATATATATATATAACTCATTATATATAAGTATGCAACCCACACTCTTTAATGAATCACTCGTAAACGTTTAACTGGCAGCTAAAGTATCTTTTGTTCTATTTCTTAATAGATTTACAGTTTGATTCTGATTGATAACGAAATTTGGTATATGATTATAAGTATAATACTTAAGATGATTTATGATTAGAATGATTTATTACTTACCTTCTGATAAAAGCTCATTCGCTTTATTTTTTATCAATAGTTTGCTTTGGGCTGCAGTTAATTATTATATTAAATTTAATTTGTTTTGTATTTTTTATTTGATGTTTGGTTTATTGTGTGTATTTTGTGTTATGATTATTTTTAGGAAAAAATTTGAAGAATTTTAAGAAATTAGAAACACTTTAGGAATTTTTTATGTTTATAATAATATATAAATATATATAATTATTTTGTTTTTGTGTTTTTTTTTTTCTGTTTGTGCTTGTCGCATTTATTTAGTTTCTCTTAGTTTTTATAGAGCTTTTATACAAGAAAATAAATTGAACTGTTAAACATAACGAACGAACGAACGAACCAACGAACCAACGAACGAATGAACGAATGAACGAATCAAACGAATCAAACTTGGGAAACTACAAAAACGTTTAATGAATTAATTTAATTAGACTTAAGAGTAAAGATTTAAATTAAGGAAATTATATTACTCTTACTTAACATTTTATACATAAATTTGGAATTTTTTTTTATATTCTTTTATTTATTATTTGTATGTAAAGATCGTATTAGCTTCGAATTAGTTTATCAAAGTGCAAGTCGCAGTTAAAAAAAAGCATTCGCAAAGTAAAATTTGATTTGAAATGAGAAGTTTTGATATATGATGAAAAGGGGAGTTGTAGAGCTTCAGGGGAAAGAGGTCATGCTTTGAGTGTTGTTGTAATATCTAACAGAATGTAAAAATGTTTGGTAGGTTCAAGCAAATTAGATTTCTATATATAAATATATATATATATATATATACATTTAACTGCCAATTAGAAGAGGTTGTCAACAGTTTCCAAAAAAAATAGGAAAGAAATGTGATTGAAAGTAGTTAGATTTATGTAATGACCATTATAACTATAATCAACTTAAGAAAACTGTTTTTCCAAAAAAAAAAGTTTTTTTTTCCATTTTTTTTGTTTTTTTTTTCTTATTTCCCTTGCATTTCGTTTGAGTTTTCAATTTGCAAACAGTTGACAAAAAGTTGTTTAGTTTTGTTTGTTGTGAAAGAAATTTCTTTTATAAAAAGTTAAAGAAATTTACAAAATTACATATATATATACATACATACATATATACACACATATATTGTCATATGTATGCATATATAGTTATATATTTATATACATATAGAGATGATAGTTAGATTAGTTGGAGACAGCAGCCAGAGGGCGAAACCATATAACTATTATAGATATTATATATTATATATGTATATAATTACAGTTACAGAGAGTAAAAACAGAAAAATAGAACGAAATTTATTCTGCAAAATTTTTTGAAATAAATTTCAAAATTTTGTTTTTTGTATAACAGAAAAACAAAGATAAAAAACAAAAACAACAAAGTAGAAACCTATAGCTAATCAATGCATTTTTGGGGCAAGCAAAGTGTTGCATTTACAAAATGGAACATGACACAAATGGCCACTAATTGGCCAACAAATCGGTCTAAGAATAATAGCTAGTATAACTATATAGATTATTTTTGGATTTTGGATTGGATTGATTTGAGAGGTTTATTTTAGAGGATTCATTTAAGGTTTGTTTGGGTCACTACTAAACTATATATTGTATGAGAACATGTAATATAATAAATACTATAGTAATACATATATATATATATAAATATACATATATAGATATACATACAATGATATGTATGTATATATGTATATATAAATATACTTATTATTTACTATATATATATATCGCTCTAAAGTATCGCTCACTTTTTGCAAATGGAAACGTTGAAGACATTTTGAGAAACTTCATGAAAATAATTTGCTGTCTCTGTTGAAACTGGTTCAAGTCGAGGCTCAAGCTAAGGTTGAGCGCTGTGCTTGGTTTTTGATGGTTCTTTAGATAGTTTTTATTGCTGTTGTTGTTGCTTTTATTATTATTGTTGTTGTTCTTGTTCTTGTTCTTGTTAATGGTGGTGGTGGTGGTGGTGGTAGTGTAGTGATAATAGTGACAGTGACAGTGACAGTGACAGTGACAGTGATAGTGATAGTGGTAGTGGTAGTGGTAACTGTATTGGTTTGGTATAAGTATTGGTATTGGTGGTGGCGGTGGTGGTTAGGGTGAAGAGCAGTGAGCGGTGTACGTTAGCGTTAGCGGTGAACGGTGGTGGGTGCAACATTAGCGGGTCATATAATATACATATACATATATATGCTTATATATACATATATATGGTATTTATATATAAATAGTTTGTTTATTCTTTATTTAATTTCTCTATTTTTGTTTTTATTTAACGTTTCTCCTTCCTCAATGGTTTTTGTTTGTTTCGTTTGTTTTTGTCTTCCTTTTGATATTCAACTTGACACTGATTTTGCTGCGTTTTTTATGCAATTTTTTCTTGCATATAACTTAAATAAATTTCAAATAATTATTCAATATTATTCACAAATTTTGTTAGCACAGCTGACAACCCTATTAATTTTTTTTTCTCTGTCAATAGCTGATCGACCATAGAAAGCAATATCAGCGCAACTAAAACAAAAAAAAAAAAAAATTTAAAATAAAAAAGCTCTTAAAATATTAATTTTCCAATTGGATTATTTTAAGTCATATTTATATATAAATATATATACAGTTTGATTCGATTTGTTGCAAATGTTTCGTTAAGTATTTCTATATAATCAATTGATTTTCCACGCGTTTTTAGTAACTCTTTAGTTAAACTTTATACGCATTAAGCACGCGATGGCAAAGTAAGTAGTTAATATTAAGAAGCAAAAAGTATTACAGAGGTGGAAGAGAAAGAAGCGAACAGAGAAAGACAACAATAAAGGAGTAGAACACAACCAAATGGAAAAGGGTGCAAAGTGATAGCGGCAAAAGTTTAAACAAAATGAGAGAGTGCCAATGACACCGAGTTTTGGTTTATTGTTGTTGTTGCTATTATTGTTGTATGGCTGCCCTAGAACGGGCGCGGGTGAACATCAACGGCAACAGCAAAGAGAGAATGTGTGTGTGTGTGTGTGTGTGTGTTGGTGTGTGTAAAAGAGAAAGAGTAACAAAGGGTAAGGAAGCGGGCGCGTGCGATGTCGATGTCGATGTCGATGACGTCGACGTAGCGGCGGCAAGTGGTTGAAGTTAAAGGCACAACGTGGCAAAAATATAAATAAAAAGGAAAACGAGAAAACGAGAAAACGAGAAAAGAAAAGAAAGAACACAAATAAAAAAAACAACCCTCAGCTTGGAATGGCAACAGGGGCAGAAGGGCAAAAGGCACAGGGTAAAGGGGCAGGAACAGGCGCTGAGTCAGAGACTCTATGACTGACTCTGACTTAGACACGGGGGCGATGTTCGTTGCTTTTGCACTTGCTAACAGCTAACAACTAACAGCACAAGGGAACTAAAAGCAAGAAGAATAAAAAAAAACACAACAACAGCAACACACACCGAAACTGCACACAAGAAATTAAGCAGAAACAGTAATGAACGATTAAACAAACGGTAAATGGTAAACGGTAATCAGTAATCGGTTGAACGGTAAATGATTAAAGCACTGCACCATTCAGGCGAAGTAAAACGCAAGAAACCAAAGTCTACGCTAAAAGCTGATTCAATTCCTTTTCTTTTGTGCTCTCTGCTTTGCTCAATAAATGCAACTGTAAACTTTTTTAGTAATGCTTTAAAATGCACTTTTATTGTGTTTTTGTTGTGTCGCTTAACCCGCCGGCAAAATAAAAACTCTTCTTGCTGTGTTTTTAATTGTTTCAATCAAGAAATCAGTTTTGTTTTTTATAACGAATGAAGTTTCTTTGTCTCTGTTCATGATCTGAGCTCCATTCATGATTACAATTCTGCGCCTTTCAAATGTTGTCACTTAACAAATGACAAATACAAGACATAGAGCAACAGCAATAATAACAACAACAACATCAACAACAACAACAACAATAACAACGGTAGCAACAAAGGCAACGGCAACAAATCGAATGCTAGCTACAAAGTCGTTGCTTTCTTTTGACTTCCTTTATAACAGCTGCTTCGCGACTTCAATTTAAAACATAACTTTTGCCCTTGTCTTTACTTTGCTTTATTTTACTTTACATTACTTTGCCTATAAGTTTGTGTCTATTATATATATATATATAAATATATATATTTATTTATTGTATTTTTGTTTTTAATCAATTTTTTTTTTTATTTTTACCATGCGCTTTGTTGTCGTCTTTCAGTTTGTGAATTTTAATCACGTTATTTTTATTTTATTATGCTTTTATTTTTATTTTGATTTTTTTTTTTTTTTTGCTGTTTGCCAGCGCGCGTACCATACAACACACAACACAGCGAGACACAAAACACACTGAAAAAAAATTTAATGTTACTTTCGTACTTCTTTTACTATTTTTCTTGTTATTTTTGAATATTTTTCTATTTTGAAGGAAGCTAAAGGACTGTTCTGTAACGCGTACGAGTCAGGACTAAAACCTGCAGGCGACATGCCAATTGAATTTCTCCTGCTACTTGCTGCTGCTGCTGCTGCTGCTGCTTCTGCTTCTGCTGCTTCTTTCCACAGAAAGAGATATATAGAGAGAGAGAGAGAGTAATAGTTAAAGAGCGCAAGCGAGTGAAAGCATATTATCGTGTGAGAGCGCGAGAGCGTGCTTGCATATTAGAGAGCAAGTGCGAATGAGAGCGCAAGCATAAATTTTAATGTTAGAGCGAGTTGGCGTTAATTGCCAGCTGTGAATTTTCGATTCTGTTGTTGTTGTTTTAATGCTATGAAAAAATCTGCGCAAAAGTCACAAGGCGGCAAAATTTAAATAAAGCTCTGCGCAAACATTTTTTTTGCCAGCAAAATATATTTATATTATTAAAATTAAAAATATAACAAATTAATATATAATTTAATATGTATAAAATATAAAAAAATAAATAAAATTAATTATAAATAAGAATAAGAAATTAATGATAAAAATAGGACATAATAACAAAATAAAAAACGAAATTTATAAAACGGCAAAGTTGAATAAAACTTAGAAAAAAGATTTTAACGACAAAGAATATTATAAAAAATTATTAATTAAAAATATTAACACTATTTATAATAATAATACCAATAATAATAATTATATTAATAATATAAAAAAATATCAATAACAAATAAAAATTCAAAAGGCAGAAAAAATTTTTAACAAGAGCGCAAAATATTTTAATTTCCAAAAAAAATCAATATAAATTTAATATATATAAAATAAAATAAAAAACTAGATTATAAATAATAATAATAAATTATTGATACAAATAAAACTGCAAAATTTAATAAAACGGCAGAGAATGTTATTTATATTTATAATAAACATAATAATAATAATAATGATAATAAAAGAGGCATAAAAAAAAATTAAAAGGCGGCAAAAAATGTTAACAACAGCGCAAAATACTTTATTTTCAGAAAAAAATTCATACAAATTTAATATATATAAAATAATAAAAAAAATACATTATAAATAATAAAAATAAATTATTGATACAAATAGAAAAAAAAACGAAGTAAGAAACGAAATTTAAAAAACGGTAAAGTTGAATAAAACGGCAGAGAATATTATTTATATTTATATTAAACATAATAATAATAATAATAATAATAATAATAATAATAATAATAATAATAATAATAATAATAATAATAATAATAATAATAATAATAATAATAATAATAATAATAATAATAATAATAGTAATAGTAGAAGTAATAATAGTAACATTAAAAAAATAAAAGGCGGCAAAGAATGTTAACAACAGCGTAAAATATTTTATTTTCAGGAAAAAATTAGTAATAAAAAAATAAATTAAAAGAAAAAATTACATTCATTATAATAGAAAGGCACAAAAAATTTGTTAATGTAATTAATATAAATAAAATAAATAGTAATAGTAAATAGTAATAGTAAAATAAAATAATAATAATAATAATAATTGTGTTACAACTAAATTGAAAACATATGTTTAACATGCTCTGAGTGCATCCTGTGGCAACTGCGCAGCTGCAATGAGCTTTTACTCATACCAAATTTTAGAAAGCTCAAAAACATGTGACTTTTGTATGGAAATCAATTATAAATCTGGCAACGCTGAGATGGCGTAGGTGTGAAAGAATAAGAGGACACAATCCAAAAGAGATAGAGATAGAAAGAGAGCGCAATAGAGAGCGAGTCAACAAACTTTTTGTCCGCAATATTTTGACATTTCGAAGGGCAAAAGAGCGCAAGGCGATAGACGAAAGATAGAAACAACGAGGAGAGTTGCGCTTACGATTTAGTCAAAATAATAAATTTATATAAAAAAAAAAAAAAAAAAAAAAAAATAGACACACACAAACACAATTTTTAGTACGCCTGTAACTGTATGTGTGTACTTGTATTTGTGTATGTTTGTGTGTGTGTGTGTGTGTGTGTGTACGTCTATGCGTGTAACAGTAAGTGCTTGACAGAAAGTTGTTAGTATGAGTAACTTGTATTTAAGTCAAAGACATGTTGCTACGACCGACAAACGACGACTCTTCGTCGCTTACACTGACAGCGACTCAGTGCTTTCTATGTGAGTAAGTGTGTGTGTGTGTGTGTTTTAAAGAGAAAGAGAGTGAGTTTATATATGTGTGTTTTTGTGTGTGTGTGTGTAAAACATTGGCTTATGTGAGTGCGTGTGTGTGAGTGTGTGTGTTAGCAAGATATTGGAGCATACTTATGGGCCAGCATTTATTTATTAATTAAATTTCTTTTGCGTAATTAAAACCACTAAATTTTAACGCCAGGCGAACCCATTCGAAAATCAAAGCAATTTTCAATTACAAAAAATGGTCATAAACAAGCACTTTATATAATATCAACGCTCTATATAAATCCAATACAAACGACACGCAAAGATAGTCAAACACTCACACACATACAAGAACACACACACACACACACACACACACACACACATACACACACACACACACACATACACGCATACACATACAGGCAGACAGGCAAGCGAACACGCGCGCGCTTATGAATAGAACACAGCGTGGAAACTCAATTTACTGACTTAATTTTTGCACATTATATTTTTTTTGTTATTATTTTAGAAAAATTCAAAAAAAAAAAATTTATAAAAAAAAAACACAATTGAACGCGTTAAGTGAAATTACGTGATAATTGCACTTGGTTTTATTCATTTAAAATTGAATGTTTTTTATTTAGTATTTTGAGTAATTCCTTAAAAGATACTTTAACGTGTTTGAGGAATACCGTTATGGGAGTGTTTATACGCTGCAAAGTGCTTCACATGCAGAGAACGCACTGAAACTAAAATTGAAACTGAAGTCATGCCTTTGACATTTGCAATGCTTTAACCTCAAAACGCCTGTTCATGCGACACAAACAGCAGCAACATGAAAGAGAGTATCATCAAACGGAGCGCAAGTGTTTGCCAGAGAGAGACAGCGCGAGAGCGAGAGCAAGCGTGCGTACATGCTATAGGCAGGGATTGGCGGGGGCGGGGACGGGGGCTGGAGAGAAAGCTTAAAACAAAAGAGAGAGCAATAAACACCTACGCATGCGTTAAAAGCTGTCAGTGTCACCCTCATTGAATCCAATGTGTTGTTAAGTTCATTCCATTACCGCCAGATGGCGGTGAGTTATGCTGATTGTAAGTTTAATGCAAGTTTTTTTTCGTAAGCTTTTTACATTAATGGTGTAAGAGCTTTTATGTAATAGCTTACATCCTAGTGATGTGCCGAATGAGCTTTTTTTAGTCGGTCCAACTTTATGCAGTGTAGTAACCATAAAAAGCTTAATGCATTTCGATCGAGCATAATGCTTTAACATAAACTTTTTGAAGCTTTATCATTTAGTAGTGCAAAGCACAGAAGTTTAAAGGACCTTAGAGTTGAGCTTCCATATAGCTTGGATCATATGTTTATATATCTAAAATTATGTAATCGAAATTATTAACTGTTTTATGTTTGTTTATTATTTTAATCCATTTGAAATGAGCACAAATCGCGCTACAATTGAATTGTAGCAGAAACAGTAGCAGTAGCAGTACCAGTCACAGTAGTAAACGCAGTAGCAGTTACAGTAGCAGTAACAGTTGTAAAAGGATATTACGAATGTCCTTTTTGGCGCCCTTAAGAAGGAAACAGTTTTAAATTCCACTACAAGCAAAATTGAAGAAAAACTAATTAAAATATTTTTGATTATATGAAACGATATCCTAATTCGATTACTTATCGATTAATGATTTATTTGAAAACAATATTGAAATATGGGATAAAATTTGAAATTTGTAAAAATTTGAAATTTTAACTGTGAAATTAAGTTGAAACAAGCGAGTAATCTGCAGCGAGTGCTGTAACCGAGTACACAAACACACACATACAACAACACAAAGACACACGTCTATACAGAAATACGCACACACACAGAGCACACACAGCATGCAAGGGTTCCTTTTAGACTTGTAAGGTTGTTGGAGGGGGCGGCTATGGTAGCAGTGAGACAAGGAATTTTCAATTTCAACCCCCAGCAAGAAGGGAAACGAAAGCACAGAAAAAAGAGGAAGACCAAAAAAAATCATTGCATACGTCGAAGGGGCGCCAAAAGCAACGAGCACCGCATGAGATGCGAATTGCGAGCAGGAGCAGGCGCAAAAGAGCGAAGCTACCGCCCCATCGCCCACAGACGAGGATAACGAAGACAACGACGCTGCCTGCTGCTACTGCTGCTGCTGTTGCTGCTTACGCCAGCCGAACTACCACCCGCACACACACATACATATCATATACAGAGAGGCGCATAACATTAACAACAACGTCAACGGCGGCATCGACCCACCCAGGGTTAGGAAAGGTATCGGAAACATAACAAACCGTAAAGCATTCGCGACGCTTCGCAGCGGCAGCGCCAGTGACAGCGACAGTGACAGCGGCAGCGACAGTGACAGCGACGCCAACGCTAGCCGCACAATGTCCATGTCTTTTGAAATGACAGGATGTGAGCTGTATGCAGGAGCTACTAATCGGGTAGTTGGGGCTAAAGTAGTTCGGCTTGTGGGCTTCGGGGCTGTGGGTTGTCGGTTGTAGGTTGTGGGCTGTGGGTTGTGTGTTGTGTGTTGTGGGTTGGTAACAGCAACGGCTTCGCTTCCCAGCAGCTTTACCACTACATAAACAAAAATTCGATTTATGACCACTGTGGTTGGGGTATAGACACGGACACAGTAACAGACACAGTAACAGACACAGAAACAAACACAGAAAGAGAAAGAGACACGGACACAGACACAGACACAGACACGGACACGGACATGGCTCTGACTATAGCTATGACTATGGCTAAAGCTATAGCCATGGCTATAGCCATGACTCTGTGGCTGTAACTGTGGCTACGAGCTCTGCGCCTTGTTTTTGGGCATAGACTTTTTGGGGGTGGCACCGCCATTCGTTTTGCTTGTGTCCTTTAGTACCACAGCAACCCACTAACTAACCCATCACCCTAACACCCATACTCGTTAACTGCAATTCTCCCTGGTATATGCATGTGTGTGTGTGTGTATGTGTATGTTTGTACCAGTGCTGACTGTGACAGCAACGGCGACCGTCGTGGCAATAACGTTGATACAGAGGCGGGCACGAAGGCGGCAGCAACGTCGTAGTACATGGCGCAGATGACGATGTGTGGCGATGTCAGCCAGCAAATCGCATACACTTAACAAAATTAATATAAACTTACTAAATATATATCTCTATATATATATAAACTTGAACTTATACGTGTACTTATCCGATTCATCTCGAAAGTATTTCAAATCGAAACACTAAAAATGTAATTTTAAAATTTTATGTAAAACACGAAAAAAGATCTGTCGAAAACGAAACAGGACTTTTTAAATATAACTGTTTCTGGTGGCGCCACCAATTGGTGGGTATATAAAATAAAGAGTTTGATCTCTTGTTGACATTTCGTAATAATTTGAAGACAATCGAACAACTACAATCGAAGTTATCGATCAAAAAGTGCCAGCAGCTTTTGGTCATCGCTTGTAAAATGCAAAGAGCAAATATTAAATTTTGTTTAAAACTTGGGAAAACGTTCACTTAAAACATTTTAAATGATGAAAAAAGTTTATGGTGCCATATATTTACATATGTACTGAATAATATAGATAAGCCATATCCATATCATACATTATTTGTATATATATAGCATAACTGTAGCCTTATAAGCTGCTTGAAAATACTCCAAACAGAGAGCTGCCCTTGACTGTTGCCACTCTATTTTCTGCCTAAGAAATTATAAAGTAAATTAATCGATCAATCAGTTTTTTTTAAGCCTTAAGTGCCAGCTTGTCTATCATTGGGTTAACTTTATATAGAACGCTATATAAAGATAATTTTTCTATACTTGAAACTTGATTTATTTTAATGATTTTTCATCTTAAAATATTTGCTTTAAAAAACTATTTAGAAATTGCATAATATTTCTGGGATTCGTACCTAGCAGTCCTTAACTGTATATCTTTAACATACACGTATCTTACAGTTAAGCATAAGCTTGTTATATGAAGTTATTTAGTGATTTATTTAGTGATTTTCTCACAGTGTAACCAACAATGTTCTCGTCCTCGCAGTTATCGTTGTCGTCGTTGTCGCTGCCGTCGTCATCTCAATTCGCGTGTGCAATTACACACACACAGTGAGACATACACATATAAGCACACACAAATAGTATATACACACACACACACAAACATACACACACACACACACACACACACACACAGAGAGGAACGTGTCTATACAAGTGCACAGAAACGTGCAGGGGCTTTGGTCGCGCTGTCGGCGGGCTCTTCGCATAGACGACAGCAACGTCGCGACTTGGCCGAGCTTTCGGCCTGAGAGAAACTGCGTGTATATATTTGTATGTGTATGTGTGTGTGTGTAAGTGTTAGCATAAGTGCGTGTGTCTTTGTGGCGCTTTGGCGGCGTTGCTCGCTAAAACTTTTTCGCACTCCAATACAGGCGATGCCTAACACAAACAGACACACACACACACACACACACGCACACAGTCAGACTTACACGCACAGAAGTAGCGCGCAGGCACAGACACACATACACATACACACACAGACACATAGCCATAGAGAAATGGCAGCCGCTGCGGCAGCGACGTGGCAGCGGTAACACCACCAACAACAACAACAACAATAACAACAACAATAACAACGACGATAGCGACGACAACGACGATGACGACGACGACGACGACGACGACGACGACGGCAACGACGACGACGACGGCAACGACTGACTGCGACGAGGACATACACATAAATAAAAAGTCCTTCATTCCGACGCGACCAGCGAGTAACGGCATATGAGCGCTACGGAGAAAACGCTCCAAACAGTTAAAACGGCGGATTACCACAAATAAAACAAAAAGAAAAAAAATATATATATATATATAATAAAAATAAAATAAGAAGAATAAGAAAAAGGAGAAAAAAATACGCATTAAAAAAATTAAATAAGAAAAATAACAAATAATAATAGTTAATAATAGAAACGCAGTAACAACAATAACAACAGCAATAACAGCGATAACAAAAGCAACAACAGCAACAGCAACAACAACAACAGCTGCAGCACCAGCAGCAGCAGCAGCAGCAGCAGCAGTAACAACAACAGCAGCAGCAATAATCACAACAGCAACAACTTAAACAACAAAATTTAACTGCAACAATTATCCTCAAAAGAAAAACGCGTTAAAAAGAATAAAAAAAAAATAATAATTTTCCACAAAAAAAAAATTTTACTTCGTTCATTTTTTTTGACAAATTCTTTTCGAGTGCGTGCAGAAACTGGTGAATAATGTGAATAGAGTGAATACTTTTTTGAATCAAATAAGCAAATATTCAAATATTCAAATTGTTTAAGAGAAACGCAAAAGAGAAAGAAAAATTCAAATAAATTATAAAGAAAACGAAAACGAAAACGAAATTAATATTGAAGCAAATACAAAGCACAAAACGCAGTAAGCAAATTGCCAAACGAAAATAAGAAAAGAAAAGAAAAGAACAAAAAAAAAGAAAAATTAAAAAAAAAACATAAAAATAAAAGAAAATAATAAAGAGAAAAAATAATAATGCATTGGCGGTGTAGGCGAGGCGTCTAGCACCCGCCGCCACCTAGCCCCCTCCCGTCTCTAATACGCTATCTATCCGCCCCCACATATAGCGTATTATACGTATAACGCCCCACACCACTTAACCCTGCCTACATCTCCTCCCCACCGCCAATACTCCCCCCCCGCCCCCCCGCCCCTCACAAATCTCTCCCTACAGCAAGCAGCAGACATCAAACACCACCCCATCCATCCAGTGGCTTATGCCGTGTGCTCATTGAGAGCACACAACTCAAACACTGGGTGGGTGTTACACACACACGCACACACATACACAGATACAAAAGGAAAAGAGTGAAAAAGCTAAAGAAGCAGAAAATCCAAAGCAGCCAACAGCAACAACAATAAATAACGCAGCAGCAGCTGCCTTTCGCGCAAAAAGAAAATCGAAAGAAAAAAAATCTTAAATTATAGCATCAACAATTGTTGTTGTTGTTTTTTCAGTGTTGCAAGCTGTTACTTCGCTGCATATATATATATATATATATATATATATATATATATGATATTTTAGAAAAAAACATTTTTGTTGTTGTTGCTTTTTTTTTTTGTCCTGTACTTGTATATATTGCTGGCGGGGCGTAGGCACAGCACAGCTGCAATTTTCTATAGTTTTTCTGAGAAAGCTCTGGAAAACCTACAACAATTGCAACAAAACAAACAGCAACAACAGCAAGAACAACAATATACAATTCTAATATCAACAGCAGCAACACAAACAACGTGCAACAACAGCAAAAAGTTAAAAGCAGCGGCAGCAGCAAAAAGAAAAAAAAACAATACAAAAAAAAAAAAAACAAAGAAAAGCAAAAGCAATAGAGTTACAAGGAGCAAATCCGCACAGCGTTGCCACATAGGGCAAATTGCTGACAGTCTGTCAGTCTGGCAACGCTGCAGCTGTAGCGAGTAACGTCACTCAATCTCTCTCTTTCTCTCTCTCTCTCTTTGTGAATTATCAACGAGCTTTTCGTTTCTATTTTTGTGTTTGAGTTACATTTTTTTTCCATCCTTCTTTTTCTTTTATCTCGCGTTTCTTTTGCTTTGAAATTTTTCGCTGAATTTCTTGTTGTTGCTGTGGCGACAGTGCTGCTGGCATTGGCGTTGGCGTTGGCGTTGCAGCTGGCGTTACAGCTCGCCGCTTCTTTATGTGTAAGTGTGTGTGTGTGTGTGTGTGTGTGTGTGTGTGTGTGTGTGTCTTGTAAGCTGTAGATAGAGTACGCGGGTGTAGATAAATCGAAGCTCGACATTAAATTTAATAATTTTCTCTTCGTCTCCCTACCAAGCACATTAGCAACAATTGCTAACGACAAGGTAACAGTAATAGTAACAGCAACAGCAACATCAACAATAACAACAGCAACATAAGAAATAATAAATAATAATAATAATAATAATAATAATAAGGGCAAGAAATGCATTAACAACAGCTGCAAGCAATGCAACAACAACAACAACAATATTGGCAACAGCAGGAACAAAGTCAACAGCACCAGGAACAACAGCAACAGCAGGACAAACAACAACAGAAGCAGCAACAGCAGCAGCAGCAGCAGCAGCAGCAGCAGCGGAAGCTTGTATAGTTTGTCTTCGTTCGTGTGTGTGTGTGTGTGTGTGCGTGTGTGTGCACCTTGCACGCGACGTGTGTGTGTGAATAATGAAGAAGAAGCAAAAGCAAAAACAGCAGCAGAGGCAGCAAAGAGAGGCGACAATAACAGCAGCAGCAGCAGCAGCTGCAGCAGCAGCAGCTGCAGCAGCAGCATCGCCAGTATCAGCGCTTGCAGCTGAGGCTGAAAGAGGCGTCGTTAGCAGCAGCAGCGGCAGTGGCAGCAGCAGCAGCTATTCGCGACGCAGCAGCAGCAGCAGCAATAACAACAACAAATAGCAAAAACTGAGCAGCGTTCGGCAAAGCGCAATCAAACAACAAGCAACAGCAACAGCAACGCCAACAACTAAGCGAAGACAAGCATTGCAACATCAACACCAACAGCAACAGCAACAACTGCAGCAACAACTGCAGCAACAACTGCAGCAGCAGCAACAATTGCAGCAGCAGCAACAACTGCAGCAGCAACAGCAACGCTCTACAACACCATTAAGTCACGGCGGCAGCAGCAGTCGCAGTAGCAGCACGAGCAGCACCTGCAGCAGCAGCAAATCAAGCAGCAGCAATAATAATCATAATAATCACAATAACAACAACAATAATAATAATAACAACAACAACAACAGCAGCAGCAACTCAAACAGCTACAACAGCAGCAAATTGAACGCGGCAAACATGTCAAAGCCAACAACAATAGCAGCAACTACAACAAGAGCAGCAGCAGCGAACCCATCAATATCAACAACAGTGCCAACACCAACATCCACTTCCATACCAACAACAGCCGCTAGCAATACAGCGGATTTTAGCGCCTTCGATTTTAACGATAGCTCCGATAATTCCGATACACCTCTAGTGCCACGTGCCCCATTCCTTAGTCGTGCGGCAGCAGCAGCTGCAGCAGCGGCGGCAGCAGCATTGAGCAGCAGCGGTAGCAATAGTAACAGCAGCAGTAACGGACATCAACATACCAGCAACAATATCAATAATATTGCTGGCTCCAGCAACAACAATTGCAACTCATTGAGCAACAATAGTTTGCATAGTAGCAACCATCAACAGCATATTAACAACAGCAACAGCAACAGTAACAGCAGCAGAAGCAGCAGCAGTAGCTCTCAAAGTAGCGATGATAGCAACAGTGAGACGCCATCAGCACAAGCGGCGGCAGCAGCAGCAGCAGCGGCAGCAGCAGCAGCAGCAACAACTGCAGTTGTAGCAGCGGCTGTTAATGCATTGCACAATGGCAAACAACAGCACCAACAACACCAACACCAACAGCAGCAGCAGCAACACCAACACCAGCAACACTATAACAATAACAACAACAGCAGCAGCAGTAACAACAACAACAACAATGGCAACGGCAGCAATAAATCGCAACGCGATCGCATCGAGATGGAGGAAGATGAGGAGGACGAACCCCTGGACGAGGATGAAGATGATTACGATGATGAGGACGATGATGATGAGGACGATGCCATGGATCAAACGCACATAAACAGCAGCAGCAGCAACAACAATAACAGCAACAACAATAACAACAACAGCAACAACATGCATGGGCTAGCAACAGCACCGCCAGTAGCAATGCCCGCAGATCTACGACATGGATTAGCCGTGCACGAACAGAGCCAGGACCAGGTGGACTACGATGACGATGAAGATGATGATGATGATGAGGAGGATGATGATGATGAGGATGCAGCCAGCAGCCAGCATATGGATAGCCGCACAACCTTAACATCAGCGCATTTGAGCAGCGCAGCTGCTGCTGAGAGCAGCGGCTTGCATATGAGCGCTGTTGCCGCTGCAGCAGCTGCTGCAGCAGCGGCGGCAGCACATGCTGCTGCTGCCAAATTGAATGCTGCTAATGTTGCTGCTGCACAAATGGAACATCAACAACATAATCATAATGTATTGGATATGGCAAGCAATATTGCTGCTGTTGGCACTGGCAACAATATGAATTTAGGTGTTGGTGTGGGTGTTGGTGGTGCTAGCAACAGCAGCTGCATTGTAGGCCCAAGCAGCCTTATTGGCGGCAACAGCAACACAAGTTTCTCCACAAACAACAACAGCAATCATGCATTGAGCTCAACGCTGGGTAGCAGCAGCATTAATTGTGTGAATGAACAGCAGCAGCAGCAGCAGCAGCAGGCGACAACACGACATCATAATAGCAGCAGCAGCAGCAGTAATAATAACTCACATCATCATCATCATCATCAGCAACACCAGCATCAGCAACAGCAGCAACAACACCATCAGCAACAGCAACATCATCAGCAACATCATCAGCATCAACAGCAACAGCAACAGTCGAACAGCACAGCCAGCGGTGGCAGCGGCAGTGGCAGCGGCAGCAACAGCGCGGCCAGCGAACGTCGCAAATATCGTCATCAAAACTATAGCAAAAATATATATATCGGTACGAAAAATGCCGAGAAATGGGAGCATATGCGCACGAGGCTACAATTTAAGAACGATGTGGAGTTTGTTGCATATCTCCTTAATCTAGCCGATAATGATACGGATCGTCTCAATAAGTAAGTAGATCCATACGTATATCTATCCCTATATACACATATATAAGATCCCTATTCTAATGTCCTTTCAATTAACTTCGTTCCCTTATTGTGCAGAACCTTGCAGATTTACTAAGAATGTATTTAGCCTTTAAAATAGTTGATTTGAGGGATTTCCTAGAAGTTTCCTTTTATTTTCCTTAGGCGTCTCCTTGGGAGTTTCCTATAAAATTATAGTAATAGATATTATCATAATGGTTTCTCTAGACGTTTCCTTTTATTATTATTATTTGGCCTTAACAGCCCCACGGGAGTACAGACGTTTCCTTACCTTAGATATTTTCTTAGAATATTTCAATTATATTTTCCTTAGCAGATCTATTGCAAGTTCCTTTAGAAATAACCTTAAAAGGTTCACCAAGAGTTTCTTTAGGGGTTTCCTAAAGAGTAAGCTTATTTCCTACTGTTTTCTCTAGAGGTTTCTTTGGACTTTTGTCTTAGAAGATTTCGCTAAGATTTTCATTAGGAGATCTACCAAGGAGTTTTCTCCTAAAAGTTTCCTTTTAAATTCCTTAAGGGTTTTCTTGGGATTTTATTTTAAAATTATAGTAAAAAAAGTTATCATTATGGTTTCTCTAGAGGTTTTCTATATACTTACCCTAGATATTTCCTTAGAAAATTACACTTATATTTTCCTTAGGAGATCTTCTTGAGGCAAGTTCCCTTAGAAATAACCTAAGAAGATTCACTTGGAGTTTCATTAGGGGTTTAATTAGGATTAAGCTAATAAGTTTTCCTTCTGATTTCTCTAAGGGTTTCCTTTTGCTTGTTTCCTTAGAAGATTTTGCTAAGATTTTCCTTAGGAGATTTACCTAGGAGTTTTCTTAGAAATATCCTAAGAAGGTTTAACAGAAATTTGCTCAGGGGTTTTCTTGAGGGTAAGCTTAAATGTTTGCTTACAGGTTTCTCTTTGGACTTACCTTCGACATTGCCTCAAAAGATTTTCCTGGAGCTTCTCTTAGGATATCTTCCTAGAAGTTTTCTAAGTTTTCTATCTTTTCCCTGGTTAGACCCCCCAAATATATGTTTAGAATGCAATATGATGATGAAATTTATATGATATTTGGAACAACATTGAACAATACTTGATGATAAACGTTTTGTTTGGAAAAATGTTAGGAAGCTATATATATATATGAAAAGTGCTTAAATATAATCCAGTAAAATATTTACAGGGATTAAAAGAAAATTAGAAAGTGGTATTCAATTTGATATTAACGTCCTTGTTGAAAATTAACGATTGCTGAGGGATGTGTCCATTCGGCGCTAGACATATAGCTAGATGTTACTGAAACTTGGGATGATCTATTCAAATTGTTGCCATCATTACACAAGACATTAACTCTATTTATAACACGATTATATAGATTCCGAGGTATGGCTCTCTGTAGCTTGCATAATAACATTTGAGGATTTCCGCAGATCATAATTGCATTGGCAAAACATTCAATTGCATTATCCCAATCACGATTATAGACATACATCTCACCCAAATATACATGAAATCGAAAATATTTAATCACTTCTGAATCCACTTCCATATTCATCTTAGTCCTTTTAATGCATTTCTTTTGTTGTTTGTTTTTCCGACGTTCGTGAACATTACGTTTATAGTTTGGATTGTTGCGACGTTGATTATCAAAATATATGCAATATCCAATGAATGCCAGTGTGCCCAGACCGGCAAAAACAATTACATTAAATTCAATCATATTTTATCTAGAAATACTTTTCTTTCTTTTATCTCTTTCTAATTATTTTGCTATTACGTCAACCAAATTGTAATTTTGTTCTTTTACCTTACATATCACTAGAACATTCTTATAAAAAAAAATTATAAAAATATAAAAGAAAATTTATAAATATTTCCAAATTTTTTAAAAAATTTTGCGTCCAAATTTTCCAATAATACTAAATAAAATTTATGTGTATATCTAAAAACATACATGTATATATCTGAAGTTTGTCAAAATCGAAAAGCATTATGATCTATCGATATTGTTGAAATCCTTTTTCTACTTTGACTACGCTACTGATTTCATACAGACAGCTTATACAGAGTATAAGCTTTAAACTTTTGCCAGTTAATATTTCCCACACGATGTTACCAATGTATTTCTGTCTCCCTCGCACACATGTTCTTCCTCTCTCCCTTTATTAAAGTTAATTTCCGCATTTTGTTGTTTCTCCTAAATTTCATTTTAAGCATTTTCAAGTACAATTAAAGCTAAAAATATATGCATTTCATTATATCTCACACACTGTCCAAAAGTGTTCCCACTTGATCTTACTGTTCCTTTTATAAATATTCTTAAATTCAATAGCAATTAAGTGTGATACACTGTTGGATGATGCATGTCTTAAGCATTGTCAGTTATCAGTAATGATATCAAACTCTTAACTGTTCCCATTTAGCTGTTCTCAGATATCACTAAACTTTAGCTGCAGGCAAACACGCAAAGCATAACACGAAATTTATCGCAATTAAACTATGTCTTAAAAATTGCTGTTCCCATTCAACTGTTCACATTTGATGCGTACCGCACTTACAACAAGCCGCAAACATTCTTGTCATAACACTACTTCTATAACTGTTCCCACCAGTAGACACAAGTTGCACTCACTTTATCTCACACTTTTTTATTTACTATCTGCCATAACGAATGTTCCCAGCAGCGCTTTTAATGTGCCTTACTGTTCCCTCTACAGCTGTTCACATTAAGTCAAACTTTGTCATGTTCGACAGACACATGTTCGTTGCCTATTATATCGAATATGTTTGCATCGAACAGTCAGAAGATCAAATGATATCACAATCGCTACAATCTCTACTGTCTCTCTCTCTCTTTGAATATCTTGCTCAACGTTTTGTTTGTTGCAAGAAGAGGATGCAGCTTGCCATCTCCTTCGCACTTTAAGCTATAAAGTGTTGGCTAATTATTAGCATTGATTTGTTAATAGTAGAAAAGAGAAAGAAGAAGAAGCAAATGAAAAAACGAAAACAAAAGGATAAAAAGAAAGTGTGTAGAAAGCCTTTTGCTTTTGTGGCATATCGATGCTTCGCTGGTTGCTCAAAAATGCGAATGAACGCACAAAGCGCAAAGCAGAAAGTGAGTCGAGTAGTAAAGAGTTGAAAGCAAATGTTAAGAAAAAGTAGAAAAATATAAATACAAAAAAAAAGAGGGGGAAATAAGTAAAACACAAAAGGGAACAAAAGCCGCAAAGGCGCACAAAGATATGGCAACGCTCCGTTGGCCAAGATTGTTGATAGTTGTTGCCACACACACACACACACACACAAACACACAGCAAAGTGCTGAGGCGACACACTCACACAAGCACATAAGCATTGCTCACATTTATATATGTGTGTATCTGTGTGTTTGTTGCTTGTGTACGCATAAAAGGAAACAGCTTTTTGGGCAACACACACGCATCTCGAAGCACTACAACTATGCCTAGCATATATATATGTGTGTGTGTGTGTGTTTGTGTGTGCGTTCGGCTGAAAGCCAGGCCCAAAATGGGTGGCTAAGTGCTTGGGTGTTGGTTGCTGGCTGCCACTGTGCTGTGCACAGCAGCAACAACAGCAACAGCAACAGCAACAGCAACAACGACGGCGGCAACGCCGCGGCACAAAAGCGAGTCATGTAAAAGCGATTCATGCCCGAGTGCATCAGCCAGCGACATTGCCAGAGACTGTGTAGCCTACCCCCCGCTGCCCCGCTCCCCCTTCCAAATTGGCGTGGCACCACCCAAATATCCTTAAACCTCAACCCACTTATATTGAGCCATCCCTATATGGCATTGCCCCGTTGCAACTGTGCTCTGTGTGGCAGCTACAAAAGGCACAAATGCGGCACTCGTGCGGTTGCATGCAACGGCGCTTTCATGTTGCCTCTGTTGCTGAGACTCAGTCAAAGCTAAAGCTGTTGCTGTTGTTGGTGTTGTTGTTGTTGTTGTTGTTGTTTTTATTGCTGTTGCTGTTGCCTGCTGTGTGGAAATGCCAACGAAGTCGCTGCAGCCGCCATGTCAGCGGAAGCGGAAAAAGCAACACACACACACACGAGTACGTACCCACAACGCACACACACAAACATGCATGCCCAAATATATATATAAATGTATATATATACATATATATATATATATATATATATATATGTATATTGAAACATTCTCAAGCAACATTGTGCAAAATGTGTTTGCTGTTGCTGTTGTTGCTGCTGCTGCTGCTGCTGTTGCAACAACGGTATTTCATATGCATTTGCATGCCATGCTGCCAATTCTCACTGCGTTTGTATATATCTCACACAGTGTATGTGTTTGTTAATGGCATTTCACGGCGTAGACAGCGTCGCCGTCGTCGTCGTCAACGAAACCAAATCAAGTCAACCCTTTCAACCCCCCCCAAACGTAATGTGAATACACGGCGTATTTTCAGACTTTGTTGTTGCTTTTACTCCTACCCTGCCACGCCTTGTTTATGTTGCTGTTGCAGCTATTGTTGGTGCTGGAACTGTTGTTGTTGTTGTAGTTGTTGTTGTTTCACTTGTTGTTGCATTCAGCCCGCCATTTGATGCTCGTATGCATTCCATTTGCATCCATCAACACTCCCAACACCTCCAACCATACACACACATACACACCTCATATACATACTCATACACTCACACACACACACGCACACTATTCAGCATCCTTTTGGCAGCAAAATGTGCTAACACTCAAGTTGATTTCATTGTCTGAGACTCTATTAAAGAATATGCAGGCAGATATCTAAAGTTTACTACATTTCAACCATATGTCAGTTTTGATAGCAAAACATTTGATAACGCACAACAAAAACAATGAGAAGGAAAGGAAGGTGCAGCCAGAAGAGAAAGAATAAACTAAAGAGCAAAAGAAACAGTAAAAGCAAAAAACCTAGCGAAATTGCCTTAAATTTAATTGAAAATTTGTTTTAAAAGTGAATAAGAAAAATAACTATTCTTAAAGAGCTTTAAAGCTTTGGTCTCTGTAATAATCATAAGCTTAAAAAAGCTTTAATTATTGCTTAAAAATATGCTACCACAAACATATTTAATGAAATCAATCAAAATCCTTAGCATAACAGAAGCTAAGAGCTTCACACTTAATGATCAGCCAAAGCAGCTTAAAAGCTTTGCTCATCTTAAAGCTGTAAGCCTTTGTTGCGCTTTACTTTGCAGAGAAAAAGATTTACATTAAATATAGACTTTCATCTTATTTAAAGCTTACTTATAAAATTAATCTTAGGGTTCAATTCTCATTGATCTATGGAGCTTTTGCTTAATGTTAAAAAAAAGTAATGTTGATCAATAAAGATATTCAAAGCTTACAGTTTGACTAGACTTAACAGCTTGAATTCTTACATACACAACACACACAAACATACGTACACATATACACACTCACAGACACACACACACACTCATACACAGACAAATAAAGTTATCAGCCGAACTGTAATTTAAAACATGATTCCTTTGGGTTCCATTGCACATTTCCCTGGGCTAACATAATCAACAGCTCCACAATACTCACACACACACATACCCACATACCCACATACACACATACACACATAGACATACACATACGCACAGAGACACAGAGACATACAGATAAGCACAATACATTCAACCACTGTGCACTGCGACTTGCCTTTGCCTTGGCTTTGCTTTGCTTTTCATTCGTTTCGGTCTTCCTTTCGTTTCTCGCAATTTTGTTCATGTCGCCAATTTCTGCGCATTTTCGACATTTCGCCAAAAAGCACAAACACCATCAGTTGTATATATATATTTATATAATGTATGTGTGTGTGTGTGTGTGTGTGTGTAAGGATGAGTGTACTTAATGCGCCAACGAGTAACGCACACGAGAAGCGCGCACCAGAAACGGAATCTGATTCCGAATCAGCCCCCATTGAAACTTATCACAGCCCACAGCAACGTGGCATTTGTAAAGAGTGGGGGGGCGGACAGTCAAGTGTGTGTGTGTGTGTGTGTGTGTGTGCAACCCCCGCGACTCCCTCAAGCAGCACATTAACGGCAAAGCAGAGACACATACACACATAAGAGAAATAGAGAAAGAGCTGAGCACAGCAGAAACAGAAACAGAAACAGCAACATTTAACTGAAAATTCAGCACAGAAATGTGCCGGGAGCTAGTCAGCTATACTAAGAGAGAGAGAGAGGGAGAGAGAGAGACAGAGAGTGTGTGAGAGAGACGGGGTAGGGCAGAGGAAGAGGTATATGATTATTGAAGAGGAGGGATTGAAGAAGTTTGGCTGATGGTTAGAAACATTTTTGGGAGTAGGGGGGAGGTTAGGAAAAGATTGTAACTCGCAAAGTGGAGCAGTATAAGTGGGTAAGGGCTACCCTCGTACGCTGAAGCTACTGTTTCGATATTGTGTTGTTAGGGTACTGTTAAGGTGGAGGATTTAATGAAGGATAACACAAAAAATACATACAACACAGAGACACAGCGACATACACACACATACACAGAGTGTGTTAGATAGAGATAGACACAGTTACAGTTAGATAGACAGACAGACAAACAGACAGACAGAGGGATAGACAGAGAAACAGGCAGAGAGACAGGGCGACGCGTAAAGCTCACACTGCCATGAACCACGTGCAATTTTTAACGTTAGCAACAACAGCAACAACAACAACGTGCTACGTTCGACATTGCACTGATGAATTTCCTGTGCTAAAGGACTTAACTGTGTATAGGTTAATGGATATAGAAGCAGAGCAGGGTCCTTAGACACCTTCTAGAAGGACTTACAGAATTTGTAGCTGCAAATAGCAAATAGCGCTGCAAGGGCTATAGACATTTACAGCAAGGTACAGCGCGCAAGAGAGAAAGACAGAGTGAGCGAGAGAGTGACATAGAGAAAGGGAAAAAAGAAAAATTTAATTTTGTAACATGAGTTTTTTGACAGCAGCAACCAGTTGCTGTTGCATGTTGTTGCAAGTTGATGATTTAAATTGGCAGCAAATGCTTAACTGATTTATTCAAAGGATTATGAATGTCTGGCTAAATGCAACAATAAGTGGCTTAACGGTGCTACATTTTTTTTTCTTTTTTTGATTTTAAATATGTAATCCATTTATTAATTACAAATTTAACATTTTCCCCATTGAGAACAATACAAAATTCTTGCCAGGATCACAGGAAAACATTGCTTACATTTTTTATAAAAATAACATGGAAATTCTTTAAAAATAATGACAAGTATTTTTAAAAGTTGCTGTTAACTTAAACAGTTATTTTTTTGCTTTTAGCTTTAACAGTTAGTTTATCTTATGGTAAAATTATGTCTATCCTGCCTTTATACAAAACCCTAGTATTAAATAGCAAAAGTTAAAGAGGTTAGAGACTGCAAAGTAGTTTGAAAAGTAACGTTGAAAAAAACATAAGGCAATGCCTTAAAATTGCTTAACGCATTCTGAGTTACAATATTAACATTATATAAATATTCAGATATATGGCAATATATAGAATACATTATATATATAATATATAAATTTATATATATTCAGATATATGGCAACTCTTTTATATTATTTAACATAAACTTTCAATATCAACATTAAAGTTATCAGGATTGAGGCTTCAATTCTCACATGTTGTGCAAAAAGTATATAGATGTGGCAACACCTTAACAATGCCGCTCATATTTAAGGCTGGCTTAGAGATCCGCTTTAAATTCGATACGGAAGCCCTATACGATTTACAATTTGTTTTCTTGACTTTTCTTTGACTTGCTGCGAGCCGTTGCACACTCAAAGCAATCAAAATGGGATATGGCAACACTGTCCTATACAATTAACGTGTTGCAGTAAACTAACATATATATTAATACCATTATCAGCACTATCAACTTCGCTTAATCAATCAATTAGTTGGTTAATACCACAGAAAAATCTTTAAGTGAAGGGGCCTCACTGCAAATCAAGTTTAATTACCATAAAGTCAAGTTAGGTTTTAGAGATATGGCAGCACTGCAGCATGCAATTTACGTGGAGCTGCCATATAGTTACATAGTTTATAAGTATATATGCAAAATGTACCTATTTAAAAGCTATATATAGTATATACCGGTTATATGCAAAACCTATAATGCAGAAAAATTTTTTTAAGCAATCATGAGTCATATGCAAATACGTTGTGTTTAAAAGATTATTATAAAATAAAGCAAAGGTTTAGAAGTTTACTTAAATTTATATTTTATGCTGTTCGTCAACTATAAATATTAAGCTATAATATTAAACAAAATGTTAAATTTTAAAGGAGATCAAAAATTTTAATATTGCTGTCCTACAGCTTATAATTTGTTTAAAACCGATAAAAATTTATATAAACTGATTCCAAATGAACGATTTTTTATTGTTTTATACACAATATTTTCTTATAAGCAATAAAATTAACATAATTTTGCATTTAAGCAATATATGAATAAAAGCTGTACATCTTATAACCGATATATACTGTATAGCGTTTTTAACCAAGTTTTTTAGCCGCTTTTTGACGAAAATTTTCGTGTTTTTATGTATTAAAAAAAACATTAAAAATTTTCAATTAAATTAGCCCAAATTTTTAAAATTGTAGTCCGATTTTAAAAGAATATACTTTTTTAGAGTCCTGAAATTTAGTCCTGTCGAATTTAATTGGTTTTATTCAAATCTGAGTCATTGAAAGTTTTTGCAATTTTTGCAGTGTTACCCCTTGAGAAAATTGCAAAATATTAAAAACAAATTATTTTTGTTTCTTTGTTAATTTTTGTTGCCAGACGTTAGTACTGATCCTTCCGACCCCAGAAAGGTATGAAAGGTTATAATCGGTGAAGTATTTTTAAAGATACAGTATATACCGGTTATATTCAAAACCTATAATGCAGAAAATTTGTTGCATATATAAGATATTTTCTTTAAAGCAATCACGAGTTATATGCATATAAACTGATTCCAAATGGATGATTTTTTAATTGTTTATACACATTATTTTCTTATAAGCAATTTTTTGCATTTATGAGGATAAATTAAGTACTAAATAGTTTCATGATGTTTAATAACATAATTCTGCACTTAAGCAATATTTGCATATAAGCTGTGAATCTTATAACCGATATATACTGTATTGATAAATTGCTTATATGGCAACGCTATTGATTGAAAGACTAATTTTCATAAGGATAAGCCAAGAGTTAGTGATATGGCAATATGAAAACATAAAACATAAAATGATATTGCCATATATTTACATAATTTTTGGGGAGATATGGAGCTCAACAACCATTGATTATAAACCTTTGCTTGTCATTAAGAAAGCTATAATTTAAAGCTATAATAAACCGCTAAATAAAGCGAAATAAACAGTTTTAGAATGTCCAGTCAAAGATTCAGTGATATGTCAACAATATTTCTTAAGCATATACGGAAACCCTAGACGCGTAATAGCTTTTCATAATCAACTTCTGCTTAACAGTATTCCTTACGGCAAAGCTACTGATCAGACTAATTATTTCTAGGAAATGAAGTCTAAGATTCAAAGATATGGCAACGCCAATCTGGTGGTGTGACAAAATTATATGCCTCTTAATACAATATACCAATTTGTACATTAAAAATGTTGACCATAAAATTGCATTGCGATGTGTAGGGAAAACAAAGGGAAGGCAGAATTATGCTCACAACAGACAACAGACGAGTCCTTTCTGGTAAATGGGGCAAATGAGTGGGCAATGTGGCAAGGATAATATGATGATATAAGCATGTATTAAATATCTTAATTATAAATTAGAAGTGGAAGAACTTGCAACAAAAAATATAAAAAAAGAAAGGAGGAAAAAAATAGTGAATAATGTGGGAAAGAGCAAAGGATAAAATTGGTTTTAATGTCTTATTTAATCCTATCGAATTGCCGAGTTTTTTGCCAATAGAGACAAAGACTTCTTCAGAAGAGACATATACAAATTACCATCAAAATGGCAGCAAATAATCGAAGACAACGGTACATATAGCACTTAACTTGGACAATGGTAACTATGTTAAAATAATCGTAAAAAATCAATAAAGAAACCGGTATGTCATTACCAAGCAACCTAATATAAGCATGTATTAAATATCTTAATTATAAATTAGAAATGGAAGAACTTGATTATAAAATGCAACAAAAAATATAAAAATAGAAAGGAAGAAAAAAAATAGTGAATAATGTGGGAAAGAGCAATGGATAAAATTGGTTTTAATGCCTTATTTAATCCAAAGGATATTCAAGTTCAAGTAAATTCAAAGGGCAGTTGGGTTGAAGGTGGCAGGGCGGTGGGTTGAAACCCAATGAAATTTATGCAATGCGAAGGACTTGCCAATGCCGTTTGAACTCAATATCATGCAGCAAAAGTCGTAGAGATGCCGCTGCTGCTGTAAGTCCTGATGCTGCTGCTAGTCCTGCTGCTGCTGTTAAAAATAATGTTGGCAGTGGTCCAGCGAACAGTTGGTGGGCAGCTAAAAATGTCCTCCTACGCTCCAAAGGAGCAACGACAAAAGCGTAAGCGAAATTAATTAAACGCAAGACAGCAACAGCAGGAAAAGCAAGAAAAGGAGTAGAGGGCAGAGGAGCAGGGGGAAGAGTAGGAAAGCAGTTGAGGATGTAACAAGAAATAGCAGGAAGAGGAATGGCGAACACGATAAGAGCTATGGCTGCTGCTGGTGATTCTGTCACAGTCGTTGTTCGTGGGCGTTGGACTATGTAAAGGCAAACGGTTAGGGAAGAGGGAGTGGGATTGTGGGGCGGGTGGGGTTAAGCATAGAGCATGCTAAGGAGGGGTAGGGGAGGTGTGAACGTGACGCCATGCATGGAAATAAACCATTTTGCCGACCCACTTTTGGTTTTGCCCTCAACTAATCAACAGACCAACTACCCTTTCCTTTTCTCTCTCGCTCTGTCTCTCTTTACACACACACTCTCTCTCTTTACTCACTATCACATTGTATTCATTGGGAAATTCTATGTTTTTTTTCTTTTTTTTTGCTTACAGCCTACCACCGCCATCGCCTGCACACACGCCCACCAAGGGATTCGATGGCAACTTTAAGCTGGAACCGAATCTTAGTGTTAAGGATTTTGCGCCACCTTCAGAGAATGGCAACGGAAATGGCAATGGCAATGGCAATGGCAATGGTAATGGAAATGGAAATGGTATTTCTGGACACGATGGTAGTGGCATGGCCACACCCACATTACCACAACGTAAACGCTATAAGAAACGCGTACAATTCAATACGGATGCATTGAATGGTTATGCCGGAGCCAAAGCCAAGGGTGGTGCTGCTGCTGGAGGAGGAGGAGGTGGTGGTGCACTTGCTGCTTCTGGTGCTGGCTATAGTAATAATAGCTTTGGGGCCACAACACCCAAGTCCAAGAAGCAGGAGGCAAAGGCAGCAGCAGCAGCACTGAAAGCAGGCGCAGCAGCAGCAGCGGCCGCGGCAGCAGCTGCAGCTGCCTCCAGTGCATTACCCGAGGTGCTGGACTGCCGCATTGCGGAAAAGATCAAAAGTGAATTGGAGGCTAGCAGCAAGGAGTCACTACCAAGTGCATTGTGCCTGAAAAAGGCGGCAGCAGCAGCAGCGGCCGCAGCAGCAGCAGCCGCAGCAGCGCAACACAGCGACGAGGATGATGATGATGAGGATGATCATCATACGTTGGGTACGATTGCAGGCAATCTGGGACATGGCACAGCAACGACAGCAGGCATGGTGGTCGGTGATACGGTGGATGCCATTGGTGCTAGCAATGGACAAATGGGCAATTTCCATGTGCGCTCCAAGAGTCAGGGCGCTGCCAAAAAATCCGCCAAAGCAGCAGCAGCGGCGGCGGCCGCAGCGGCAGCTGCATCAGCAGCAGCAGCAATGATGCCACCGAATAGCTATGATGAGCCTGAAGATGATTCAGTAGCTGGTGCTGGCGATGATGATGACGATGACGATGAGGAGCTGGATGAGGAGGCGCTGGCGCGAGAAATGAAAATGGAGCAAAATTTCGTAGAGGAAGAGGATGAGCATGATATAGCCTTCAGATCGCAGCAATCTTGTCGTGAATGTTCCATATCACATGATCACAAACTCTGTCCACTGCGCAATGCCTGTGGCAATGTAACGGATGCTGTAGATCTGGCTGAATGGATAGAGCGACGCAATCTGGAAGCATTGGCCAAGCTGAAGGCGGACGCACAACGTCAAGCCAAACACGGCAGGCCGCGACACGATGACGATGAGGATGACATGGAGGACATGGACATGGACGAGTCATCACAACTATCCGAACTGGAAACCAAACCGCTAATCACCTTTGCAGAGGCCTCAGTGCCCGCCGAATTCGAGCTGCACAATGTGGAGCCCAATGTCACCGGTGTCTTTGCCCGCACCGAGGTGCGCGCCTACACCAAGCTGGGACCGCTCATCGGTCAGCCGGTGCAGACCGGTGAGGTGCGGGAGGGTAGCGACATGAAATGGATATTCGAGATGTGTGAGGCTGGCGCGGACAAGTCCTATCTACTCTGCTGTGACAATCCCAATGCCTCCAACTGGCTACGTTTCATACGCCCTGCCCCCAGCTATGATGAACGCAATGTGAATCTCGTATCGATCGATCGTCAGGCGTATTTTGTGAGTTGTCGTGATCTGAGGAATGGTATGGAGTTGCTCTATTGGAGTGATGACTGTAACACCATGTGGCGCAAGAAGCATACTGAAAAGATAAGTAAGTGACATACAGTAAACACTCAATACGTATAACAAATTCAACCGATAACAATTAATGCTCAAATATCTTTCAGACATTTAATATCCTTTATTGAAATTGTTTCTTTAATGCTCCAATGACATTTACTTTAATCAAATGAATTCCATTCAACCAATTCTTAGTGAAAGTAAAAGCTTTTGCTGTACTAAGCTAAAAGCTGCTTAAAGCTAAAGCTGAAAGAGCTCATTAAACTTCACATATTCGTTAAGGATTTATTTCTGTGATATTTAATTTTGACCACTGCATATTCAACTTAATACAAAAGCTTTCTTTAATGAAAACGATTCCATAAGAAGCGCTTTAAACTTTGACTCAAACTATTTTGCTAATCATCAAACTTTATTTAATCCATAAGCGATAAATTTTCTTCTGCTTCCTCGACTACTTTTTTTAATAATGAACTTTAAAAGTTTTTTATTAATCTTCTGATGCCAAAATTATATCACATATAAGACAAATATCATTGAGCTTTAGAAGAGAATACTTGTAATATTGTAATATTACTTAATCTCTCTCTCTCTCTTCTCTATATTCTATCTTATTATTATACCGTTTGTTTCTCTGGTTTTTATCACATTTCTATCTATATCGTAAACAGATTGTGGTGGCTGCAATCTGAAGTTTGAGCATCCGCTTTATTATCGTACACATTGCTCAGTGTTTCACGATCCATCGATGAGCCTCACTATACGGAAATATCATTGTAAGGTTTGTGGCGAGCCAGTCCTTGGCAAGGATAATATAATGAAACATGCTGCCGAGAAGCATGATGGCAAAGGTGCCTATCAGTGTCAGTTCTGTAATAAATTCTTTCTACGACTTAACTATCTGGAGATGCATCGCACCTATGGCTGTGCCTCGAATCCAAATCGTTCGCGTCCTGTTTGCGATTTTTGTGGCCGTAAATTTTGTCAGCCGCAAAAGCTTAAAGCTCATATTAAGCGTATGCACAGCGGTAAGTTGTGAATGAAAAAGAACAACAAGAACAAAAAACAACACGCCTCTAGCTAGATCGTAAAATGCATATGCACACGTATGTATGTAGCTGTATGTGTGTGTGTGTGTGCGTGAACGTGTGTATATGAATATCGTAAGCGTAATGTATAACAATTGTAACATATTGCCATTAAATATCATATATTATATTATATTATATTATTATTGCATCGTATGCAGAATTTTAGCAGCGAATATCGTAAGCAAATGTACACAGCATACATATCGTATATCGTAAGATCGCTCGTCTAAACATAATTCTATAAACACAAATACATATATATACACATATAACAGCTTCTCCATATCTATAACCTTTTCCATATCCAAACACATATATTCACACCGACAAACACACATATAATTACAGTTAGACTAACGAATATCGTATATATTAATAAACTGCTTAGTTGTAACTACTAACTTCAACATATATATATTAACATATAAGCATCCAATAACATAACATGGCCAATCGCATTACACGCATCTCAGATCGCTAACCATTCATAACCTCATTCCTTAGTTGCTTTTTGAGTTACTCTTATCCAATTGGTAAATCAAATAACATTAATTATTAACTTGGTTCAATTATTAACAAACTTTTATTTTTTGGTAAATAATACTCGTACATTCCACACATATCATAATACTGCTGACACACTCAAATACAAAGGATTCAAAATGTAGCCACAAGCTTGTAGAATTCATTATTCATATGGTAACAGTTTTGAGTACGGCTTTATAATTAATCCAAACAAGCCACTAAATGCTACATTTATTTTCTAGAAAATATTCAAAATATAATTACTCAATATAGATTTAGACAAAGTTAACTTACAATTTCTGCTTTAAATTTGATTTAGGTTTTATCGAATAAGTTAGATCGGCTAACTTCGAATAAATCACAACATTCGCCTACAGCTAATAGTAAAAATTGTGCACACTTTCAGATTCAAAGGAAATGCATTATTTTTTACTGTATTTCAGGTTATTTTATTAGTACTTTTGTTGGCTTTTTTTATGAAGTAATATTGAAAATGTTTCAATTTTAAAATCTTTATTAAATTCATAAGGAATAAGCGTTGCCGTTGTACACAATTTATTAAAGTGCAAATTTATGCGCACAAGCTGCAAGACAATTGTCTAATTGCTATAAAACATTTTTTACTATTTATATAAGAAGTATAAGAGAGAGTTTATTACGATTTCTAGAAACGGCGTTAAGCAGCTCAAACCAACATGTTCGCACACATCTTCTGTTGAAAGCACATATAGTAAGGATAATCATAGTTATTGTAGTTCAAAAATAACGATTAATGTAGTTTGTGTGTACTATTAAACGCGTACTTCAAAAAATTAGGTTGCGCTCTTAGATCCAATATATTAACCATTCGCAGGGCGCCATATTTATTGAACTGCTCTCTCCACTAATATAGATTTAATTTGACTGGCGCGCTTAAATTTGTAAATTTGCACAATGCTTTTTATTAAATTTAAACTTAAAATTCGAATGCTTTTGATTGCTTTCCCCATGAACTATTGTTCGCTTTTAATAATATGTAAAGCCCTTGCCTTGAGTGTTTAATAATTGCCAAATTATTACGTAATGTACCATAAATGCAAGTGAGATGTTATACAAAAATTTAGAAAATAAAAAAAGCAGTTATTTATTACCCTTAAGTTGAGGCTAGCGAGCTAGCAACTAATTAATAATACACACAAAATATGCGTTCAATGTGTGAACTAGATATATGTATGTAGCGTAGACACAATCCAACAGGTTCCCTCTGCGCTATGGAATGCGTAATCGTTCGCTATTAATCTAGCGGCATTTTAGCGTAACTTCGCTTCAATAACATATCTCTTAAGTGGCTTTACATTTGTTCGAACATCATGTGCGCTGTTAAAACTTAAAAACACTATAAAAATAGTTAAAAAAAAAAAAAGTATTTGCCTGCACGCTGCCTGGCTTGCTGAAGCTTGTTTATAGTTTAGTTTGAAAGCGCTTAACCTTTGTGC
>JBAMBS010002607.1:0-205000 GCA_037044455.1 Zygothrica quintamaculata | reverse complement strand
CATCACTCGCATCAATCCCACTCCCACTCCCACTCCCACTCACATCCGCATACGCATCCGCATCATGCCCATTCGCATCCGCATCAGCACGCACAGCAGGCAGGGCAGCAGCCGCACGGCGATGGCGGCTATCGTCATGCATCATCCATGAATTCGGCTCTGGGCCAAAACCTGGTTGTCAGCAAAGGTAGCAAGAAATGGATTGGTGCCGATGATCGTCATCTGAGCGATGCCGGCGAGGTGCCCAATGATCCAGCTGTGGGCGGCGGCGGTGCTGGCTGTGGCCAGCTGTCAGGTGGAGGTGCCGGTCAAGATTTGGGCTTTGCCGTGCCACCAAATGCTGTGGACGAGCACAGCAAACTGCTGGGACAAAATCGAGATTTTCTGGCACGTCTCATGAGCAGCGCCAGCGCCAGCCATCAACACAGCCATCAGCATAGTGCACATAGCCGTGAGGAGGATGAGAACAGTTCCTTTCTGGATGTGGTTGAGTCGAATAATAATGCAGCCGCTGCAGCAGCAGCTGCTGCTGCGGCCATGTCACAGTATCATCATAATGCGGCTGCCAATGGTGGCGTGCCACCAGGCGCTGGTTCCTCTGGTGCTGGCGGTGCTGGTGGCGGTAGTGGTGGCAGTGGTGGCGCTGGCGGTGCTAATGGTGGTCATACGCCCACTGGCGCTTCCTCAGTGGCAAGCAGTGTTGATCCACCGCAAATGCAAATGAATTCCCTTAGCCATTCGCAATCCTTTATGAGCTCCTTCTATAACAATGCCAATGCAAGACTGAGCGGTGCCGGCGCTGGTGTTGGTGTTGGCGCCAACTCCTCCTCGGCCAGCATGCTGGTGGAGGCGGCACTCAACTCCGTTGGCAATATGATTGACAGCGAGAGCAATGATCTGAAGGTATGTACCATTATTAGAATAATCACTATCCATAATTCATTGGAAAACATCATCCTTTGTCCAGGTACCCACCGATAATCACATCAATAGCGATAGCCCGATGAGCGCACATGTGGATGCGGAGTCACAACGTTTTGGCAGCGGCCCTGGTGGTAGTGGACCCAATGGTGGTGCTGGTATTGGTGCCAACATGGATAATCTGGAAAATGAGTTAAAGATGATGAAGAATCTGGGCAGCTTTCCCATGCAGATACCACCTTTGCCCATGTTTCAGGGGGCTTGCAATATATCGCCCAGTGCCTCGACACCCACCAATCCGCAAAGCAATCAGAATCAAAACGATGTGGATGTAGATGCTGGCAGTACACCCAGACCACAGCATCCAGACTCTGATGGTTTCTCCTCATCCCATCATCGTACGCCACCCTCACCGCCGCCCATCTCACCGGGACGAGACTATGGCGGCATGTTTGGTGCTGGCAATGGTCCTGGTGGACCCGGTTCGAATAGCACACCAGCCGGTAGCTCCAGCGGTGGTGGAGGTGGTGCACCAACAGGTGGCAACAATATGTCCGCATCATCTCCATTGCCAGCACTGCAACCACATCGACGCAATGCCTCCAGTGTGGGCAGCACATATCCTGAGCATGAGCTCATCTCACCCGCCTCCTCACCGAGCATTCCGCGCTACAACTTCAATGGAGACATGATGCGTCACAAGCGCGCCATCCAGGAGCACGAACAGCAGGAGCGGCGCCACAACATCTCGCGCCACAATCAAATGTCCAGCGATGAGGAGAATAGCATCATGCCACAAAATAGGTAAGAAATTCCACTTCCCAGATCTTTAAATTTCTTTTCTTTCTGCTCCTTTTTATTCCTCAACTATTCCTATCTCATTTATCCCTTTTCTCCTACTTCCCTCGCTTTTTTCCTTCAATTTTTTCCGATTTTTTCCTTCTGCAACTTGTTTTTCTTTTCCAAATTCCCCGTTTTCCTTCTTCGAGTTTCTTTTTGTGCTCTTACATTTATCGTCTATAAATTATTTGCTTTCGGTAGTCCCTCTTATACTTCTTTTATTCTCCTTTAATTTTTTATTACTTTACATATTTCCTTTCTTTTCGCTTTCTATTCAACCTCTCCATCTACCACTTTCCTTGCATGTATGTTTTAATTATTTCCCCATTTCTTTTCCACTCTTTTTTATTCATCAATCTATGTTTGCATATGAGCAGTGCCGGGCAGGATATGCGCATGAAGTTCCCACAATCCCAGATTGATCTTATGTACTCCAAGTACGAGAGTATGGCCAGTAATTTGAAGTACAATAGCCAGGATCTGGATTCACCCTCAGAGTACAGGCAGGGCAGCAATAGCAATGCAGCAAGTGCTGCAGCTGCAGCAGCAGCAGCAGCCAGTGCGGCCAATGATATGTCCGATCTGCAGGGATTAGATATGAGTTCACGTTCAAATGCATCCAGCAATTATCATCATAACTTTCAGCTGCCAAGCAGTCGTTACCATCATCATATATACGATATATTGTCGGATCGTGAGCAAAACCAACAATCGCAGGCACAGCAGCAAACATCGTCATCAGTGGTGCATCAGCAGGAGCATGGCAGCCATGGTGGTCATAGCAGTCAATTGGCCATGCAACAGCATCAGACGGCTGCAATGCACAACATGCTCAGTGAGCAATTGGGTGAACAGGAGCACGATCAGACAACATCTGTGGATCTCAGTCGTACTGCCAATTATGTAGTATCATCTCCGCCACAATTGCCATACAATCATCCGCATCATGATATGCTGCGCATGGCATCCTTGGATCTAACACCTAATACAGCCAATATGGCTGTTGGCAACAATCGCTCCTTCCTCTCCTCACAGATGCAGCATCAGAGCCGTGAGAGTTTGGAGCATCATCGCTTGCTTTCAACCGTGGAACAGCATCGTATATTGGCTGCCTCAAATGCAGCTGCGGATCAGCATCGTCTGCTAGTAGATCCCACAGCACATCTAATAATGGAGCAAAATAATCGTCTATTGGGCACAGCGGATCAATCCCGTTTACTTGGTGAATCAGCAGCAGCTGCTGCCCAAAATCGCCACATGGCCAGAAGTTTTGGCGCCTATCATCAAGTTGCTTCCAGCAATTATCATCCTGGTGTGCGCCCACCACCAGTGCTACCATCAGCCAATCATCATGCTTCCAACCCCTCAAATTATCATCCATTTCCCGCCTACTATTAGGTGATGTTAAAGCAACCCAACAACAGTCAAACTAAATCCAAAAACAAACCAATATATATCATAAAAATTATTTCACCAACTGCCAAGCGAATACATATATATATATATATATATATATATATATATAGATAGATAGATACATATATATGTGAAAGCTGAAACCGGGACTAAGTGCAATTTATCAGATATCGAAGTTAAATCAGGTAAGAGTGGAGAATCCCCTAGAACAACGATATCTATAAACAGCTTTCATATATTCAATGTATGAGTATTAATAACAATAGAAGAAGATAACATGGAAAAATTCAAAAGGCAGAAGAAACACGGAAAACGGAAACAGAAAAAAATAGTTCAATTTTCAAGCGCAAAATATGTTTTAAACGTACAAGTTTTTGGTTCCTCAGTTAAATTCACATATAAAACTTATTCTGAAATAAATAATAATAATTAATAATAATAATAATAATATAATAATAAATAATAATAATGCAAAATAATAAAAAATATTATTAAATAATAATAATATATAATACAAATAATTAAAAATAAATAATAATAAATGTAAAAATAAATGTTATAATAAATGTAATAATTAATGTAATAATAAATGTAATAATAAATGTAATAATAAATGTAATAATAAAAAAAAATAATAATAATAAAATAATAAATTAAAATAAGCAAAGTAAAGAAGAAAAAAACAATAAAAAATGAGGAATAAATAACTTCTTAAGATGTTCTTATTATTATTATTTTTGAATTACTTTAAATTATATGTTAATATTTATTATAATAATACATAAATAATATATATAAATATTAATAACAAAAAAAAACAAACATTAAGTGTGCCAATACTTTTAAGTGTAAATTGTGTGGGTTTTTTTTCGCAAGAGCTGGCAAACTTTTTGATTTTGTAACAAATAAAACTAAAAATAAAAATAATATTTAAATATATAAAACTTAAAATACAAGTATGTAATATGTATAGTTGTATATGTAAAATAAATAAAAAAAATATATATATTAAATAAACTATTATATATAAAACATTTAAATTTAAATATTATATATATAAAAATAATAATAAAAACAATAAATAATTTTAAACAATTTTCCGCTGAGTTTGTATAAAAAATAATAGAAATTGTATAAAAAACATTTATAAAACAATAATATAAAAGAAAAAACAAAAAATTTTCATTGCTATTTTTACACCAGAGAAAAAAATGAAAAATAAAAATAAAAATAAAAATAAAAAGAAAACAAGTATATATATATAACCAAAATAAAACGTTATAAACAAGTACAAAAAAAAAGGCGAGCAAATCGAGTGAAAAGTCATTGAAAATAAAAATAAAGAAATAAAATAAAACAAACTCAGCGATTAAAAAAAAAATGGAAAAGAAAGAAAAATTTAAAATTATTAATTGAATATGTTTTGAATATATAACGAGCTATATATATACATATGCATAGACATACATACATATTACTAGCCTAAACATTAACTATAATATTAAAACGTATATACATATATACATACGTATATATATTTATACATATATTAAACAGTTTGATCGATCAGGAAATTAGCTCAAGCGACTTTAATATTTAGCCCTTATATTATTTTAAATAAAACCTTTTTTTTAATGTTACATTGCCTAACGAAATGTCGAGAATATATATATATATATATATATATATATATATATATATATATATATATATATACATATATTATTACATGTACTAAATGATAAATAAATATAGCAAGTAAATGTATTATTGCATATTATTTTATGTAAATTATATAAAATTTAACAACAACAAAAAAACAAAATCCGAATATATACCAAAAGAAAGTAAGCACACACAAATACTAAACACACACATCCAAACAAACACAGACATTCCAATGATAATAATATAATATGATATGTTATATAACATAATGCTGATTTAGCCAGAACCGCTAATAAGCACATTGATATTTACATATGGTGTAATAAAATTATCGATTATTAATAATATATATATAAAAAAAAGAAACAACATAATAATATTAAAAAAATTATTTGAATGAAAAACAAAAAAAAAACCAAATAAATAAAAAAAGAAAAAAAAACAAAAACAGACAATTTTATTAACTTACAGAAACCTTTAAAAAATGACTGATCGAGTCATTTATAAATGGCGATTTATGAATAAAAGAGGCTTCCCTCAACTGGTTACACACATTTTCAGAAATCTAAAAGTTACTGAAAATTTCAATGATATACCTAAGAACATCTTTTTATTTCCAATTACAATTTATTAAACAAATTCTTACAGAATATTATTCGGTATATTAAGCGATATACAGAAGTCCGGCGAATGGCATTATACTGAAATAAATGTAGCATACTTTTAGTTGCGCAGTTTGACAATCTGAACGCAGTTTTGAGTCTGAATTGTTTCGAACTTTAAAACGTGATAAACCGTTTGCTTATCATTGTTTACTTAGTACTTTAAAATTAAGGAATAAAGATAAACACTTTTGTGCATTTCTTTTGATACATCCAAGAATAATAATAAAATAACATTATCAAAAACTTAAAAATAGCAAAAATACATAATTATGCGCAGCTCAGTGAAATATAATCAGTTGATCAATTTGTGGTATAGTCTTTAATATTTCGATTCTATTTACTTATTTATGAATTTAATCAAAAAGTTAATTCAGTTATTATTTCTTTATTTCCTATTTATATAGTAGGAACAAACTGAAAGTCATCACCAATGTCCAGAGAGAGGTGTGGAGGCAATAATACTTAAAAAGAAAAGCTAATAAATAATATATGATTTTATTTTCAAAGCCAACTCAATGCTTTGAAATGGTTTTACATAGTTTTTAAGCTGAAAATATATTAATTTGATTTAATACAATAAATATACCTACGACTTGTATGTATATGTATGCATATAGAACAATAAATTAATTCATGTATGCGTATCTTTGGCTTTTCTTTCTAAATTCTTGTAAAACACAAAATGCCAAGCGATTGTCAATGTTGCGTTAACTATAAAATAAATAGGTGGACCGATAAGTATAAACAGAAGCAAACACCGAAACAACAACGCTCCAAATATCCAATAGCAAAGATTTAAAAATATCAAAATCATTAAGAACGGCAAAAATAGAAATTATAAAAAAAATTTAAGCGATTAACAAAGATAACAGTAAACAGGCAAGATCAATAGCAAATCTATAAACAAAAAAAAAAAAAGGAAAAAAAGCGCGTTAGCGCTATAATGACGCAATAGCGAATCCAATGAATGAACAGCAGTAATAACCGTAGAAAAATAACTTAAATATGTCGCCGATGCAGGTAAAGCTTGTTTTAGCGACATTGGTACCGTTTACAACATGCAATGGCAATGATGCGACTGCGGCTACATCTGCTGAAGGTTTAACTATTACTTCTGAAACTGATAGTGTGAACACTGTGAATGTGACTGCGACGGCGGCATCGTCATCGACGGCGACAGCGATAAATGTGTCGTTGCTAGAAGCAAACGAAGAATTTCCGAATGTTGAATTCGTATCCAATGGCAATGGCGGAGGCGGAGGCGGAGGCGGAGGCGGAGGCGGTAGTGGGGCTAGCGGTAGCGGGGCTGGTGGCGGTGGCGGAGGGAGTGGTGGAGGCAGTGGTGGTGGCGATAGTGATGTTAAAAAAAAGCCAAAAGCAACACAACCACAAATCGGTTCAAATAAAGTGGGTAGCGACATACTTATAATGACACCAGAGCAAATAGCCGAAGCATATGAGAGAGCCATGAGTGAGGGTGATAATCAAAGCAATCAAACCACAGAGAGCTTCGCCTCTCGTCTGAAAAAAATAAATGTGCTATCAGTAGCTGTGGGCATACGGGATGGCCTCATACGAATAGTTGGCAAAATTTTGAAATTCATTAAGCACTTAGACATGCATGGAGGCAATACCGGGAACAATATTAACTTCGTTGAGGGACTCATTGATTTCCTCGCCGGATCAATTGGTGAGTTGTGTATTTGCCTTAGCAACGTCTTTAATTTAATTCAAGCACGTGCTTTTTTTTTTTTTAATTTTTACTTAATTTCTGTTTATTGTTGTTTTTTTTTTTGAATTTATATAGGTGGTGCGGCACAAGTCTATGTATCCCAACCACTTGATACGGTAAAGGTGAAGCTACAAACATTCCCGGAAAAATATAAGGGTATGTTTGATTGCTTTTTTAGCACCTACCGTAGAGATGGAGTAATGCGTGGACTTTATGCCGGATCAATACCAGCTGTATTTGCAAATGTTGCCGAAAATTCAGTTCTCTTTGCCGCCTATGGTGGATGTCAAAAATTTGTCACCTTTATGGTTGGTAAACAATTGGCCAGTGAATTGACCACAGCCGAAAACGCATGCGCTGGATCCCTAGCTGCCTGTTTTTCAACGCTTACTCTGTGTCCCACAGAGCTGATCAAATGTAAATTGCAAGCTCTGCGTGAGATGAAACATTTTGTGGAACCGGGACAAGCAGCTGATATACGAACACCATGGACATTAACAAGATATATTTGGCGGACGGAGGGTAAGTTTAAGTAACTTAAAATTTATTTTATTTATACTTAACTTAACTTAACTTTAACGTCATATGCCCCATTACCTGCCTCCGTTTGTTTCTGATTCCTGATTAGATTATGGACATATCTCATGTTTATTTTTTTTTTTTATTATTTCTGTATAATTTATATTTAATCGCAAGCTCTATTCCGTTATGACTTGTTATTTTTCTTTTTATAATTTTATAATCAGCTGCGCTTTCGCTTGTATTTTAATTTATCGGCTGTTATGACACGCACGCAATTCTTTTTGAAATTAACAGATGTTTATTGCATTTAAGATCTCAGCTTAAAATTTAAATTTTTATTTATCTAAATTTGGAATTATGATATAAATATATACTGTTTGTCACTCTTTGCGATAGTAAGCGAAAATTAAAAAGAACTCACGCTAATCAAACCACAGTGATCCCACAGAAGATCTTAACGGACCCCCGCATTTCGAAAAAAAACTATTATTAATCGAAATTTTCAACCGATCAAATTTATTTTCGGCACACATCATAATTAGACCATTCTTGATCCATGTTGTGAATCTGGGTAAAATTGATTTAAAAACTCGGAAGTTATACATCATCAAAAGTGGCGTTATGGGTCCCGGGGGGTATAGTTGTGCGCGCAAAATAAGAGCTAGAGCAACGAAATTTGGAATCTAGATTCGTTATGTTCTGACGCTATACGAGTTTGTTTTAGATTTTCGAATTTCCTCCCATGACCCCCGCAATTTGAAAAAATCGATTATAAGGTACAATTTTTAACTGATCAAATTTCTTTTTCGCACATATATTAAGTAGACCATTCTTCGTCTGCGTTGTGAATTTCGTTAAAATTGAACAATAAACACGGAAATTATACAACATTAAGTACCGCGCTGTAGAGCGTAGGGGGCTAAAAGGTGCTAAGTACGTGCAGAACTGTGTGTATGTATGAGTTTGTGTGTGTATGGCTGTATATGTAGGCAAAGGGGCTCTCGTAGTCGGGTACACTCGACTACAGACTTTTTACTTGTTATTATAGTTATAGGCAATAGTTTAATTAGCATCATTAGACATACAGATGTAGCTCTTCGAAGTCGTATTTCTGTCTACCCCAAAGAGATAGATATATAAACAAATATATACAAATGCCGGATCATGTTTATTTTAGGAAATTTAGGAATTCCTTTCTTTTTTTAAATGCACATTAAGTGGCCTTATCATTATACAGTAAAAACTATCTCTCACTATACTATATATGGTTTTCCCAGTGATCAGTATCTATTTCTTTTCTAAGAAGTTTCATGTAACAGTTTACAAAGGTTTTCCTAATCGGAAACTCCTGAAAAAATTCATATACATAAAATATATATAAAATAGTACTGTAAAATAAAAACCAAAGCAGGGTACAAAATATAAGTGTATACTGCATTTATTAAATATATATATGTATATAATAGATTATTAAATTATATGCTGCCAATAACTATAGTGAATCTCGTAGATTCTAAAACAAATATAAAAAACTGAAATATATATATTTATTTTATATTAATATGTATATAATTATTAAATTTTGTATATTTTTTTATATATATATACTATATTGGAGGGTTTTTTTTAAAAAATTTTGCCTGCCTCAAGGCAGACCATGTATATTCTTAAAGATGAATGAATAAATTCTATATAATGAATCACAATCATTAACAATTACGCATAATTTGTGTGTGTTGGTTATATATATATAAAATGGATAATATAATATACATATATATGTATATATAAGTATGAATATATATAAGTAATAGTTGTTCTTATCAGTGTCAAGTTGAAAAGTTACAGTATCATTAATGATTGACACAGAAAATGACACAGTACTGAAGCTGGAAACCAATCTCAGATGATGTTTCTTATATTATTTTCTTTAATTTCATTTCTTTTTATTTTTCTTATTATTGTTGTCTTCTCTCTCTTTCGCGCGCTCTCTCTCTCTCTCGTTAAATTTCTTTTCTGTGTGTGTCGCTCTCCCTCACTTTCATAGAAGACTATGTCTAATTTCGTTTTCATTCGCGCCTGGCACATCAATCATAGATTGATAACAGCCGGAGTGACCATGTTATTACGAGCTATTATTAGATGTCTGACCTCACGTGCGATCTTTACTGTTATTTTTATAAATATTTTTATTATTATTAGTGCTCCATTAACGCACTTGAAACATTTCAATGTTTTCCTATACACTATAAATAAAAAAAAAAAAACTAATCTAGATCTAGAAACAAATAGGTATTTGTATAGGAAGTATAAAAATATAAACATTACGTCTATAAAACTTATTATTATTTAATAAACTTAACTAAACTATGACAATATAACTGTTAATTATAATTTTAATCAATCAATAATAATTTTGAATTTCTTTTTTGTTTCCAGGCATACGAGGATTTTATCGTGGCCTAGGATCAACTTTTGTACGCGAAATGCCAGGATACTTTTTCTTCTTTGGCAGCTATGAAGGTACACGCGAACTGTTGCGCGAGTAAGTAACATATATAAATTTATAGATAATACATAATTAATATATAATTTTCTTATAATAACTTAAATCAATTGTTCGATCAGAAAAGATCAAACAAAAGATGATATTGGTCCATTTCGTACTATGATTGCGGGAGCAGTTGGTGGCGTTTGCCTTTGGACATCAACATTTCCAGCCGATGTCATAAAGAGTCGTATTCAAGTTAAAAACCTGAATGAAGGCATGTTCACTGTCGGTGCGGATATAGTTAGGCGCGAGGGTATATTGGCCTTATATCGGGGATTATTACCATCTGTAATTCGTACCATTCCGGCCACGGCCACCCTCTTTGTTGTTTACGAGTATACTAAAAAAGCTCTTCAAAATACGGTATGACAGTGGCCTCTATGGCATGTAACATGTGGCATGTGGCATGTGTTTGCCTGTGACATGTATGGCATGTTCCAGTTGTTATAGGCGGAAATGTGACTGCGGGCGGTCACCAAAAAAAAAAATTACCTTATTTTAATTTGCAAATTAATTAATTAATTTCTTCTGACTACTATTGAAATTATTATTAATATTACTATTATAATATATACTATAACTATTGTTAGTATAGTAACTTCTGATGCTAATCAAATCATCTATATTCCGTTTTATCTAATTTTATAGCATAAATTAGATATTTGCCGCTTGTCGTAGGCGACGTTTCAAAAAATCCTGGCGATCTGCGCCCGTTTCCAATTCCCGCCACTCATGCCAATATATCTATAAAAAAGAAGACATATGTATATATATTTATATATAACAGATATATAAACAGATATATATGTAGATATATATGTGTTTATAAAGGCATTTAAACAAAAAAAAATTAATTAATAATTAGTATATATACATTTATATATTATAATATATATTATATCCTATTCCTACAAAAAAAAAAAAAAAAAAATTAAAAAACAACTGTGACCAAGGTAATATATCGATAAATAGAAGACTGGCTTAATAAAATAAAGTAAAACCTTGTTTTAACATTTCAATTATCTAAATAGATCTTTTCTTTCATTCATATACACACAGCATTACCAATCTATACAACAATGATCTCTGGCGAGATGCTCAGATTTCATTGGAATATAAACTTAAATATATATTTATTTTCAATATTTACTATATAGTTGCCCAAATTTATAGGGATTGTATGCGTACTCACCACAATTGGCTTATGTCCAAGCTGCTGCAATTGTTTCAGTTTCATGGCAAATTGTCCTGTGTAGCGATTCTTTTCACGTATAACATTATTCCAACCGGCGACCAAAATGATCAGTGTGTCTATGTGCGGTGCTTCCTTGACACCCAGCAAATGTTGTCGCGTTAATATTATACCACTATAGTCCTCTGGACAGGTAGTTGTATCTAAGGGAATTGCGCGTTGCTGCTGACGATCATAACATATGATCATATCACATCGATCATAATGTGGCAAGATATGTTTTAGACTAACTGTGGTACGCAGAAGTGTGCCTAGAGCATCACGTACACCCACAAGTATGCGATCTGTGCTGTTAAGCTTGAAGCGTCCATCTATACGATCTGGTATATATTGTGTATACATTTTGCCCATATGCTGACGTTGACGCTCATTTAGCAATGAGCCTGTGTACTCCTTTCCTAGCAATTGGGCAAAACTGTCCAAATGAAAATATTCACGACCGGCTAGATTACTGCGATAGGCGTGACGCATAAATTTTGGCTCAAGTGCCACACCCAACAGCTCAACATCGTATATACCACGCATGCTTAGGAATTGTAGGCAGTTTGAATAGCAGCGTGGATAGCGTAATATTTCATCTATGCGGTTGCGCAATATATCGGGTACACGTTGTAGTATACGCTGCTCTACGCCATTTTTTGTGGTCAGATTGAAAAGCGCTATAACTAGGCAAATACGCTCCAAATCCTTTAGACGTGCTGCATCCAGTTCCCGTTCAAATCTCAGCAGTATAGTTTCCACTAGCTTGTCATTGCATGTCTGCAGCTCACAGCCAAGTAGCGCCATATGCATGCAGGCCAACAGTGAGACTCTGTCTACTTGTGGCTGCAGTGCCTCTAGCAGCTGATTGAGTGCAGTGACTTGTGGTAATTTGCTGCTATATCGTAAAACTTTTAACAGTGCTACTAATGTTATGTCTGCAACGCTATCCAGCTCTGCTTCTAGACGCTTATAGATTTGTTCCAATAGCTCTGGATTACGTATGGGTGTTTGTGTTTTAAAGAAACCCATGGCCATTACACCCAGCTCCTGTAGAGTCATTTGAGTAACGCAATTGGCCAGGTTAACTTCAAAGTCAAACATCTCGAAAACGGGCCGACGTAATAGATTGCATAAAAACATAGACTGCACCAGTTGTTCTGGCGGCAGCTTACGTATTTTGCGTCCAAGTTTTCTTAATGCTTGCCAAACAAATTCACCAATGCGTGCCAGACCCAGTTGATACCATATATCGCTCACTAACAACAATTGTGTGGTGGACCAGCGATCAATGCGGCGACAGCACTCGATATCCAATGTATTCCATAGCTCCACATAATTAGGCGCCTTTGTGGATTCTGGTGTCGGCAGTTGTTGCAGACAACGCAATGTGCCCAGCAATTGGTCATCGTTTAAGCGATGCAGTTCATTACAGTAAATACGTGCAAATTCACTAAGGCGTGTCTCGCTAATTTGCATATTTGTCTTAGCACAATGCTGCACCAAACCCATAAAATCAGCATATAAATCATCCACTGGCGCATTTGTACGCGGGTGCAGCACACGCTGCATTAAAGCCTGATCATTTGTGGACGTTAAGAGAAAATCACTAGGCCGAATTATTTGATATGGCTTCAAGGAATCTGTAAGAACGCTATGTGCAAATTGATTCTCCGTATCAGCAAATAATTTTGCAGGCAATGCCGGTGTGGTGCGTGTATGACGATACAATAATAGCCGATGCACTTGATCTGCTCTCGTCAGACTACGATGAAGGCACCTTGCTGTTGCCCACATCATCTTGAATAAGTTTTATTCCATCGCTTGTTACTATGTGAACAAATTGGCGTTATGTCAAGACAGCATAGAAAATTCTTGCGAACAAAAGGTGAACAGCTGTTTGCGGCGTTGCCAGCCGAGCAAAAGATTGTAAAAGAACTTTCGTTTTGGTTTTTCTTAATATACTTTTTTTTATTATTTATAATTAAATCTTTTATTCTTATATTATAAATAATTATATATAAAAAAGTGGCTATTATACATTATAATAATAATTTTAAATGTTTTAATATAATTAAAAAATATAAAAAAGTGTTACACTTATCGATTTTATTTTGGCGCTTACCGACAAGATGTCGATAACTTTTCAATTTAATTTAAAAAAATTTAAGTAATTCACTAATATTACGCCAGCTGCATTTTGACAAGAAAATAGTTATTATTTTCCATGATCCTAAGATGGTGCGCATGAAAAAGACGACAAAATGATATTTTGGACAATGCATATAGGGCTCAAGGATAGGTAAGATGCAAAATAACATTAATATGGACATAACCCAAAATGCAAAGTAAATCACCAATCAATTCAACCAATTTTGGTTAGACTAATTATATTTATTATCAAATTATTGGAAACTTGGAAATCGACATCAGCATTGATATATTCGTTTTTAATACGCAAATGCGCAATTCTTTGTTATATATTATAGTTTTTTGTTTTCTTTTTGTTTAACATACACAATAAAAGAAACTTGTAAAAACAAAAAAGCAAAAATCCCACAAAAAATTTACACAAATAATAAAAAAAAATAAAATGAATAGTCTAATTAGAAAATAAATAAAATAATAAATAAAAAAGTAAAATTGATCTGTCTTTGTTCTTTACGATAGCTATATTGATTTGCTGTTTTGACGTATACGTAATATACCGTTATACAAATATGTACATAATTTTAACAACTGACCATGAATAATAACATTGTTATGTATTACTACTTTCCATACAAACAAGTTTGCTATTGATCTTTTCTTTTCATTTTATTTGTTTTCTTTCTTTTTAAATTATTTAACTGGGTTGAGGTTTGCATGCATAAATTGCGTATACGTTATACGATGATCTTAACTGACATCGAGACACTTAAGTCAAGGACAGACTTGTTAGTAAATTTCTCACTTCATACTTGTCCAAAAACAAATTGGTAGAACCAGATTTATCCTGATGATTTAGCTACTAGATAAAGACACTGTTTAGTACTGAGACTGTACATAAACTGAAGACTTAAAATTAAATCATATGCAGATCAAATCGAATAGCACTTAAGATCCCTAAAGATAAAATATAGTGTAACTTCAATAAAGTATAATTTCTAGTTCATTCAGATTTATGAAACAAAATTATTGTTATAATTTTATACTATTTGGTTGAAATTTCTTAAAACCATTTAATTTATGTTTTATTTTAATAAAAATTTAATAAATCTTTGTTTTATAATATTTTAAGCTTTTATTTAAATATCCTCTTAACGTAATCATATATTTTTTAGTTTTGTAATATTTTATTTTAATTTATATAAAATGCATCTGAAGATACCACTTTCAGCTCATTCAATTTTAATATTCTGAATAATTAAATATATATATATAATATTTTTTTAAAATTATTTTCTATTGTACTTTAATAAATATTTTTTAATATTATATTTTTGGTACACTTGCCATAAATTAAATTGACATTTTAATGATATTAATAATGATGATGATGGAATGGAATTTGTCGGCAACTTTCTCAGTATTCGCATTTAACCATTAGCATAACAATTAAACATATTAATAAATTTTATATATAACAAAAAATAAAGTTGAAAGAAATAAGATTTTAATGGCCCAAAACTAATTAAGTATTTAATAATTAGATTATGCATAACAAAAATTTATTAAAATATATATATAATAAATAAATTTAGAAAAAAATATACATATGTTATAAATATATTTCAAAACATATAAAGTTTCTAACTAATGGAAAATACATAAAATATAAGTTAAAATTAAAAAAAAAACGATTTGATCTTTTCATGTTTTGATGTAAAATATTTTGACTCAAAATGTTCGATACAAAGACACTTTCATCACGAACTTTCGTTTGAAGAAATGTATGGTACAATATATACTATACTCTTTTCAAAAAAATACATAGCTAAATTTACATCAGCTATGTAACAGCTAAAAAATCCTATAGCATTCAAATAATAAATATTCATAACACTTTTATATGCAATCAATTAAATTTGAATTTATTTTATATACATATATACAGATATATATATATATATATATGCCTAATCAAGCATGGAAATTGTTATATAAAACTGGTTGCAAAACAAGTTTTACATTGGAACGAAATTATCGACTAGTTGTTAAAGAATTAACTTTAGGGTATTTAAACTTCGGTGCTACAAGAATAACTGTTCTTTTTTGTCTCAAGCTGTAAGTGTTGTTTTTTTTTGCTGCTGGTATTGTTGCTGTTGCTGTAAATATTGTTGTTTTAGCTGCTGGCACTTTTTAGCTCGCGGCTAGAAAAATATGTAAGCAAGCGGCCGGCTGTGGCACATTTCATTTCAATAATAATGAAAACAAAAGTTAAAACAAGCGAGACAAGAAAAAATAAAACAAAATAAAATGAATGAAAATAGAAAAAAAAACAACCGCTAGATGATACTGAAGAGACAGGGGCAGCAACACCAGCAACAGCATCAACCGCAGCAGTAGCAATAGCAATGGCTAAGACACAGATGAGCCCAACGTGTTGATCAAGTTGTCGACAAGTGGAGAGGGGAAATGGAAACGATTACGACAAGAGGTTCCCAAATGCCCAAGATACGATGCTCGTAATGACAGCGACAGTTAACAGTTGTCAATACACTTTTCTAAAATAAGCTAAGCAGCTATATTATAAAGTTTGTGGCATCAAGCGGAATGCAGATCGATGACAACAAGACGATTTTATATGAATAAACAATAAAATAAAAAAATAAATATTTAAAACTTTATTTTTAATTTTTTTTATACATTTTTTTTTAATATTTTATAAACTTTAATTATTATGTATACTAAAAGTTAATAATATTAATTTTAAATTAATATTTTGTTTACTTCCAAATCGAAATCTTTTCACACTTTCTTAAAGAAAAAGTACCAACCGCAGGTTATCCATTCCCAAGCAAAATTAAAAATGTAATTAATTAAAAACTAAAAGTATAGTAAACTGTTTAACCATAAAAGTAAGTGTATTGTTAATTTGAGGTTATCAAATTTTGCTTTCGATTTTCCCGTTTGAGCTGCGCAGTCGCCACGCTGCTGCTTGCCTTACGACTGTATATAAATTTTGACAAAAGACAAATTTCGGTTTAAACCAATTTTGGCAATGCGCGCGACCATTAAGTGACAACGTGAGATAAGAAAAATATATATATATATACATATAAATATAACTAAATATATATATTAATATAAATATTTATATATTTATATAAAGACGGATATTGGTCGGTTTATGCATAAGAAATGATGTTGTTAAAAGTGTTTCCAGTTTTATTTGCGGCGGTGCTTTTACCGGTTGAGCTGATAGAAGCCTTTGGCAATGAGTATGTGCACATTAAGGTACATGTACCAAAGGATCAGGCACCAAATATTGCATTGGATGGTGAACCAGGACCATCACCGCATAAGGTTATACATCATTTTCATCACAATGCTCCAACTCATCCGCGTTCCCGTGGACGTGTTGCTCCAGCCTTAAAGCCCAAACCAAATGCGATATTAGAGAGTGTTATATTGTCTGATCTGGATAAGCCATTGCATATGAGTGAACATGCCGATTATCTTAATCATGCCAAGGAATTGGCGGAACATCTCAGTGAAACTTATGTTATTAAGAAACAACCACCACCGCCGCCAAAGAAAAAGGTTAACACTTATACAGTTATTGAAGAGAAACATCGTCCCATCAATTATGACTATGATACTCCTGCTGAGCACAATGTGGATACATATAGGGTTATTAACTCTCGTCCACAACAACAACAACATCAGCACAGTCACCAACATCATCAGCATGATGATGATAACGACGATATTGGCTATCATTATTCAACACCTGGACGTCAACATCGTCATAAGTCATCTGCGCCAATTTCATATCATACTGGTGGCTATGCAGAGCCAGCACCAGTTGAAGAACCCTTGGAAGTAGAACAAGGCTATAGCTATACGCCACCTTCCTATGTTACTGCTAAATCGGGACGTACACCTGCCTATACGCTAGAAGCACCCGAAGATTCTCCATTGGACAACCAATATCATTATGAATTTGACAGCACCAGTGGCATTAGTAGTAATGGCGTCAGTACCAACGGCTTTCGACCATCACCTCAACTATATCCACAACCGGAATCCTATGATGATGACATTGATACATATGCGGCACCAGTAATATCACGACGTCGTCGTCCCGGCCCATTGGATTGGTCAAGTCGCTCCGATTATGCCGGCGCCAGCTCCAGTGCCAATGATATCGCCAAATACAACATTGGACATATACAAAGCCGTTCCAGCAGTGGATATCAACATACTGGACCCTACCTCTAATCAGCCCTTCCTAATTTAAAGCTTAATTTAATCCTAATTTATTGAATTTTTTTTTTTAAATATTTTTAAGTCAATTAAAGCTGAAAAAAAGAATCTAACATTGTTGGATACCAAATGAAGAAATATCAAAACCAAATTTAGTGTTATCTTTTACAATAACACGAATAGGTAGAGGATACAAGGTACAACCCTGCAGTGTTCCAATGAATCAGAGCAAATTTTGTCGTGTGCTATGCGGATTCTTATTCGAATCCTTTAAAGGGATACCAACAATATGTTATTCAGCTGTAACCTCCATCATAGTGTAACATACTGTACGGATATTAAAGGTACAAAAAGCTTAAGGGTACAAAAAGTTGAAGGGTACAAAAACCTTACGGGTACAACATAAACTGACGTGTTGTACCATAATGGGTACAGCGTACAAACTAACTAAACAGGAACTAATTTTGTGTTATTTAATTTAGTTTGCTTCTATATTAATGACTCTCTTTCTTTCTCTCTCTCTCTCTATCTCACTCTGAGTCGCTCCCTTTTATTCTCGTAAACTATGAAGTTGACAAAAGCTGTTAATTAATTTAATTAAGCAATTAATTATTCGATTTTTATCTAGAAGTTTCATTTAGATACAAATGTCGCTAACAATTTCCCCTACGGTCGAACTATAGTTGAGTCTATAATATCCTAGCTTTTGGTAGACTTTACCCTTCACTAAATTCTACAAGAACAGCTAAGAAATCCATACATATAGATATATATACTTTTTGGTATTCATCCTTACAGGATATCTTATTGTCGAGCTGTTAAAATTGAATTTCGTAAATAAGAGAATGAAAACGATTTTATCTTGTGTGTGCGATAAATGTTACGCCGGAGTTTGAATACTGATGGTAAAATGTGGTTTAGACCATAATGGAGAGTCGTTTAGGTAAAGTGCTGCATTTTCATTTGCGCTTTTATCAGCTACTTGGCATGCACGGACTGCCACTGCCGGGAGATGCACATATGCAATGGATTGGAAAATTATTACGTTGTTGGTCTGCCTGCCTTATGATTGGATTTAGTGGCGTGGCATTTATAAGCCTAACTAGCGGTGATGACTTTCTCTATAAAGGTGATCATCTTGGCTGTTTTAATGATGGCTTAAAGTTTGCATTTGCCGAATTAGCCATATTGAGTATCTATAGCGAAACATTGTGGCAACATAAATATCTTGCACGTTTCTGGCAATTATATGCGAAACGTGCAACCAACTTTACATTGAATGCATCAAGAGCAACACTGCCGCTGCAACTGCTGCAACATCGTCGTTATCTCATAATATTTTATGGCACATTAGTTATGGAACTGGTGTTATTATGCATATTTTGCTATGTACAGAATCTAACACATCATATAGTGCTATTCTGGAGCGCCTTTCAGCCCTTTGTCTTTGCTGCACACATGCGGAATACACAATTTGTGCTACATTTGGAGCTGCTGCGTCAACAATTGTTGCAATTAGAACGTGAACTGCAGCTGCTTGCGGAATACTCTGGATTTGCTCGTGGTGCAGCTGGCTTTGCTGGTTTTGAGGATTATCTGAGACGATGTCTACTACAAAAACAATTCATATACAATCGCATCTATGAACTCTTCACAGCATTCAACCAGGCGTTTCGTTTGTCCATACTCTGCTGTCTATTGATGATCTATGTACGCATCGGTGTTGACTTCTACTTTATGTACTATGCTATCTATAATAATATAAATAATATTGGTTAGTTATCAGCAAACATAGCTTAAATGCAACATTAATATACCTAATTGCGTATTCTTTTAGACTATTATCTTGCGATGGGCGCCGTGTTGCAATTACCTGCCCTTATCTATGCCTCACAAAGTTGCATGCAAATGATATCTAGCATTGCCTATCAGCTACACAACATTGTCAGCAATTCATCTGCTCTCTCACTTCAGGTTAGATATGCTCCTTTTTTAAACGAAATCAATTCATTTAAAAAATCATTACAGATAGAAAACTTTTCACTACAAATTCTACATCAATCCATACGCATCGATTGCCTGGGTATAACTATTTTGGATAGCAATTTGTTGACACGTGTAAGTGAGAACACTTAAATTAGAGAACAGATACAAAAGGATACTAATAATAAATATTTTTTTGTAGATCACATGTGCATTGTGCACCACAATGATCTTTGCTATCCAAATAATGCCCAAAATGAGTGGCCCATATGTATAGAAGGGAAGAGTATTGGCATTGTCCAAAGTAGTTTATATTAAAGCTTGTTTTTTTTTTATGAATGAATCATTTAAAATTATTATATATATAATTAATATCTTATAAACAAAAGGACAAAAGCAACGATATATATTGTATTAGTTGTTGTTGTTGTTGTTTTTTGTGTTGTAGTTGTTGTTTGGCGCAATATGGCTAGCGCGATCGCAGATCAGCGAGCGAAGCTTCTGTATCCTATTTACACATGCGTTCAATTGGACGGGCTCTTGGGAAGTGAGGAGCGGGCTAACTACAAACTAAATATAATATATATAGTCCCATACAATTCCAACCAGACATATATATATATATGTACGACTATATCTGCCAAGTGTTTAAATGTGAATGTTGGAAATCGTCATGCTTAGAGTAGGATTGCAATGCAAGTTAAGTGCGTATCTACCATATTTATATATATAGATCTAATTATATCTGTATGTGTGTATGTTTGTGTATGCATATATGCACGGTTAAATATATAAGGTGTACCTAAGTATAAATATATATCTTAATATATATATGTATATATATATATATAAATATATATATATATATATATATCTAATCATATTCATGACTTGATTCTCGTTTCGCAATAAGATTTTCGCGCTCATCATCATTGCCTTCTATGACGGTTATTGTATTGGAATGAATTGAGCGATTAATTGGTTTAACACGATGCACTGTCTCAGTAAGACCAGATTCGGTGAGCACCTCAACCTCATCATCGTCGTCATCGTCAGGCACGGTAAAATATGGATGTGATGATACTGGACGAAATTTATATCCTGTCAACACAAAGAATACATATGTGGCCATCTCTTTAAACATTTCATCCAGCCAAGCATATTGAAACACGACCGTCATCTGAAGCAGATCCACAATGATGCGCGTAAAATATATATAGCACACGATCATAATATAAAATTGTCGGAATAGCTTTAACTTTCGTAGATTAATTGCCGCTTTGCCGTCTGTTGCAGATGCCTCATGCAAATGTCGTATAGACCATACAATTGGGAATAGTATAGCTCCGCAGCATAGTAGATCCACAAAGAAGAACACATTATGCCAGGTGCGATATTCAGCATCGCTTTGATCTGATTCATCTGTTATGATCTGTGCCACATTAGCCAGCACCTAAAAAATTTAAATTAGGTATACAATTAATAGCAAAAAATGTTAAAAATGTTAAATATTAAAGTAGGCTAACCTGTAGTGGTATAACAATCATAAAGATTTTCTTATCCTTATCAGAGAGTATATGTTTAATAAATGTCCAACCGGTTCCAATGAGTACGATGGTTATAAATAATACGGCACCCTTCAACAAATGTGCAATATAATAGAGTATGGCCCAGGTTTCTACATGTTCGCCACGCTTCTCAATGAAATGATAATTTATTGAATGGAACATAAGGGACAAGGATTTCAAGAACACCAGAACAGCCATCAAATAATGTATCTTATAGACAGTATGTCTGTATAGTAAAAAAAATTGCATATGATTAGTATGAATTCAATTAAAAGTATCTGCTTTAAGCTTACTTGCTCTTTTTAAGTATAAACACCCAAAAGAGACCCGACAAAAAGAAGAGCAAACTCATCATAAAGTAGAGAGCAGGTAAAGGCATTTCACCCGCTGACAAATAGTTGCCGTTATTATTTTCCTCAATGTCAACCTAAAGAAATGGAAAGAAAGATAAAAATTATTTCTTACTTTTAGTGGCATATATAGATGAACTTACATTGAATGATACTATTTTGGGGCGTGCATAGTTGGGACAGGCGTGGAAATATAAATTATATAAGCCCTCATCCTGTTGCGTTGCCACAAGCATTGAGAATGTAAAGCTGTAGTAGTTAACGTGATCAATTGTTTGTCTGGTTAGAGGAAAAGTAAAATTCTTGCAGAGATCTTCTTGGGATTGCCTAAATAAATTCGACTCATAGTATTTGTTAACTGAATCTTGTGAGTTATCTTCAACGGGCATTACTGGTTCAACATTATTGTTGTTGTTCTCGCTATTTAATGATGATGACGCGGGAGGTGCAGCCGCAGCTGCAATTGCGGGTGGTGGATTTGCATCAGCAAACTCAGCTTCAGCATCACTGTCAACTATTCCTTGACCAGCAGCATTAGATTCACCTTGTTTAGGCACGTCTGGATGAGGTTCTGCTGGTTGAGGTACAGCTGGTTGAAGCACAGCTGGTTGAGCTACTGTTGATTGAGCTACCGTTGATTGTAATGCCTTTGGTTGAACTGAAGCCGGCTTAGCCTCCATAGCTACAGTGGGCACTACCTTTGGTGTCACTTTGCTAGTTTCCACTTTAGAGACTGTATCAATTTTACCAGCAACAATGGGTGATGATGCTTTTGATTGTTCGCCCTTTTCCTCTGCTGGTAGTTTATTGGGTTCCTCCACTGAATGATCATCCATATCATCAAGTCCTTCCTCTGAGTCTATAACCACAGCGCGGCGACGACGTTGATGCAAGAATAGCGCAGAATCACTAACCTTAGCCATATGCGAGTTACGTTTAGGACGATTCTCAAAATCCTTATAGATATGCTTGTTGGCCCATTCGGGAGAGCATTGAATTCGTACTCTATAAAGGATAAAAACATTAAGTTATTATATACTTAAATAATTAAAAAATTGTGTAAAGGGAAAACTAACTTCAATTCTTTTAAATCCAGCATAAAAAATAAAATAGGACCACTTTTTTGACTGGCGGGCGACTCTTCCAGTATACATTTATTTTGATGTGAGTCCAAATAAGGATTCAGCTGATCAATAGTTGTTTTGTCCAGCGATAAACCAAACTGCAAACAATCAAATGTTAATATACATTTATATTTATATTTTCATTTTGTACAAACCAAATCCGATGATTGCTCATCATCAATTGTTAGTTTGCTTAACTGCACGTCCAAGTGTCCATTTGTATAGAACCCAAAGGTACTCAGTGCAATATAAGGGCGCATATCATTCTGTAAGCAAATCATAGTAACGCATAAATTGTTTAATATATGGTAAGGATACACAGGGCAGACACCTTCTGATAGTGTCATTATTAAAGACTTATTAGTGGAATTGACTTGGCCATATGCAGAGCAGAGAGAGAATTTTAATAGAAAAAGCCCGATAAGAAAATTATACATAACTACAATGTTGGAAAAGCGCTGCAAAATGGCATGTTAAAACACAATAGACGGCCGGACAGGTGTTAAATGGCTAGTAATGCTGATCAAAAATATTTGCAGTTATATATACATTTTATAGGATCAGAGATACTTTATTCTACCTGTTACATTCAATTTCAAAGTTGCAATAATCCATCTGTCCCTTTTTTAAAAAGTAAAAAGACATAAAATGTTCCAAATGGGCCGCAAATTATTAGGCTAAAAAAGACGTACCGGCTGTAAATAAAAAATAAACTTACGCGAACTTCCAGGTGATGTTTGCGGGAGAGGACGACATTGGGTGCAATTAGTAGTAGTATTGCGATTGTGCCCAGGAATATTGATTTAATATTTAATATGTGCGCTGGCGGCGGTGGCGCACGCATTTTGCTTATTTTTGTCTATTTTTTTCTTTCTATTTTTTACGACTTGTTTATTTTGTCGCTTGTGTGGCAGTTTTGCAAACTTAAACCAAGCAATGAAAATGAATTAATAAACTGCACTTGTTAACTTCGGTTATGGCTTTTTGTTTTTGTCTTCACTGTGCACAATTTTATATGCTTGCAGTTTATGTTTATTTTAATTTCTTCTTTTTTATGTGAATTGCAATTGCTCAATTCTTTACACTTTGTTATCTTTTGCTTTGTAGCCGTTGCTTTGCTGCTCACACGCACACGTACACACACGCACATATGCAGAGCCGTACACGCACAATAAAAAGACTAGTTAACACTTGAGTGCTGTTTGCGATGTAAGAAATATATTTTTCAAGTTATCGATAAAATATCGTATAATATGTAGCCAACTCGATATATAAATAAAATTTGAACGAAAAATTTGATTTTTCAAATCAGTCGAAAATAAACTTGAAAATTATAAAAAAAAATTTATTTTCATTCGTATTAAACGCCAACTGCGACATGCATAAATAATTTTCATTTTATTAATTGAATAATAAATTTTATTCTTGACAATTAAGGTTTATTAACTCAATTATAAAAGTTAAATATGTTTCGAAAACTACGCACAAAAGACGAAAATACAAAAGCAGTAATAAAATATTCGAATAAATCATTGAATTATTTATTCTATATAGTCAATATAAGGCACTGTTGTAGAGGATTTCTCAGACTTACTACGGGCAAAAAATGCATGAGCTCGCTGACGTGGATTAGTTTTGATGGTTGTTGGTGTAATCTTTGCCTTTGACTTCTTGGGTTGGTATGTGGCTGCCTCGAATGAGGGCGGTGGAGTCACATTAAGTGGCTTACTAGGCTTCCAATCTTTACTTGGATTTGTTGTATTTGGCTCAGCCCAGGCAATTTTAGTGGGCTCATCCACTTCCAGTGGCTGTACCTGAGTTATGAGCTGCATAGACTTTTGCTTCTTCTTATGGTAGAGCACTTCAAACGCTAGAGTAACCATGGCCAGGACCAGACCAAACATGGTGGCTATAAAAACACCACCCAAACTTTCTAGCGTAATACCTTCCTGATCATCGGATAGTAGACAACCGCGCGAGTTGGATTGATTCCAATATTTAGCCTTAATTTGCTCAAAGAATCGATCCTTCTGAAGCTCTAAAATAGCATAGCTCAACTCATCCTAAAAACCCAAAAAAAAATTAAAAATAATGACAATTATGGTTATTAAAACTGATAACTTAGAAAGGATTACTAAGAAAAGGAGAACTTACACTTAAATGACTCCCTTGTTGTACCGCGACGGCATAGGGCTGTTCGGCAAACACTTCCCCAACTTCTGTTAGATTGCAGTTTCGGGTAATTTCGTATTTAATCTCTGACGAGTCATGTATGAACGCATAATCGGCATTGCTGTGTGCATTTACATTATCGAAGCCTTCACGGGCATCCTTAACAGGCTTTGAAGCATTGATAGCTAATAAAATGTGTCCATACTGTTCCTTAATGGGATAATCCCAAATGCGAAACCGTTTAAAATCTTTTGATGCATTCAACGCTAATTCCTTCCACATACGATATAGTGTATCCTCAGCAAATTTCATATTCATAAAATATTGGTGAGTATCAGAATCCTGCACCACTGTATAATTAATTCGGGACTGTCGTGCCAGTTGTTCCAAGGATTGCACTGGTGTTTGCATACGTTCCACGGTTAAAAATGCTGCCAAATTGGCCGTAAATGTAGCCAGCATTAGCACCACAAACAACCAATAAGCTGCAACCAGCAGACGACCCGATATTGCCTTCGGTGCCTCACCACCGCCCTGTGGCGTAAAGGATGTCAAAGCAAACCAGAAACTCTCCCGCAATGTAAACTCCCGGCACTCATACGGATACGCTTCACGATTGTTCCGTGAGCTATAGGGTGAAAACTTATCCATAAACCAGATCATTAGTGCAGTACCTATCAAAGCAGCAACAATACTTAACCAAACCTCCATTCGGAGCACTGTCATGAACTTAAATAGTGATGTACGACGCAGTGGCTTACGCATCACAATAGATATACCTGTTTGCTCATAGTAAGGTGGCAGAAAGTCTACGACTTCTTCACGCTCCGAGTACATTTTGAGTGCAGCTATAGCAAAATCTGTTTCACCCGTTACCAAATCACCAATAACACCATCCCACACACCCTGCTCATTTTTGTCACCCATCAATCCATGTTTGGGAGCCACGATTTCATAATCAAAATCCAATTTCTCCGCCAGACGCTCTATAAAGTCAATGCAATAGCCTTCCCAAATGGGTTTCCCACTTTTAGTTAGTATTAACTCATCGGTCTGCGGATTACGTTTATAATAGCTCCATGGTAGACTCTCTGCCGTGCCAATGCGAAAGTACCGACGCGCTGGACTTATCGTCTCATTCAGTAAATGCAGCTCATCCGCTGACCATGTGGCTAACACTGTATTGACATCATGTTCGTTAGAATAGTAAGACGCAGTTATATTTGTTATGAAGCTTAAATGTAGATATGAATTTTCCAGCTGTGCCTGGTTGTCCATAATATAATCATTAGGATCGTCATTTGTTTGAGCAACATTAACAAAGTTACTCCATTCCACCTCTTCCAACCAATTATTATTAAAATCATCGGCATTGTTGCTCAACTCTGCGCTTCCATTGCAGTCCACGTACATGGGCTGAGGATACTGGCTACTGACCATTGCAGCTGCAATGAGACTACGCAGAACATCAAAGAGAAGCCCACGGAAAACCTGAAAGGAAAATGAAGAAAATGTACATGAACAAAACAATTCTAGTGCGATGATCCTTACCGTAAATCCGCTGCTGCAGTAGACGTCAGGCATGTGCATTGCACGGCAAATAGAGCGTCCGTTTAATGTGAACCGTGTGGCAAATTCAACGCGACGCTTGTACTTAAAGGTGCGCTCCCTGGTATCCAAAAAGACAAAATGCCACTCAGATGGACGCTGGAATGCATTGCCCTTATCCACCTATAGGGAACATTATTTAAAGCTTAAAGGATTACAAGGATCATTTGTTATACCCACACGCTCAAAGAGATCGTTCATAGCATTACCACGTGCAAATAGAGCATAGTAGTTGGGAGTTGGACGCAATGCTAACAGACGTTGCACAAAATCAATGCCTTTTGTATTGCTTGCATCCATGAGTATGGTGCGAAAAGGATATCCAAGGATTAATTGCTGCATAGCCTCTTGCATATCGCGTGTATTATGAAATATCATTGCCACATTGTTGGCGCTCTTTTTACGCATATAATCAGCAAACATGTCTAAAAATGGACGCATAATCCTTTCCAGTCGCACATACGCCAAGCCATTTGCCTGTGCCAGCTTATAGCCTTGCGTCCAATGACTATAGGTCAGATCCACAATTAATGTGTTTCCCACTCTAGCCAAAATCTCGCAAACTTTTTCTCATTTAAAATTTAGCATTAAGATTGCAAATAGATTGAACTTACAATTGTCCATATTTTGTTGCTCATTTCTAGGATGCAGTTCCAAAACTGAATCCACAATATTTATTTGAAGATCCAAAGCATTCAGTTCCTTGAGCACAACTGGAAAATCAGCATCAAAATCCTTACGCTGCACTGGCTCTAGCCAAAAGGCTAACAACAAACAAAGTTAATCAACCACAATCATATGTCCTGCTTGATTGCACTTACTTATCTTGAAGTCCTCTGCATTGAACAGGAACATATCCTGACACAAGCAGAGCGATATCACAAGAAAATATAACCGCTTCATTGCAATGCTTTTAGTAAAATAGTTTATGCAAGTTGCCCTGCCACATTGACAGGATAAAGAAAAAAGAAAATGTCAACTAATTGATGGCAATTTGTGTCACATGATTGCTACGTAATCAAGGCATTGTGCATATTAAAGGATGTCCTGGCTATTAACTTGGAAAAGAAAAATAACAACAAAATGCATTAAAATTTAATGAACTCTGCAAATTGACAGGACTTGTTATACTATAAAAAACTGACAACATAATTCCCAATTTAGAATTTAAATTTAAAACAAGTAAGAAGTCTGTAGTCGAGTGTACCCGACTACGAGAGCCCCTTTGCCTACATATACAGCCATACACACACATACTCATACATACACACAGTTATGCACGTACTTAGCCATTGCGCGCACCTTTTAACCCCCCACACTCTATATCGCGGTACTTAATGTTGTATAACATCCGTGTTTATTGTTCAATTTTAACGAAATTCACAACGTAGATGAAGAATGGTCTACTTAATATGTGTGCGAAAAAAGAAATTTGATCAATTAAAAATTGTACCTAATAATCGATTTTACCAAATTGCGGGGGTCAGGGGATGAAATTCAAAAATCTAAAATAAACTCGTATAGCTTAGGAACATAACAAATCTAGATGCCAAATTTCGTTGCTCTAGCTTTTATTTATCGCGCACTACTAATCCCCCCCCCGGGGGCCAATAACACCACTTTTGATGATGTATAACTTCCGAGTTTTTAGATCAATCTTACCCAGAATCACATCATTGATCAAGTATGGCCTAATTATGATGTGTGCCAAAAATAAATTTGATCGAATAAAAATTGTGCTTAATAATCGATTTTTTCGAATTACGGGGGTCAGGGGAGGAAATTTAAAAATCAAAAACAAGCTTGTACATCGTACGAAAATTATAAATCTAGATTTACAATTTGGTTGCTCTAGCTCTTATAGTCTCTGAGAAACAGGCGTTCATACGGACAGACAGACGGACAGGGCTAGATCGAATCAGCTAGTCGTCCTGATCAAGAATATATATACTTTATGGGGTCTCCGATGATGATTTCTATGTGTAACATACTTTTGGATTTTGCACATTTCTAATAGCTCCACTTTGCTTCTTTTTTACAAAAAGGCAAAGGGGCTAAAAAAGAAACAATTGGTGGATTTCATAGATAAGCAGAATTTATTAACACATAAAATACAGTAAAAAAAAAGGTTTTTTTTTCATATTTAACATATATTAATATGTATACCTATATATATCTTTATATATATATATATCTGATTAGTTATGAGTATCAAAGCTACTTTGGCTTCTAATGCTTATTTTTTGCTTACATTTTATAATGATATTAAATTAGGCTTCAGCTTTAACGAACTTATAATACTATAATAAGTGCTTTTAAGGATAATAAAATAAGGATTGTTAAATACACTCTTATATACATATAATAGATGTATTTATGAATATAAATCAAATCATACTTAATTCAGATAACTTAAATTATATACGCTTAATTCACAACGATTTGAAACAAGAAATTATATATATATAACATATCATATACATATATGTACAGTATACATATATAAAGATTGCAGTTATATATATTTACATATATATATAGTATACATATATATATATATTCATACATACATATAAAATGAATGTCGTTGGGTTTATGCAGTTGTATTGCTTATTTAGGTGCCATGCAAATGTGAGAGTATCGATTCAATATCCTCAATCTGCACAGCAGCATCATGTGACTCAATTGGTTGATCCTCGCCAGAATTTGACTTTAATGGCGTATTACTGTAAAGAAAAAACAACAAAGAGATTAGTAATGTACAATGACAATTTAAAGAATAATAATGATTAAATGAGAATTCGGCTTAAAAAGTTGTAGTGAGATTCAGATGGTTGATTGAACTTACATAGCAGCCACTTCGAGATCATTGGCATCACACTCCTCACTCTGCGTTGTCCTGGCTAAAGGTGTAGAGGAAGCCATTGGGCTAATTTGCTTTTCAGTTTGGATCTTAACATCCTGTTTGGGTTGTACTGGTGTGGTGTTAGTGTTAGTGTTGGTGTTAGTGCTACTAAAGCATATAATACGTTTCTTGGGTATATTACGTATGGCAGATGAATTTGCATTATCTTCTGGACTGCATAGTGTTTGATGTAATAATAATGGTTTGGTAATGCGCACCGTATGCAACTCATTATCATCGGTAATGATGCGCATTTGAAAGTTTTTGAAGTAGCTTGAGGGCTGAGTGGGAACAGGCTTTTCGGGTTTACTACCATTATCGGCATAGGAATAGGTAAACGTATTGGCTATATGGATATCACTTTGGCACATATCCAACTCGTAGTCACCACTGGTAGATGTATCCACTGTTGCTGGTGGTGTTACTGTTTGCTGATGTTTAGTTGCACAATCCGGTTCTGGTGTTGACTGTTTTACTGATGTCTCTGGCATTGATTTCTCCTCACTGGTTCTCTGTTTCTGTGGCGATTCTTGTGTAGTTGGAATCTCTGGCACTGTGGCCAGTGTTGGTGCTGTTGGATCTAGACGAGCCTCAGCACGTTTCTTGGCAGGTTTCTTGGTTAGCTTTGGATTTGCTAAGGGCTTTGTTGTTGATAATTTAATGCTTGCCTCATTGCCACTGGTTGGTGATTCTTCATGAACGGGTGCTGTAAAAGATTCATGGAGGTTAGCAACATTACTAACTGGTTAAGAGACGTTTACTTACTTTTATTGTCAATCAGTCGAGAGGAGCGTCGCATGCTGGGTGGTACTGGCTTAGCATTAACCGACTTTTTGGGTCGTCCACGTTTGTGTCCAGTACCTGTGCTTGGTGCTGGCTGCGCAGCGATTTCCATAGCGGCACGTGCTATCTTTGGATGCTGTTTTTTGGCGCTAAGATTCAAGGCTTTAAGCAATGCTGGATCAAGTTCACCGCTATCTGATAATGTCTGTGATTTTGTTGTTGTCTCCGATATAATTTTAGTTACTGCCTTCGTTGTTGATATTTCAGTATCAGCTGGTGATAAGCCCTTAGTTGGCGTCTTCTCCAACTCCATTTCAGATCGAACAGCAAGAGTTTGGGTTTCCTTTTTAGGAGATTTACTTGTATTGCTGAGATTTGGGTTTGATAACGTAGCTGTTTCACGCATAACCGTTAATTTTTTTGTAGTTTTCTTGAGGCGCACACGAGGTATTGTCTGCTGCTTAACCTTAGCTTTGACGCGTTCACGCACCTCAGCAAGATAATGCATGCGCTGCTCCATTGCTATTGTATCAACTGACTTGACCGGCAGAGTTACCTTAATAGTGGCTGATTTACTAGCCGATTTAGTGATAGTAGCAGGAGGCGCCATCTCACCACTGGTATCCGCATCTGGGGCAGCTACATCTTTACTGGGCGTCAGCCAATTGCGTAAAGGATAACGCACCTCACCATCCTGACTAACAAGCTGTGCTGGTTGATTGTCAATAGCTAGAGGTGGTGCATTCTGTAAGCTACCGCCAGCAGCTGCCTTCAACCATTCCTCATCCTCGTTGCTACTTATATCCGATAGATTTTCCATATCCAATAGCTGTATAGTCTTTGCCGGCTGTGTAGCAATGGCCATTTGGGTAGTGAGTCTTGAATCTGTATCAGATGAACTGCTGCTGCTACTGCTGCTGCTGCCACTGCTCGATGAACTGGAACTGCTAGACGATGATGAACTGGAGGTGCAGGAACTACTGCTACTAGAATTCTCAACGACTGCATCGGGCAGCCCAGCGACTAATTTATAGTGCGGTGTCTCTAATAGCGGTTGTTCTGCATTGGTAGCCAAAGCAACGGCACCTTCAGCACTGTCAACAGCTTCGCTACCAAACGAACGCACACGACGCAACACATTGGGTTCCACGGGCAACAGTTCAGCGTACATTTCAAAGCTGGTGGTGGTCACCTTATTGATCTTATCAACTGTTACAGTCGGAGGAGTGGGTTGTAGTGCGCACTGCGCATTTGAATCCATATGCTCAGCCTCATCTGGACGATAATAGGAACTACCCGAGGAGTATTCCGTTTTAGCTGCACTGCCAAGAGGTGTGCCCAATGCATGTCCAAAGGGTATTGATAGGCGCATACCTGGTGTTATTGCTGTCAACATGGGTGTGTCCAAAATACTCTTTGTATCGCTGCCAAACAAAAATGATGTAGATGGCAACAGTTTGGCATAGGGCGTGTCCAGCGGCGGCATTAGCGCCGGGCCCGGTGTTGGTGGCACCTCATCTACTTCACCGTCTGCTGACAGTGTCACCTTAAACGGTGTCTCCAGCAATGCTGCCATGTTAACAATTTGCTCTTTTGACTTCTGCTTTGTCAATGGATTTTCAGCAATCACAGCAGCTTGTGACTGTAGCTGCGCCGTTGGCTTTAGTTCCGCCTCCGGCTCCGGCTCCAGTTCTGTCTCTAACTGCATTTGCAGTTGTTGTTCTTTTTGCGACTCTGCTGTTACTTCAATCTTATTGTTACTTTCCGCATCTTTTGCATCATTTAGTTGCTTAAGATTCCTAATTGGCTTAAGTTCCTTGGAGTCTTGATGAGCATTCAGTGATTTCTTTGGTTTCTGTGGCGTTATCTTTATGTTGAACTCTCTTTCGTTCGTGCAGGACACCTGCTGCCGCTGCTCTTGCGATTGTTGCTGCTCCTTATTTGATACTTGTTTACGATTCCTTTTTTTGGCGCTGCCCGTTGACTTTATTTTCTTTTGCTTTGGCGTCAATGGTGTGGCAAGTGCAAGATTCTTTTTCTTTTTGCTATTTACTGTACGATTGCGACGCACACGCACAGTGGGCTGTACAAGCTCTTGGCGCTTTGCATTAATCTCGCGCAGACGCTGCTCAAGATCAGTGCTGCTGCCGTTCATTTGACGCTGCCAAGCAGCCATGAGATCCTCTTTCTGTTCCAACAAATCGGATTCCAGAATAATACTTGATTTCTTTATGGGTTCAATTTGATTCTCTTTGCTATCATCCAGTGAACTGCACACGCCCTTCTCTTGGTGCTCCTTATGTTTCTCCTTGGTGCCGTTATTGCCCTGAGCAGTTGCCTCTTCCTGTGTGGCTGCCTGTGATATAGTCCGCTTGCAGGCTTTAACAGCTGCTCGACGCTTCTGTTTGCGCTTGGGTGTTGCTGTCACAGTCGCCTCAGTCAGTGTCGTTCTCTTTGGCTGCTTCTTTGTGGTGATAGCTTTAATCACCGTCTGATTGCTGCATTCTTCCATAGCAAAAAGTGGTGGTACGCTACCATTGCTATCATTACCACTAACATCAACTACTGTTGCTGCTGTTGTTGTTGCTGTTGTTGTTGCTAATGTAGTAGTTTTTTGTAAAGTTGAATTTTTATGCACTGCAGTCCTTGTTATGCAAGGAGCTTTGCCAAAGCTTGGCAATATTTCAACATTTTTTATTACTGGCTTCTCTGGCTTAATGTTGTCCTTGCGTTGCACTTGTTCAGCGTGTTTCTCTCTAAGTGCCTTAAGCTGTACACGTCGCTGCTGTTGCTGCAAATTAGCACGTCGAGTCGATAAAGGAGTGCTTTGCATTTGGATGACAGCTTTGGGTGAAAAGTTCAGGGTGCGCACATGTGAGGTACGTTTTCTTGGAGTCGAAAGACTGCGGAATGCCTTCACATTTATTATGCCCGATGTTGATGGCGTTACACGTTCCTGCACCAATCGTGATGAGTCTAATGAGGCGGGCACAGCATTGGCATTGGCACTGGTCACCTGTGATTTAATAGCAGAATACTCGTTTGGTACTGCACTCACTGGCTTTGTCTGCGTAGACCTTTCCTCAATGAGTTCCGCTGGCGGTATTGCCCTAGCAATTTCGACTAAAGGTGGCACTTTAGTTGGCGGCGGCTGTTTGATTGCACTATTTATAATAATGGAATTGGGTGGCAACTGATTGGCAGTGACTGTAATAGGTTCCGGCAATGGTATTTCAATATGAGAAACATCCGCATTAACTAATGCTTCGGAGCGCAGCTGTTGTGCCAACCATTCGTTATTCACAAGAAATGGCAAATGCGAGAGGAGTCCATCATTAGATAGAAACATGGGAAACGTTAACTGGCCATTGGTTGCGTCTACACACACTTGACCACTACCAGCAATAGCATTAGCCGCAGCTGTAGCATTAGTAACTCCATCAGCATCTGTCAACGTACCAGCACAATCTGCAAAATTGAGCAGATTCTCGCTGCCAAAACTGATATTTGCCGCAGGCAAATGATGTTGTTTTTGTGCGCTTTCATTTGAGTTTAGCACAATTAGCTTTGATATACTAAAATTAGGATCAATTAATGTTCCAATGGAGCTATTAGCATTCAATTGTATAACAGCATTTCCATTTGCAACGTTGCTTTCAGTATTGATCCCACCCGCCATGTTTGCTGAGGCCACTGCATTGCGTATAATGAGCGGTGTATGTGGTGGTTCCACAACTATTGCTGTTGCTGCTGCTGCTGTTGATGCAGTTGTTACTGCTGTTGCTAAGCCTGTAGTTGGTGTTGGTGCTGTTATTGTTACTGTTGGCACAGTTTCAACCACTGATGTATCCAGACCAACCACTTCCTGTATAATACGATCGAATGATGGATCCTTTTCAGTCGCCTCCAATATATTCTTAACCAGACCATCCAGCACTGCCTCCGGGTTTACAGATTCTGCACTTGGCGCGTGTACTGTTAGTGTCTGCAGCGCTACGTTAATATTTTTGAGCAACTTTTCTTGGAAGTCCGCATTGGTCATTATGGCCTGCGTTAGCTCCTACAAATTAAAGATACGTGCTTAGTGTATTATTGATTTTTATTTAGCTTTATGCGTAACCCTTTTAGTAGACTTACCGGCATTGTCTGTGGTGTTGGGATAACACCTTCACGCTCACCGCTGCTAGCTGTGCGTGGTGTTGAGATATTTTTGGGTCCATGTTCAGGAAAATGTCTACAATCTGCTGAATTGCTACAACTACTATTTTCCCCGTTACATGTGTCACTGCTTTCCAAGGAGTCATCGTTTCCTTTATAAACACTCCAATTGCTGAATTGACGATCGACACTGTAATACAAATGTGGTGCTAGATAACGTGGTCGCTTACTGCGGGCATGCTGAAATTGTGACGAGGATTCTGATAGTGATCGATCCTCATCTGAAATGGTGCTGTCGCGTCTGTTAGAATAAGAGACAAATTTATATAATACAAAGTGGAATTGATTGGTTTTAATAATTACTTGCGTCTCCTTTTGCGTTGTGCATTGAGATTCAGATTCCTCTGGGAGACATTTTCTTTTTTATTCATAGACATCGATTTGTCCAGCGTTAGCAGTTCGCTTAGGCGGTCGGATAGCTTCAGTTTTTGCAGTTGTACACGCTTCTCCAGTGGCAGCTTGTGCACCGCATTGTCCACTAACAATAAAGGATTAAATATAAGTAACATATGAGATAAATTTGATATAACATTAACACTAACCCATGCTTGTGATCTTAACGTGCTCTAGTATGATCTCGTCCAAGCCTCCATTGAGAAAGTTGTGTGGCTGCAAACCCTGACGTAGTGCAACAAACTCCTGTTGCAAATGCGGCGATGTACGGCAAAGCGTTAACGCTGCACGTTTTAAATTGTTGCTAACTAAATAGCCTGACGTAGAGAAATTAAAAATATTTATTAAGTGCAACAATTAAAAGGACGCCAGAAGCTTACCTAAAACAAGGCGCGCTATATCCGAATGCAGTATAATCGATTCCATTTTTATGGTTTTATTCTATTTGTATAATTGCTAAATATCAATAATAATCGCAAAAGTATATTGAATTCCGCTCATTTTTACAAAAGAATAATAAAAATTAAGTGTTTTTTTCTTCGATTCGATTGTTTTTTTTTTTGCAGTTTGCTTCTTGCTGCTGCCGCCTGTTCGCTGTTGTCAGTGTTTTGCTGCTGCTGCGAATGTTAATAATGTTGACGAAATGTTGTTATGTATACTTGTTTTAAATTCAAATTGTAATTGTAGTTTTTGAATTAGCTTTAATTTTTTAATGCTGAACTGTTACATTTGTTTACAATATGGTTTATTTATTTATTTTTCCTATTTTCCAATTCTTGCGCACTGTACAATCAACCATAACAAAAGCATTTGTTTGCCGCCAAAATGTTAAGTTGCAGAGTTGCAGTGCAATCATTTTTATCGGAGACCTAATACTAATCGATAGATAATCCGATATTTGCATATGCACACGGCAGAAATAAGTGCTGTACAATACTGTACTCTTCTTAAATTAAATATAACAAATAATAAATAAAATTAACAAAAATATAGTAAGTCTAAACAATAAATATATAAATTAAATAGCTATATGCGATTGTGTTCATTATTTATATCATTGCAATGCACATCCAAAAGATAATTTATCGACCGGCCTGCTATAGTAAACTATTTGCTCAAAAGCATATTGTTTTTAAATTAAAGAAAAACCAATGGCCACCGAAAAAAATGAAAGCCAAGAGACGATCAAAACTAATCCAAATACCACAGCAGCGGATAAACCCCAAACGGCTAGCTGCATTAATGATGATACAAAGGATTCACCAAGGTTAAAAAGCGAGGGTGGTGGGCGCAAACGTAAGCGGCACCTATTTAACTTCATTCGAACACAGATGGAGTTTTATTTTGGGGATGCTAATCTTAGCAAGGATCGGTTTCTTCGTCGTTATGTAGAACAGGATCCATGTAATTAACGAAAAGTTTAAGCTTTTATTATATTTTTAATATGTATCATTAATTTTAGATGTGCCACTGGAAATATTTTTAACATTTAACAAAATTAAGAAGCTTACGCAGGATGTACAGCAAATTGCAACATCGTTATCTAATTCAGAGCTGCTGCAATTGGACGAGAGTGGGTTAAAGGTACGACGTAAAACAACGTTGCCGGAGCAACGCGACGTCAATGATAAAACACTGTATGTGGAAGCACTGCCGGCAACTGCTACACACGATTGGCTTAAAGAGGTATTCAGTCGGTATGGAACTGTGGCATACGTGTCACTGCCACATTATCCAGGCACACGAAAAATCAAACAATTTGCGTTTATTGAATTTGAAAAAAGCGCCTGTGTGGAAAAAGCTGTTAAAGCATTTGCACAGGTGCAGGGTGTGTTATCGGTAACACAAACAGATCCAGCTGACTTGGCCAGCATACGCACGTTCCAACAGCAGCAGAAAATGGATATTGGTACAGATACTAAGGACGAAATAACAGAAACAGCAGTTATTCTTAAACCAACAATTAAACGTGAAGCCGAGAAGGATGATAAGCAGGAAACTGTTGCCCCCAAGCGTATTAAACTGGAGCAAAAACAGAATGAAAGCGAAACATCCAATGATGAAACCACTGATGCAGGAACAGACTCACAGCAAAACGAGGGAAATAATAATACTGACGAGAAAGAGGAACGTAAAAAACGTCGCCGGAAACACAATAAAAAGGTTATCGTAGATAAACAAAAGCCAAACATTGACCCCACAGCACTAGAGCTTAAGGTATTACCCAAGACCAATTGGTGCAGCCTGCGTAATAAATACTTAAATATGCAGCGTCGCATGGTCAGTGAGGCAAAGAGCAAGCTTGGGCGCAACTCGCATTCACAAAAACCGGCTCAAAGGTGCATGCAATTGCAACTACAGACACAACAACAACAGTCGGTTGAAGCGAAGGGAAGCTCTAGTGGGGGCACGGGCAGTGACCACGAAGAAGCCGAACCACAGAGCGATGCTGGCGATACAATAGAGGCACCGGTGCCGCCCAAACGTCGAAAGCGTAACAAAAACGCCGGGGTTCACAAAATTAATATGAATTTTTATGGTGCGGGTGGAGGTGAAGCGGATGATAATAAAATAGTGGCCAAGGCAGAAGATGCGGCTCAAGAACGTTCACCGCTCTTTAAATATGAACCTGGATTGATTTTAGAATGCGATCTGCATGAGCCCTGTACAAATATAAAAGAATTTAAAGCAGATATGCGCCAATACACAGACATTAGGTATGTCGATATCAAAGAGGGTGATCAGGTGGCACATCTTAGAATGGCCACACCCAACGCTGCCGAGGAGCTTTCGCGTCAATTAAACTGTGCTGAAATGCAACTCAAGGTCTTACGTGGACAACCAGAGACCCAGTACTGGCGCAAAATTGAATTGGATCGTGAGGCTAAGTTAACCAAAAAGGTTCGTGTGCAGCAGAAGCGCGGTCGTGAAAAGGTTGCCAAGCTACTGGCCAAACACATTAAGTTCGATGATGCCGATGATGAGGTGGTAGTCACTGGTGGTAGTGATCCAAGTACCAATACTACTACTACCACTACTACTTCCGTTCCATCTGATCTCTAACCGACAATACTTGAATTTGCAAAACGTTTAAATTGCAATTTTTAATTAAAGAAGTAAGAGCGTTATAGTCGAGTGTACCCGACTTCGAGGGCCCTTTTTCCCACGTACACAGACCAACACACAATTGTAAGCTTAACGGGACTTTTATCCCACGCATCGCGGAAGATCAATAATTTTCGCAATTTTTATTGAAATTATACACTGAAATTTACACTGTTCATTTATAATAGCAAATTTTTTTTTGTGCCAAAAAAAAAATTAATCCGGCTAAAAATTATGCTTAATAATCGTTTTTTTTTTTTTTTCAAGGGAAAAAATTGAAAAATTTAAAATAAACTTGTATAGCGTACGAAAAATTACGAGTCTAAATTTAAAATGATTGGTCTACTTCTTATACAATCTAAATAACAGACGTTCATGTAGGCAGAATTACAGAGCTGGATCGACTAGGCTAGTCGTCCTGATCAAGAATATACATACTTTATAGGGTCACAGATGATTTTTTCTACTTGTTGCATACTTTTGGGTTTTGTAGAAATCCATTACCCCCTTTATCCTTCTTCAAAGGCAAATGGGCTAAAAACTGGAAATATTTTAAAGAAAGAATGAACCTGGAATAAATAAAATAATAAAGTACTCCTTGTTTTAACTTATGGCTATAAGAACATAATAAATAAGGTTGAAGTTAATACTTAACCAATTAAAAATTAAACATAAAGGTATGTGAAATACCGAAGGATATACAAACATATTTCAAAGGACATAATTATTAATTTGAAAGCCAATTTCTACGTGAGATTGAGGACGGTATATCTGCGCCATAAGTTAAAAACAAGCAGTTAAATTGGCATAAGTTTAAACAGATTTACTTATATTTATTTAATGAATAATCACTTTGGCTGGATATTCAAATAACTATAATTACAGACAGTCTCTTCTTATATTGTAATTAATTTATACAAATTTACACTTAAATATTTAAAATTTTACTTAGTCATAAATAAAATAATTTTCCGATAGTAATAATTACTATTATTTTTTTTTTCTTTTTTAACATTTTCCTTAATTGTGCCTAACTTAATATCAGATTCTAATTACACAATAAAATTTTCTCTACTGTTTTTCTTAAAGAATAATTAGAGTGGAAATGATTAGCTTATAATGTAAGTGCTGGGTTTGGGGGGAAAAAATAATTGGAAACATGCTGCAAAAGAAAACGTTAAAAAACAATTTATATATAAAGCGATCCATCAGCTGGTCCTAGATAATGCATGGATATGAGCAGCACATCGATAATAGTCCAAACTCCAAGTCCGCCAAAGCTAAATAATTTACCAATGCCCTCCTGCCAATGCCCCAAATAGAAGCGATCCGCACCAAAGCCTCCCAATGTAAGACTTATAAGTAAAGCCGTACTCCAGCGATATCCCTGAGTCCAGTTGCACCGCAAATTACGCGTGAACGAACGATTTCCCAAGCACAACACATTTGGATGCACTGTACAATTACTACGATAATATTTATCTGTTGCTGAATTACAATTGGCATGTTGCTCGCAGTTTTGTTGCCACAGCTCCGTTTGATAACAATAGCGGCAATTCATGCGGCGATGAAATGTACGTTCGCCCAGGCATTGTACATTGCTGGCTGCCTCGCAGATGACATCTATTTCGCGTCCGTATGTGCAAGTGAATATATAATTACAACGTATGCATGGAAACTGTAATGTATCACATGGTGTCTCCTTGTCCAGTGGGCAAAACATATTTGTAGTATTATCATTATTATTATCATTAATTGATTTAATGGCCATGTTAGCCAATGCTGGTACAAAAACTTCATTATCAATGTTATTGTTATTTCCAGCGTTATCTTTTCGCTGGTCACTTTTCATATCCGTTATATCCATTTGATTGCCACCACTGGCTGTTTCACTATTTTTAATGCCGCTTAGTACAAATATAACAATCAATGCTAACGCGCTACGCATATTCACAACTATACATTTTCGCTGATGAATCATGTTTACGCTAATTCTGGCTAATTAAAACCTTATACCGCAGACAAAAAACTTTATGGAAAGTCCATATAAGAAACAGCTGAAGTTTAAGAAAACAATGGCCAGATGTATTTATGTAGCGCTGCCACATCGGTCTAAATTGCGTATGATATTATTATGCGGTATGAATAAGCTGTTAAATAGATTTACATGTATAGATCTTGGTGTACGAAAACGTTTCAAACGATTTTCGACTTAGAAATCTTAGTTCAAAAACTAAATAAAAAGTTTCAATTAAGATAAATCATTTTTCTTTTGTTTTTCATATATATGCATAGCTTGTATTTCACTCTGACAGCCTTATGAAAAACTACCACAATTTAAAACTGAAACAAAGATATAAGAAATTGTTATATGATTAAAACCTAACAAAAAAGGTCTTGGACATGTATAATTGTGTAAGCTAAATTAAATTTAGCTTTGCTTTTTCAAAATATTATAAAAATTTATTGAACAATAAAAATATATATATATAACAATAAATATATATATTTTCCGTTTTTAAAGATAATAATTCAATAGTAGCTGGATATTAACTGAAGTTATGTAAGGTTCGAAAGCAATCAACCCTTAATATGTCAACATCTTGTTAATTGTTAATAACAAATAAAAGTCATAGTATTACGACAGTTTATGTTAGAGCAATATTGCTTCTTAAAAGGTAATATTATCGATATATCGATAGTGTAGGAGAAATAATTGGGGTTGGGATTAAACACCAATGCCGATGTTTAAATGAGGTGTTTTGGACTATGTGTTTTAGTTTTGCTAAAAGCTTATGTTTGTTGATATTTACCAATAAATACAATTGGTGTAACAATATTTACAAACAAGAATACTTATATTTGTTACTAATCAACATATTTTGACATTGCAAAAGAGTACAACAAAAGAGTATAAACACAAAAATTGAGCACTACTGTGAAAGTAAACGGTCAATGCTTTGCAAAACATTGATACATCGGTAAACTTCACAAAATACTACATAGTCTTTAAAATCGCGAATATCTAGACTCAAAACAGTTTCGAAATGTCCGCGCAAAATAATAAGAAGGGTGTTTTACATGTTAACGTACGTTTACATAAATTTGGGACACATTTCAAGGGTTCCTTTCCAACTATAAGTTGTCCAGAGCCAATTGGATTTTATAGTGTGAATGGGGCACGTGAGTTTCAGGATGACGCAGGTAATGTTAGCTATCTGCGCCTGCCACCTTGCAGTGCGTTTCCATTGGATCTAAATGCTGGTATAGAGTATGTTAAGCGGAAAGTTGTTGATCCCGACTATCATGATATATATCAATTGTGTCAATATATATATAATCATCAGGAACTATTGAGTACATCACACACTGGCAAATTTGGTTTAAACTCTGATTTTGTTACCATGCGCGGCATTTTGCGTCTTATAATGTGCATGCCTTATGAGAAACAAGAAGATTCTCGTTTCATGGCAACCCGTTATAACGGAACTATTTACTTATCAAAGGTGGAAACCGAAAAACAACGCATGGAACGCGAACAAATGACAGATAGTCAACTCAATATGTGCTCCTGGGGCTTTAAATTTGAGCAGTATTTAACAACACGTGATCCAAACATTGCGCCTGATACAAAAGAACCTGTTGATGAATCTCCTGAATTTGCTTGCATTTATAAGTGTAAACTCAATGGACTCCGTTTAATGTATGGCGCTGAAATGGATTGTATTGAGAGCAACGTTCTTATGTAAGCTTAAGATACAGCATTAAATATTTCTTATTTTTGTTAACTGATAATAATTAAATTGTTTATACGGCTTGCAGGAACTTGGATGATCCAAAACAGTTACGTTCCGCTAAGTTTATAGAGCTAAAAACCATAGCTGATGAAATGTCTCCAAAACAAATACGAGCCTTTAATAGTTACAAGTCATGCAAATGGTGGGCTCAATCCTTTCTAGTTGGTAATGAAACTATATTAGCTGGTCTACGTGATAATATGGGTATGACCCATGAGATCAAGAAATATAACGTAGGCGATTTATATAAAAAAAAACCATGGAGCGCAAATGCCATGACCATATTTCTCGTTAGCTTCCTAACCGAACTAAAGGCATTAATGGAACACATAAACGATCCCCATGCCGTTGTAATAATAGATTACACAGCAAGTGTAGGTATAGTCCAATATACTGTGCTGCAGGGTGCACAAGTGAAGTCAATTTTACCAGATTGGTATAGACAATTATTAGCTGGTTAAGACAAAACTAATTATAAATATATACACAATATTAACCAATTTATAAGACTGTGTGTAACAATCACAGGAATCACTTCAGATCGCTTGTTTCTAACAATGGTACAATGGTACTGTCTGTTGCTAATTTATTTGAATATAACGAATAATCTGGACTGGCTGGCTGAGAACTAGCGGGTCTTCGTCTATCAGAGGCATTTGTCCCAACTATATGCGTAATGTTTGTACCAATATTTTGGCGTTTCTCGATGACACAATCAAAGAAGCGGGAAAGCTTCACTGCATCCGTTGTGCCAGCAGCTAAACTTCGTTTGTCCCTACAATTAAGCCAGATTTCTTCTGCTCCACATTTATCAGCTAAGTCAAAATGGAAATAAATTAGATTTAGAATTAAATTAAATATAATGTTATGCACTTACCAATACCGCCAGCTCTTTTCACTGCTGTTTTGGGTTGACGTTTCTCGTCGATCAAATCCAATTTGGTGCCCATCACAAGTATGGGTACTTGTGTGGCGCCTAGAAATTCTTCAAGGTCAAAACGCATATGGGCATCTGTTGCATAGGTTGGTATGGGAGTTGACGGCAATGAATTGCCACGACATTTATATGTATCCTTGCCCTCCTTATTGACAATCTCATAGAGCCAGTCAAGCAATTGCTCTTGTGATTTGCCATTTGTCAAATCGTGTACCAATATAACACCATGTATACCCGTATAAAAGACATTGCGTGTGTTCTTGTGACTAAGCGATCCACCTACATCAAATAGTTCAACAAAATATGGACACTGCCGCGCTGTTCCTTCCTTAAACTCATGCATTTTCACTTGTATGTTACAGCCAACTGTCCACCCAGGTCGTATGAGCGACTCATTGTGGGCTATCAAGTGCGTTAAACATGTTTTGCCAACGCCTACAACAAATACAATAAAATATAAAATAAATAAAAAGAAAAATATTTGTAAATTAATCAAACTACCTGAATCGCCAACAACAACAATTCGTACACGATTATTCATTACAAAGTTGTCGTGGCATCGGCTGAAGCTCGTCAAAAAACTATACTTCGTTTGCGGTTTGTTTTGTTTTGCTGCCCATAGAGATGATATATTAGTACGATACGGAGGCTGTTGCAATTGTGTGCAAAGAGTTGCTGCCAACCTGACTAAAAAATAGGTTCGGTCTAAATTGCGTATGATATTATTATGTGGTATGAATAAGCTGTTAAATAGATTTACATGTATAGATCTTGGTGTACGAAAACGTTTCAAACGATTTTCGACTTAGAAATCTTAGTTCAAAAACTAAATAAAAAGTTTCAATTAAGATAAATCATTTTTCTTTTGTTTTTCATATATATGCATAGCTTGTATTTCACTCTGACAGCCTTATGAAAAACTACCACAATTTAAAACTGAAACAAAGATATAAGAAATTGTTATATGATTAAAACCTAACAAAAAAGGTCTTGGACATGTATAATTGTGTAAGCTAAATTAAATTTAGCTTTGCTTTTTCAAAATATTATAAAAATTTATTGAACAATAAAAATATATATATATAACAATAAATATATATATTTTCCGTTTTTAAAGATAATAATTCAATAGTAGCTGGATATTAACTGAAGTTATGTAAGGCTCGAAAGCAATCAACCCTTAATATGTCAACATCTTGTTAATTGTTAATAACAAATAAAAGTCATAGTATTACGACAGTTTATGTTAGAGCAATATTGCTTCTTAAAAGGTAATATTATCGATATATCGATAGTGTAGGAGAAATAATTGGGGTTGGGATTAAACACCAATGCCGATGTTTAAATGAGGTGTTTTGGACTATGTGTTTTAGTTTTGCTAAAAGCTTATGTTTGTTGATATTTACCAATAAATACAATTGGTGTAACAATATTTACAAACAAGAATACTTATATTTGTTACTAATCAACATATTTTGACATTGCAAAAGAGTACAACAAAAGAGTATAAACACAAAAATTGAGCACTACTGTGAAAGTAAACGGTCAATGCTTTGCAAAACATTGATACATCGGTAAACTTCACAAAATACTACATAGTCTTTAAAATCGCGAATATCTAGACTCAAAACAGTTTCGAAATGTCCGCGCAAAATAATAAGAAGGGTGTTTTACATGTTAACGTACGTTTACATAAATTTGGGACACATTTCAAGGGTTCCTTTCCAACTATAAGTTGTCCAGAGCCAATTGGATTTTATAGTGTGAATGGGGCACGTGAGTTTCAGGATGACGCAGGTAATGTTAGCTATCTGCGCCTGCCACCTTGCAGTGCGTTTCCATTGGATCTAAATGCTGGTATAGAGTATGTTAAGCGGAAAGTTGTTGATCCCGACTATCATGATATATATCAATTGTGTCAATATATATATAATCATCAGGAACTATTGAGTACATCACACACTGGCAAATTTGGTTTAAACTCTGATTTTGTTACCATGCGCGGCATTTTGCGTCTTATAATGTGCATGCCTTATGAGAAACAAGAAGATTCTCGTCTCATGGCAACCCGTTATAACGGAACTATTTACTTATCAAAGGTGGAAACCGAAAAACAACGCATGGAACGCGAACAAATGACAGATAGTCAACTCAATATGTGCTCCTGGGGCTTTAAATTTGAGCAGTATTTAACAACACGTGATCCAAACATTGCGCCTGATACAAAAGAACCTGTTGATGAATCTCCTGAATTTGCTTGCATTTATAAGTGTAAACTCAATGGACTCCGTTTAATGTATGGCGCTGAAATGGATTGTATTGAGAGCAACGTTCTTATGTAAGCTTAAGATACAGCATTAAATATTTCTTATTTTTGTTAACTGATAATAATTAAATTGTTTATACGGCTTGCAGGAACTTGGATGATCCAAAACAGTTACGTTCCGCTAAGTTTATAGAGCTAAAAACCATAGCTGATGAAATGTCTCCAAAACAAAAACGAGCCTTTAATAGTTACAAGTCATGCAAATGGTGGGCTCAATCCTTTCTAGTTGGTAATGAAACTATATTAGCTGGTCTACGTGATAATATGGGTATGACCCATGAGATCAAGAAATATAACGTAGGCGATTTATATAAAAAAAAACCATGGAGCGCAAATGCCATGACCATATTTCTCGTTAGCTTCCTAACCGAACTAAAGGCATTAATGGAACACATAAACGATCCCCATGCCGTTGTAATAATAGATTACACAGCAAGTGTAGGTATAGTCCAATATACTGTGCTGCAGGGTGCACAAGTGAAGTCAATTTTACCAGATTGGTATAGACAATTATTAGCTGGTTAAGACAAAACTAATTATAAATATATACACAATATTAACCAATTTATAAGACTGTGTGTAACAATCACAGGAATCACTTCAGATCGCTTGTTTCTAACAATGGTACAATGGTACTGTCTGTTGCTAATTTATTTGAATATAACGAATAATCTGGACTGGCTGGCTGAGAACTAGCGGGTCTTCGTCTATCAGAGGCATTTGTCCCAACTATATGCGTAATGTTTGTACCAATATTTTGGCGTTTCTCGATGACACAATCAAAGAAGCGGGAAAGCTTTACTGCATCCGTTGTGCCAGCAGCTAAACTTCGTTTGTCCCTACAATTAAGCCAGATTTCTTCTGCTCCACATTTATCAGCTAAGTCAAAATGGAAATAAATTAGATTTAGAATTAAATTAAATATAATGTTATGCACTTACCAATACCGCCAGCTCTTTTCACTGCTGTTTTGGGTTGACGTTTCTCGTCGATCAAATCCAATTTGGTGCCCATCACAAGTATGGGTACTTGTGTGGCGCCTAGAAATTATTCAAGGTCAAAACGCATATGGGCATCTGTTGCATAGGTTGGTATGGGAGTTGACGGCAATGAATTGCCACAACATTTATATGTATCCTTGCCCTCCTTATTGACAATCTCATAGAGCCAGTCAAGCAATTGCTCTTGTGATTTGCCATTTGTCAAATCGTGTACCAATATAACACCATGTATACCCGTATAAAAGACATTGCGTGTGTTCTTGTGACTAAGCGATCCACCTACATCAAATAGTTCAACAAAATATGGACACTGCCGCGCTGTTCCTTCCTTAAACTCATGCATTTTCACTTGTATGTTACAGCCAACTGTCCACCCAGGTCGTATGAGCGACTCATTGTGGGCTATCAAGTGCGTTAAACATGTTTTGCCAACGCCTACAACAAATACAATAAAATATAAAATAAATAAAAAGAAAAATATTTGTAAATTAATCAAACTACCTGAATCGCCAACAACAACAATTCGTACACGATTATTCATTACAAAGTTGTCGTGGCATCGGCTGAAGCTCGTCAAAAAACTATACTTCGTTTGCGGTTTGTTTTGTTTTGCTGCCCATAGAGATGATATATTAGTACGATACGGAGGCTGTTGCAATTGTGTGCAAAGAGTTGCTGCCAACCTGACTAAAAAATAGGTTCCTTTAACTTAAGAATCTTTTAATAATAGGTTTTATTGAAGTTGAATATGTATTTTGGATTAATTTTATTATATCGAAAAATATTTACATATAGAAAATAAACTGATAAAAACGTATTGGTTGTCACCAACACTTTCTAATAGATATGTGTCATAAGTGTCATAACGATCGATATATTATGCTAACAGGTTGTTTCTGCCGCCCTGTCAGTTGCTGCGTCAGTTAATAAGAGTTTTACAGAGCATATAGTACACGGTGCGCGTACAAACGTGCGACTTAATACTTAAAGTAATCAAATAAAATACACAATAATTTAAATTTTTTACACTCTTGATAAGTATTAGTTTTTTTGTTTTTAATTGTGTGCAAGCTTAAAAAGAAGTTAAATAAAACAAAAGATATAGTATCTTGTATACAAGCTTGAGCAAAATGTATCTTAACACTAGATATCGCAGAAACATGTATTGTATACATTATGTATAGATAGATATGTATTTTATTATGTATATACCTGTATATGTCATGTATATGTATATGTATCTATGTATAACAAAAGAAACTTTCGGTTGTGCATAAAAATATATATACAAAAGATTCTAGATGTATATATATATATATATATATATATGCATATATATAATTGTGTGTGTATATATAGACATGTATGGAACAATTTGCGTGCCACATGCACCCATCTGTTGATTTGCGACCTTGCATAAAGGAAATAATTACTCTCAAAGGAAGCGATAAATATAATTGTGGTGATCATTTGAAAAATCGTTGTTCTACCTATTTTTTTTAAATATATGCAACTATCAAGCTATATGCATACATATATAGAGTTCCACTGAAAAGTAAAATTATCTTAAACGTGTTGGCGGGTTGTAAGATGAATCATACAACACAAATGATGATAATGAGAACAAATGACCAAGCTGAACTATATATTGTATGTTTGCTGTTAATATAAGTTCTTTGAGTAATTTTGTATTTCTTCTCATAGTGACTCAATTGTAAGATGCGTCATTATAACCAAATGAAAAACAAATAATCATTGGCCGAAAATCATGTTCTACGCATGCCACCACAACACAAATTATACACACGACAAATAAAACAACAAACAACAAACAAACAGATAAAATGATGACGCATATTCAAGCCAAACTTTAAGGGCGAAAAATGTCTGGGAAATAACCAGAAGTTGTTGCAAAACGCAAGTAAATATGTAAAGAGCAAATTGTCAAAAGCAAAAGCAAATAATAAAAAATTAGTTAACGCATATAAAATACCTACGTGTAAGCTTATTACAGTAAAAACTGAATACGAAGAATACTGAATCTATTTCTGCACATAATTGTAAACCGCTGTTAAGAAATAACTACGTTAACGTCATATAAAAAAAAGAAGACAAATTTATGTTGCCTTATAGAAGGTGAAAAAACCTTTTGAACCTACAAAATATGTTTAACCGCCGGTGTTCGTCCAACAGAGTTTTTTGTAGTGTGATAAACTGTTTAGTATGCAACAGAAGACAAAAAATTTAAAGTAAATTATAATACAGTTATAGAGTGAAAACTCAAAGGGGAAAACAGTTCTGTTACATTCAAATTTCTCTCACCTTTTAACCATTGTTTTTCAATATGTAAATATATAAACCCAAGCACACTCTCTCTTTACGATAACACTCCTCTTCAGCAATTGTTGTACACACAAACGAGTTTTCACTGTGTATATATTTCAAGCTAATACTAAAGTTAACTTACATTAGCCTTATAATTCGGCTTGCTTGCTGCCAAAGGTGTGACAACTAAATAAATAAACAAAGCAGAAAGCACATTTAGTTACGCTACATGAATTTTTTATACACTACTTAATATTGGAAAAGCTTATATTATAAATATGAATTTTTTTTTTTCAGTTTTGAATCTCATTGGATTATCCCAGTCCCAGTAATCTTATTTTAAACATGTATCCTTATGTAAGTAAAAAATTTATTAAAAATTTATTATTGATATTAATTATTATTATTTATTATTTTTATTTTGAGCAAAAAACCAAACCTTAACATTTACAACAAGACCCTGACAATTAATTATCTACTATATAGTAGCTACGATAAATGCTTTATATACCCATAATTTGGTTAAAAAAAAACAATTAATTTATATTTTCAATATACTTAACATTTGTATACATATACATAAATTTAGTTTCGTTAAAGTAAAATCCTTCAAAAATTTTTTTTTTTTAAAGAAAAGAAAATGTTTTAATTTTTGTTATTTTGAAATATAAGAAGAAAGTTCTCTTATTAATAGTTTAGGTTTGTTTTAGTGGGAAAATTTCAGTTTTATTGCTCTTTTGAGTAATATAAACGTAAAATTTGTACAGTTTAATATTTTGAATTTTATAGGGTCCTGGAATGCCACATACATCACATCCTTCTGCTAATGATCAACCTAAAGTGCCGTTTGGAGTTGGTTGGTCTGCTGCAACGATGCAACAAAATCCAAATAATTCTGCACCATACCCAATGCCTGCACAAAACTATCAACAGCAAAACCAACAATATCAAAATCAACAATTTGGCGCATCCTATCCAATGCCTGCGCAATATCCTTCTAATGCATCACCATATCCTCCATCCATCAATAATGTACAGCAGAGTGTACACTATCAACAGCAGCATAATCAAAATTATATGAATCAACATCAAACATCATCTAATGCGCATGTCGGTGGCTATCCATCTCAACCGGGTTACACACCAGCCATGACATCAGCATTATCATATGGACATGAAAATTCTAGCGATCGTGTTAATCATGAATATGGTCAGACATATAGCTATGGGCATGGTAATGCTCATGGACATGGGCAAGATCATGGTTTTACTCAAGCCTATGGTCATGGGCAGGGGCAGGGGCAGGGGCAAAGCTATGGGCAAGTGCAAGGGCAAGGGCAAGGGCAAGGGCATGGGTATGGGTATGGGCATGGGCATGGGCATGGGTATGATCAGGCGCATGGGTATGGTCATATGCACGTTCAGCGGTCAACCAATCAAATCTTTACAGCCCGCAAAGAGGTTTGTCATTATCATATGTATATATATATAGTATATGTCTCGTGTTTCTATATCAAGCAATTCATGGGTTAATCATAATTTTTAATCATTTTAATTAAATAATAATTTAAATTAATTAACGTGGCAGCTTAGGAAATTTAAATAACTTCTATCTCTGTTTATTTATATTATTATTATTCTTTTTTTTTTGTTTTTTTTTTTTTTTTCGTGGACAAAGCTAACGTTAAGTACCCATAACCATTACCCATAAGTCGACTTATAAATGATATGTAATAGAATTCTGCAGTTTAATAAATTTATTTATATTTTATATAATTTAGGGTACTCCCACTGTGGTGCCGTCGCAAGGATTCGATTCCGCAAAGGATGCACATGATTTGCGCAAAGCAATGAAAGGCTTTGGCACAGATGAGGATAAACTTATTGAAATCATTTGCCGTCGGACCAATGAACAACGTCAGGAGATACAACGTCAATATAAGACACATTTTGGCAAGGATCTAATTGAGGATATCAAATCGGAGACTAGTGGAAATTTTGAAAAGCTACTGGTTGGTCTATTGCGTCCAATTGTTGATTATTATTGTACTGAATTGAGTGATGCCATGGCTGGTATGGGTACCGATGAGGAGGTTCTAATTGAAATCCTTTGCACCTTATCGAATATAGAAATTCATACAATTAAACATCAATATTTGCGTTGTAAGTTTTTACCTATTAACCTATATGTATACATATATATATATATATATTTATATATTTTCTATTAAACATGAATACATAAATTTATAGTATTTGGCGCACATTTAGAATCGGAGCTTAAATCGGAAACTTCCGGTAATTTTAAGCGTCTGCTCACTTCATTGTGTGCCGCTTCTAGGGATGAGAGCGGACGCATTGATCCAAATCAGGCCAAAAATGATGCCAGGGAACTGCTAAAAGCTGGCGAACTACGTGTTGGAACCGATGAGAGCATGTTTAATATGATATTGTGTAATAGAAATTATCAGCAACTTAAACTTGTTAGTAAACTTGTATAATGGGTATAAAAGTATATTTTAATTCAATATATATTTATTTATAGATTTTCCAAGAGTATGAAAGTATGACTGGTCACTCGCTTGAGAAAGCCATTAAAAAAGAATTCTCCGGTGATATTATGGAGGGTCTTATTGCCATCTATAAATGTGTCACAAACAAAGCTGAATACTTTGCCTCGCGCCTACACAAATCTATGGCTGGTATCGGTACCAATGATACACAATTGATACGTGTAATAATAACACGTTGTGAGGTAATATTTTCTATATAAATATATATAGATATATAAATATACTGAATTATATATTTTTCAGATCGATTTGGCAGACATAAAGGTAGCCTTTGAGCGTGTGTATGGTAAATCGCTAAAGAGCTGGATTAAGGTAAGTTTTCTTATTTAGGTATAAACTATTTATATATATATATATATATATATATTAATATATCAATCTATTTTTACAGGGAGATACTTCTGGTCATTATAAACATGCTCTCTATGCCCTGGTCGGAGAACAACGCTCATCTTAAACTTACACACACACACACACACTTGATTAAACGGTTTCACAATAAATTGTGCATTCTCTTTCTCATGTATTCTAATATGTTATATATGTATTATGTAACTGTATGTTGATTACGATTTAATAATATATATATATATATATATATATATTTGTAACTCTAATAAGTATATTAAATTTAAATATGCTTGGAACTGTGTTATGTAAACCAGCCCAGTGCACAATAGTATCCTTATAAATGTTGTTATTTCATATATACGTTTTTTTTTTATAAATGTGCCCCTAAGAAACTGCATTTATATTAAAACACAAATTTTGGACTATTTAATATACATAATAAAAATGATCTACTATTTATATACCCTTTATGAATGAAAGAAAAAAAAAAATTATAAATAAAAAATATTTGTAACCATTTTGCTGAAAGTCAATTGGATTTCAATGTCGATTTTAAATCTTATAGTCAATTTTGTAATATGACCTTGTAAACATTGCTCGCATATAAAGATTATATATATAAATTATATAAATGTTTTTAAACGATTTTATGTTTTCATGTATTTAAATAAAAGGAACAAAAAACTTTATAACGCCTTTTGATTATAGAACTCTAATGGCATTGAACTTAATCTTAAACCTATTATTAGATATCCTTAATCATTTAACCACACGAACCTCAATGAACATTGAATCGTTACGCAAATAATTACGACTGGTTATAACCTTGTGCGGTATATGAAAATATTGATTGGTTTGTATATAATCATCGCTCTTCTTACGCACATTAATCGTCTTCACATAGTCCTGGGCATCCAGCGGAATGCTGTTTTGATCGCGTATAATAATCTCAGCTTGGAGGCGGCACGGCCAGGCCAGCAATGGATCATATTCTCCAGATAAAACATTGAGACAGGCAATCAAATTGCGTCCCTTCCAAGTGCCTTTTCCATTTAAATATATATCCAGCTAATACATATTTTTATAATAATATTAATCTAATTTCTAAATCTTAAGAACTTACACGCAGGGCATAACCATATGCTTTATTGGAGAACATGGCGCTATGTAGGATTGTATCATACTGTCTGGCTTCTTCCAGTTTCTTTGAGTAATCCTTAATGCGCCATATTAAATGACCTTTAATGAATCAGTAATATATATTATTATATATAAATGAATATGTGTTGTATCTTTTAGATTATTTACCTCTTATATTTTGTACACTGGCAATCCGTTGCTGCATTGCCAATTGATTTTCAATATCCGCTATACTCTGCAGTGTACGATGAAGTCCTTTGTCCAGATCTTGTACAATAGTATATAGCTTATCGCAACGTTCTTCTGTCTCACAGACAATACTTTTAACATTCTTAACCTCGTAGTCTAGTGTAGCTTGTTTTGAGGTGGGAAATTCGCTTGTACCTAATTTGGTTTTAATATCCTCATTGATTTCCTGAAGAAACTGTTCAATTTGTACAAATTTGTCTCTATAAAATATTTTAAAGTACAATATTATTAATTTAATATCGATTAACAGGTATTCTATATTTTAAAACTAAGAAAATGGATTAGTTATTTACATTAATAAATAAAATATTAAAATGAAATTTGGAAAGAAAATTTATATCAGACTGTACCAAAGTCAATATATAGTACCAAACTGATGCTAAATGTCCCATCATTTCTTTATAAAGTATACGTTAGTCTAAGTCATAAGACAGTATTCGGTTTTCTGGCTAGCATTAATTTAGCTGCTCTCAGAGTACGTAACAGTCCTAACCCAATCGTTGAACAGAAGTGTAAAGAGTGGTTGGGGCTAAATGGAGTTCCATTCAAGTATTACTCACATTGTAGTAAATGAATATAAATACCGTTTAAAGCAAATAAATATCAATTATCACATAGGAAAATCGTTTAACGTTTGGTTCTACCTTAAACAGTTAGACAGTTGATTCACGTAGCGTGATCAAATCTTATCAGGGTAAACATTTCAGATACTTAACTTGATTAATTGATAGTTTAAATATATGTATAAATGAACATGGGATCTGTGTCAAGTCTTAGACCGAAAATTTAAATAGTAATGATCACGATCTTTTCGTATAATTTAAAACTTCCAGGACCAGGAAGTCAACTTGTGGCATTCCATCGAAATGCTAAGGATATGGATGAATTGAATAGGTATAGATAAGGAATTGTCTTTTCAATTAGCAAATTTCGCTCTGTATCTCACTCACTCTCTCTCTCTCTATTTCAGCATGAAAGCATATATGTATATAATTAACAGAGATTAAGCTTTATGATTTTTGCATTGCTTAAAAAGGAAAGAGAATGCGAAAAGTATACAGAAAAGAAGGGAAGAAGAAGAGTATACAGAAGGGAAGAGAAATATGGAGCAATGGTAACAAAAATATAGAGATAGAAGAGAAAACTTATAAAGAGAGTATAAATTAAGCGATAAAGGGAAAGTATTGAATTTTGTAAGCGTTATTTATACCTATTTTAAATGATCCATATTTCATGAATAACTAATATGACTTATAAATCTATTTTATGTGAGTTTTTACTATCTTTCACTATCTACATTTACCTACTTCATATAAATTAATACTGTTATTTATACTTATTTTATATAACAGTTATTTTAACATGTTATTTTTTTAAGGTATACAAGAATTGCACATACCGATTGCTTCTTTCATTTTCAAAAACAATTTCCTCCAATTTCATAATATTATCATTAAGTTGATTCTGATGAAAGACAACGTCTGTAGAAAGTCGATTAATATGGTCCTCTGTATCCTTCAATTGCAATTCTACTTGCTCCTTCAGTGTCTGTAATATACTAGATATTAATAAAAAGAAAATAATAATATCAGATATATATTTATATTTACATATATATATATATATATATATATATATATATATATATATATATATGTATATTGAAAACCGACCTGAGCTATATTGCAACAGTATTGAATATCCAATTGATTCTGTTCCATAGCATATGTACGCTGTGCAATCTCGTCCTCAAGCTGCTTACGCAGTTCATTTAGTGTTTCATCTGTATCCCGTGTCCAATCCTCAACAACTTGATTATGCTTACGTATATTTCCCACATCGGTAATAAGATGTAAACGTTGTCTTATTTCCTCATTTAAAACTGAACGTATTGTTGCTATATCCTGATCCAGCACCTGTATACGATGATCTGCATGCAAATCCAGACGCTCCATACTAACACTCATTTTCTGCATATTCTGTTTATTCCTAGGACACTCCTTTAAATGGGAACGCATGCGTATACGTGGTATAAACACATTACATCTATTTGGGCATTCTTCTAACACTTGTCCACAGTGTATAAGATGTTCCTAGAAATGAGTTAGAGGTGTGCAAATTTAATTAAATCTTGAGAAAAATAGAACTATTATTTAATAATTTATTTAACAAGCAAAAATTCTTATTAAGCGCCATCTATTGGTTGCATTTTTGATTGAAAAGAAGAGCAAAATTTATGATTGCCTTTAATTGCAGCAAATTGTGTGTTAAAATAGAATGTGCAATAAAATTGTATATATATATGTATATATATATAAATATATATATAGTATGTATGTTGTCTTTATCTTGTTTGCTTTCTCTGTGCATTTACGCCCAACTTTTTACTCTCTGATTGAACTCACCGTAAAGGTTTGTGCATCAAACCATTCATTGCAAAAGAGACACGATGATTTCTCATACTTTATAATAGTCGTTGATTTAGGTTGTTGCTGTTGCTTTTGCTGTATTTGTTTCTGTTGTTGTATTGTTGTATCGTCTGTATTTGTTTTTTTCAGTGACATCATATAATGAATCTTTTACACACACTTTTCGTTAACTGCGCGTAAAATTCAACATTCCAAGCAGAAAAAAATAAATAACTAAAATTTGCCGTTACGTTAACCGCCTCTAAACATACTAAATTCAGCGAAAAAAAAATAAAAAAAAAGTATATGTATATAATAAAAATATGATTAAGAATTTTCTTTAACATACACACGATTATATATACATACATATGTATATATATATGTATATATCAAAGTTATAGATATGAACTTACATATGTGTTAAATCCATAAGTGTGATGTGGGGTGTCCCTGAGAAGCCACAGACTACCTTTAGCTTATATTAAGGCATACATATACCTCCAGCATATATATCTATATATATGCGTATATATATATATATATATATATATATATATATATAGTATATATACCATATATATACCTTATATATATATATACATAAGTTGATATTTACTCGCAATTCTGTGAGCTATTTTCGCCGCCCTTTTACGAACTACACTATATTACAGATTGTTAATAAAATTCTGGATAAAGTGTACAACTTGCGTTTTGCTCGCACTCACTTACACATATACAACGAAGCATACGCATACACAGTCAGTTTAAGATATCATTATCAATGGAAATAACTGTACAATCAAATATTTTGGTATTGCAACAGTATCAAGTGTCACAACAAAGGCAACAATATGAAGATAACATTGAAATTACATACCAAATGGGGTCAGCACGAAGCACAAATACCCTGCGATGTTAAAGGTGGTTTCATTATTGCTATAAAAATATAGTTGTTGCATGAATTCAAAATGAAATATAACTAAAAATTTATTTGTTTCTACAGTTATTTTTTTTTATTATTTTAGTATATTTAAAAGTTAATTTAGAAATTTTATTTATTTCTCTTTTTTATTTTTATTTATTTAACGTCAGGTATGATTTTATAGTTTACTTTAAAGAGAATTCTTTTTTCATATTTTTGGTGTTGATTTATTAACTGAAGGTCAGTATGCTTCTTACCATATCTAACTCTCTTACTCTGTTGTTCTCTATTGTTCTATCTTGCTTCTATTAATTTTTAAGACACAAAATTGCTATAGTGCAGAGTTGGAGCTAACCAAAAATTAAATATCTATATTATATATAGAGCATTTATATGATAAATCTGAATAATTGATTATATACACCCATGTACATCAACATAAGTATATTTATTTATTTTGTTTTTACAAAACTAAAATTCAATGTTTAGAATTTCAATGTTGTGTGTTACCTGTAAAAAACAATTAACAACAAAAGCAAACCAAAGAGTATACAACAAAACTGTATAGGAAAAATGTACCAATATTATATTATATTATTAATAAAATGTAGGAATAGTTTACAAGTAAAGTTTACCAATTAAATGCTCCAAAAAAAATATTTGCAAAGTTTGTTTCATAATTAATACGATTTTTATTTTATTTTTATTGTTGATCGAAAAAAGTACATCAAATTAATGTACTAAAGTATTGTACCAAAATAGTGTCCCATAAAAATATAACAAAGAATTATACCAAATAAATGTACCACAAAAGTCCTCCAAAGAAGTGTTTTAAAGAAGTTTAGTAAAGAAGTGGTTTTAGAAAAACTATAAAAAAAGTGTAGCAGACAAATTTATCTAAATATAATATATATATGTATATATTTTTTTTATAATATATTTATGATATATATATACATATGATACTATTGAAGTACGCCCCTAATTAATTAAGTCAGTCTTAAGTAGGTTTCCAGCAGAGGTTGAATTATATTTTGAATGTTGCTTTCAGTTTTTTCATTTTCAAAAATAAATAAAACAAGAAAGAAATAAATATTTTTTTTTTAACAAAATTTTCTCTTACAAAAAACAGCAAAAAAAAAAGTTTACACATAATAATATTCATAATATTAATAATAAAAGTAATAAAACAATTATTTACAGAAGCATTAAAAACAAGACAAAAAAATAAATAAATAAATCGTATAAAAATTAAAAACTAAGAACTAAAATAAAAATATTTATATTAATTATATTATAAATAGGTCGACTCGAATTTTTTGCGCATTTCAAGTTTTCGCTGCTTTCCGGGAAAAATGCTAAAACTTTTGATATTCAGAGCTCTATTTAACATTCTCAGTGTGAAATCGGGTATGAGACAGGCTATTACGGCCAATAGTATATATAGCCAGACAGGCAGTGAGGCTAAAAGATTGTTATATGCCCAATATATATCCGTATCATAATCCCTATAAATAGAATAAATAGTTTAATTAATCTATTTATATAAAATGCATTTATATACTTACAGATTGATAACATTATATATAACTGTGGTGACCATAAATGCAAGTATGGAAAGTACTAAGGTCGCAATATACCAATACGATAGGTACATGGATTCCAGCCAAAGCTTAAGATTAACTATAATAACCACAGCCCATATAAGAAGTGTACCAAAGCAGGAAAATGCCGCTGTCTGTCCACCATTCAGGATGACATTATTAAAGTTGAAAACGCAATAGGCAAAATAGAATATAATCAATGAATGATAGACGGCAAAGAGTGTCCACATCAGGAAGTAGGGCCAATGGAGCTGCTTATTGTCTGTATTTTTCTTATACAACTTAGGATTTCTATAAGAAAAAACAGAATGATATATATATGTAAATAAATGTATGCTTATATATATCAAGCTATACGTACTGCATTAGACACTGCTCGGTGTAGGGCTTCTCTGTAAGGGATATGAATAGAATGGGCAGTGATGTATAGATGACGTTGTAGAGTGTCAGGAACAGAGAATCGTAGACAGATGATGAGGAGAAGAGCGTATGGAATTGAAATAGAAACATAATGCCCATAAATATTATGTTTTTATAGAAGAAGTACAGCACCAAAAATGATAGGCGAACGCTATGATAATGGCCATGGACTAAGAGTAAACGCTTCAGCATACAAAACTTGGCAAAAGCAAAGTCAGCACAGCGTGCTGCTTGTCGTCCCTCACGTCCCATAATACCGATGCCAACATGTGCCTCCTGTATCATGGATACATCATTGGCACCATCACCAATGGAGGCTGTATTATAATTCTCATTGGATGACTTAATCAAAGCCACAACTTCGCTCTTCTGCAATGGACTGAGGCGACAGCAGAGCACCGCTGTACACTTGACTGCAACATCTCGGAATTCTTTGGGTGCATCGGCCAGAGCAACCGCCAGACTTTTGCCATCGATAAGCAGTGCACACTCACATCCAATACCAAATATAATCTCACGTTCCAGTGCATTTAAATGTACCAAAAGATCTTCACGATTTTTACACTCAAGTATAATATATTTCTTGGCATCGGGTGGTATATGTCCACAGGATAATGCAATGTTCAGTGCTGTTTCCACTTTGTCACCGGTTAGCACCCAAATCTTTATACCAGCTGCTTGCAATGATACTAGCGTATCGGCCACATCATCCTGTAGTGCATCCTCTACAGCTGTTGCACCCAGCAAATCAAGATCTATATCAAACACAAAACCAATCAATTAGTTTTTGCTTGGGGAAAAAATCTTTCGCAGGATATTTCACTTACCACTCTCTATCTTTGCATAGCATTCCTCGCTTAATTGCTTACGATTCTCCAAAGAACTATTCGCCGCTGCCAATGAGCTGAGAAATTCCTGATATTCTATATCAGAAATCTCTCTTCTAGCTATAGCCAATGTGCGTAGACCCAAACGTGCAAAATCACTTATATGATTATCCGTCTTGGACACCATACCCGCTGAGCTATTGGCACATAGTGGGAATACATAGCTCTCAGCACCTTTTGTATATATCCACTTTTTGCCACTTTCATCACGGACTATAACACTCATTCTTTTGCGATCAGATGTAAACTCCAACACATGTAATCTATAGAAACAATCCTCCTTGGGTTTCGAGTTATTAATAGGACGCTTATAGTCCAAATGGGGTGGTACAATGCGCACGCGCAGCACCTCATCATCATCTCCAGTGTAGACCAGACCCAAATTGGCGCAAGCTTCAACAAGTGCTTTCTCATCGGGACTAGAGGCCTGATAGTCCAGCAGGCTATATGTGTATATATAAATTAATTAATATCAAAGATATAAATGACCATATCATATAAGATATTTATAATACATTGAATACTTCTGTTCGATTTTAATGAAATTTATAGACCAGATCAGGAATATGTTTTTATAATGTTATTCAATAAATCAAAGCTATTGACTGATATTTTAAGTTTTAAATGATCTATTTACATAACGGCTTACCATATTGTCTGTTGGATTTCATTTTTACGACGCTGCGATTCGGCACGTATGAGAATTGTGGGTTGACGAGTAAATGTGGGTGCTGCATAGGATTCACGTGATGTGGTGCTGGCGGCACGAAAGAGTCCACCAACTGGTGGCGTTGTAATTGTGGGACTAGAGAGATAAGCATTGGGTGCACCATACGAATGGGCACGTCTATGACCAAAGACTGTAGCATTGTCAGTCTGCTCAAATTGTGGTAAATCTCGCGCAGAAGTAGAACGATGAAATTGCAATGATATGGGACGTGTCGCCTTTGTATGCTGTGTAGTGTTATTGGTACCAATTGTATGTCCATTGATTAAATCAGCACCAGGATCACCAGGTGCTGCTATTTGCACACGGGTGGAGCGTGCAAAATTAGGACTACGTTTGACCACTTGAGGACGTTTACGTTTTTCCGCGTTGTAACTATCATCCGATATCAGCAAGGGATTAACATCAGATGAGGTAGTCATGGCATTTACACCATTTGGATGCGCTGACAGAGATGTTTCAATGGCATTGGCTACATTAAGATCACTATGCTGACTAGAGTTGTGACTCTCTTCGGTTATATCAGATATTGAGTACATTCCCGGTGGTCCAGACTTATTATTTGCATCCTTCTTACTACCATTAGATGCTTGGGCATCCGGTGTGCTGCTTGTGGCCACCTGTACAGTATGACAAATGGCCAAAGCTTGAAAGAAAACTTTCTGATCAATCTGTTGGGAGTATAATATTGATTTTAAATTAAATTAATAAAATAACTTTTAAAAAACCACTTACACTAAATTTATTAATATCAATCAAAGCATTGGTCTCCGCTTCCTCTAGACGCGTCTTCTTATATGTATACTTGTGTCCAGCAATTGAGCATTGTTGAAAGTTCATTTCATTCTTGGTTAAAGTGCCAGTTTTATCCGAGAATAGTATATTGATTTGTCCAAGTTCCTCATTTAAATTTGATGTATTGACAATGCACTGTTGATCCGTTTCCTTCTCATAGAGTTCTGTATCCCATTCCATAAAGAAACCACCAATAACACGTTGCAGCTCAATGGTCACATACAAGGATATTGGTATTAAATAGTTAAACAATATCAAAAATGATAAGTAATCCTGCAGAAATTGCTTAACACTATAACCATCTGCAGCAGGACCCAGATATGTCAATTTTGGTATCACAAATAGCTCATTGTATCTATAATATAAAATATATTTATATATAATTATATATATAACTGTTTATAAACTTACCGTTTTAGAAAATAAAGTAAAGTTACTATTGCTATTAAGGCTATTAGTATAAATATTAAAAATCTGTTAACATAAGTTTCACTTGAAGCTGTCTTATTCCGAGTTAAGCGACTATTCAACTGCAGCTTTGTGCTCATCCCTGTATAGATGGCACATCCGATGACACATTCCGTGTTTTTAACACGTGAGCCACGTAACAGTACATTTTCAGCGGATAGTGGTAGGACACGTCCTTCACCGCCAGCCAATTCAATTTTACCATTAAAACTATATAGATCAGTGCCAGGATTTTCACATTCAATAATACCCAACTTATGCATCTCCTCAATAGGAACTGTTGGCAGATCTCTGGGTATCAATAATGTTTTCAAATTTGATTCACCATCCAAATTTGCTGTTGTTATAAAACATTTGCCATGTGGATCTGTGGAGCGTAACAACACCAAATCACAAGGAACATCACAATCACGTTCCACAACAATCAGATCACCCGGTGCAACATTCTGTGATTGTACGATAGCTTCAACGCCGCCTCTTATAATTGTTACTAAATTATAAGATAAAAATGTATAAGTTAAAGTATAAGTATATATATATAACATTATAATTTACCTGGTGAACGATTAACCACATTATCGGTTCTATATCTAAGTATATCTTCATAACCCTGTTTAGCGGCTGTAACAGCGATGACAAATACTAAGGGCAATAATGATGTCATAGGCGATACAGGACTATCTATAATAATACTGTTAACATATATCTGTATAATAAATAGATTAATTTCGATTTGAAACATACCAATTAATAATGATATTATTGTCATAACAAGAAAATAAAAATTGGCAATACGTCGAAATTGTTCCAATAAGTTCTGTGGCACAAACGTTATTAACGTATATTTTGTTGACTTAATGCAATTTTGTTGTGTTAAGTTTTTCTTTTTAACATCTTCGGAACCACCGATTTGTATTTGCAGCCAATCATTAACTGTGCTTACTCTGGAACCCTAAGATAAGATCAATAAAATAACACTTAGTTTATGGCTTAATATTATTATAAAAAAATATACTTAAGGTAACAAAATTTAGTGATTTATATAAAAGTAGCTTTAGTAATATTACTATATAAGCATTTATTTTAATATATATATATATATATATATATATAGTAAAGCAATGCTTGTGGAACATGTTTATTTGGCTAAAGGTTAATGGGGTTAATAAATACAAGAGACAAAAGACAAGTGACAAAATAAAGAGAGAGAGAGCGAAAGAAAGAGGGAGAGTACATAATTTCATGGTCTCCATTACTCGATTTATTTATTAGAAAGTTCTGCTACTATGTGTCAACTATTTTTGTTGATACCCAGTATATATGTTACAAAGGGTATATATCTATATATATATATATATATATATATATATGCAGAGTTATATACAAAGCTATGAGCATGCTATATACATATGTTCCCAAACAATATCAGTAGCTAAAATCAGTTATTTCAACACTTTAATTAAAATTGTTAATTTTATGTCTTGCTGTATCCTTGATATATCGTAAAGATTATGTGTATTATATTGATAATAATTTAAAATTGATAATTTTAATTTTTAGCATATTGTATATAAAACAAATTTAATATACATATTTAATATATTTTTTAATTTAAATAAAATTCTTATTATTTTAACTCAATAAATAATATAGTTATACAAAATAAAGGAGAGCGTAAAAATGTGAGTTGGTAAGAGACTTTATGCAAAGGCAAGCAAATTAATACACCGTATATTTATGTGTGTATGTGTTTATATATATATTTGTATATATATTTAGTTAGGCAAATTGTTAGTATATATATTAGCGCTAGTTTGAATAGTTTTTGAAGCTCAATAATTGGCATTTTATAGTTTGCAACCCACCTCACGTTGTTTCCATAGAAATGGTTCCTTAAGATAAAAGTCTGTATCCTGTTCTATCCAACTTGGTGTACGTGTACATGTACGTGTATGTGTATGCGTATGCGTATGCGTATGCGTATGTTGTGTATGTGTTTGTATGTGTGATTGTGTATATGCACGTATATGATCAATGCGCCGAAAACCGCTTAAATAGTCATGACCAAAGAAATTCATTGTCTAACACCTGACTACAGACAAACATGAACAATTCAAGCGTCTTTCTAATAAATAATAATTTTTGCATGTGCATCATCTCTATGTAGGCTCTGTGCTCACTGTAGAGAGAGATAGAAAGAGCAAGCGATGTACACCGTATGTGTGTGTAATAAGGAAAGAGAGAGAAAGAGATAGACACACTGAATAATATTGGTATATGAATTAAAATATTTTCATTTTCTCCCAAAAAGTTGCTTGTTTCCAGACGATCATCTGATGTTCTACAACATATTTCAAAAATATATATAATATATTTATCTATCACATGTATCAACTGTAAATCGCATATAGATAAATGTTCCGTTCGTTATTTTTGTTGTTGTTCGGCTTTTTTTTTTTGTTTTTGTTATTTTTTCTCAACCTTAAAACGATGTTAAGTGGGTAATTTTAACACTTCAATTGAACAGTTCAAAATTTATGTACATAGATTTTATAGTATATTGTTATAATGTATATATACATATATATATATGTAAATGTATATATATATATTGATGCGTGGTATTTGTTTTTCACATTTACAACACTTTTCATACGACTTCAAAGTAGATTTAAAATCATTTTTTTTAAATTTTTATATTTTTTTTTATAGTCAAAACTCTAACATATTACACCGCGGTATATTAAATTTTATATTATTATATATATATATATTTTACAAATATATTACTTCACTATATACTTGCTATATATATATAAATATATCTGTTTATATATCTTTTTTTACATTGTTTAACATATTATATATATGTGATTATAGCATTTAAACATAAATCAATCAAACATTTTATTGTTGTAGAACGTTTAACGATCGTTTGTTTTTTATTATTATTGTTTGGCACTCAATAGTTGCCATTATTCAGTTAAAGAATAACACACACTATATATAAATAGACATATGGTACTATATATATATATATATATATATATATATTATATATATATTGTATACACATTTATATATATATCTATAAAATAAATTTCAATTCCAATTTCAATTCAAGCGTAGCCCGTGCGTTGTGTTGTGCGCAATTTAAAAGCCATTCTCACACTGAGAATTAGATCTGCATTGCTATTGGCATTTTCATACCTCTATACACTTACACTAGCCCACCCCATACCCTAAACAGTTTTCATACCATATGCCATATTTCATATATCTCGATACCTTATACCCCACATCCCACTTCGATTTGCCGCATCTGGCCCCCTCTCCTGCATATAACCGTACCTAACCCAAAGTTGTCTCTTTTTGACAGCTTCCCAAAACTCTCGTATAGCTTTACGAGCCAATATTCGTGAAAGCTTCAACCTATTGACAAGCTAACGACAACGAATATTCAAACTATTCATAATCATGATCATATTCGTATACGCATATAGATATATATATATATATATATATATATATATATATATATGTATGTATACATGTATATATGTACGTATTCATAGATACAATGTATTCATATACAAGTTCAAAGTGCATGCTTAATTTATTAGTTCGACAATTTCGTCGAGATTCAAATGAATTGAAATATTTTATTTATAAGCGAGCATTTACCATATGTAACTATGAACGCAATAGATCAATATACCTATACCTATAGCTATATATATATGTATATATATATAGTCTAGCTGTTCGATAGTCGAATTATATATATATATATATATATACCAGATAATGGCATGACTTTAATTTCATCTCACATAAAAAAACATATGGAACAAATTAAAGTATTGTATATATATATATGTATTTATTAATGAACCGTTATTTTCATTCATCTTGAAATAATTGCTTCATTTAGATACTTGAAAAATAATAATAAAATAATTTTTATATCCATTTTATATTCAATTCATACCTCAAATATATCCAATATATTATGACTTTATCAAGGTCAAAGTATATAGAATTTTAATATAAAAGTTAGGGTTAATCAGAATGTTGCTTTCTTACACTAAATGCCGGTTATACAAAATATAAATCAATATTTAATTTTGTTGTTACCTAAATGAGGTTTTTTTTATCTACTCTATGTATGTATATATACATATAAATATATATATACTATATACTACACTGTTACATGGAATTTTCACGAATTCAAGGTCTAAGATAAAATTTCTTTGACTAAAGTTTAACTCAGAGTCTAAGTTTGATTTATATTTGTATATATTTATATATATATATATATATATATATATGCAGTAATCATCATATAGATCGAAATAATATAAGTGTAACATAATAGATTTCAGTTTCCACACCCCAAAAGAATCGGCTTAAATTATTCAGCTCACAGCTCAAAGTTCATAGTAGCTCAAAATTAATTTAGAATCACAAGAAGTCGACTTTGGAATACCCTTCTAGCAGCACAGATATAACTGAGACACCATAATTGTATGCACTTCCATGAAGTCGTCTTGCAACCCTCGGACTGACCTGCACGTTGTGACTTATTTTCTTATTTATCCTTTCTACTTATAGACTAATTGTTAAGAATATATGAATATGATCTTAGAAAAATCTAAAGATCATAACATTTATATTATATATATATAAATATAATATATATAATATATATAGATACATACATATATATATATATATATATATATATTATATGTTCTGGGAGATAACTAAGGACACTTTTGATCAGCAGCTCTGATGTACTATTGGTAATATGTTTGATTGATTGCCACGTGAAATTGTTTATTCTAGCTGATCAGTTTTATATATATTAATTTTAATATTAAAAATATATTATTAAAATATTTAAATATATATATTTAACTTGTGAATCAAAAGTAAAGTTTGATTGAATGCCGACCTTAGCACCTTTCGTCTGCCTCTATTTTGCCACAAAACAAAGTTATTAGGCTACAAATTAAACTTAAAAAAAAAACTTTGTAATTTAATAAATATCTTTTATATATTTCATTTAATATATTTATTATAAAATGTTAATATTGAATTCTTCTATGTTTATGAGTAGGCGCAAAGTATTATATGTTATGATCAAAGATCAACCCAAACACTCGACCTACACATAAAAGCGAAACCTTTTCCAAGAAATCATTGCACACACAGTTATGTATATATATATATATATATAGTTATACATATATATAAAGAGAGAGAGAGACAGAAAGAAGGGGTCTTGACATACACATATAAAAAAAACACACACCCAAAAGAGTAAGCTCTATAGACAGTATATACCCCATGTGTATAACTTATGTGTCATAGTTATATCAATAATTTATATAGATAATATTTTGAGTAAAGATTTGATGTTGTTTTAATATATTAAACAACTTTTTGTATAAAATATTTAAAATATTTTTCATACACATAAAGAAAAGGATATAGGTTACACTTGGGTTAATCGACAACACTTTAAATATATATTTTGAGTGTTATTTTTGAGTAATTGAATCATTTGATATGAAAGTTTTTTTTTTTAAATAAAAACTTACCCGCTTTGCAAGGATATTTTCAAGCATTTTATAGCTGTATATAGAGCTATATCTATATTTATATGTATATATGTATATATAACTGTATATCTATAAATATGTGTATGGTATAAATGTATTATCGTATTAGCCGTATTTCTTATAGTTTAATAACAATGTGCCTCGTAGCCGCAACCATCGAATACTACTCAAAAATTTCTTGTATCTCTCAGAAGGTTGCCAAGAATTGGTCGTAGTGCTTATCGTAAGTTTACCTCTAGACACCCACTAATATCAACCGTCAATCGATCTATGTGTGTTAGCTATATATATATATATAGTAATATCTGTTGATTGTACTGGTAGAAAAAAAAAAAAAACAGCAATAATACTTTTAAGTTAAGAGCAAAAATTGCTTAAGAGGCGAAACGAACTCAAAAAAAGGGACCTTTAATAATTTTTTAAAAACAATTTTAAACTTTATATCTGTTATGATTTATACATTGATGAACATATATATATATATATATATATATATATATATAAATATATATTATATAGTTCTAGCACATCTAAACTAATCCAATATAATGCAAGTTGTGAACTGTTGGCAAATTGGTGCTACTCTCTAGGCCAACGCTCTTACTCTTTCGGCTAAAGTTTTGGTGCTCTTGATTAGATGTTTCCGTATATCAGCGGACACACACCTATACACATACATATAAACATATATATATATATATATATATATATATAGGTATATAGATAGTCATAGCGTCAAGTCTGATAAGATTATAATAGTATTTAACTGGCGTAGCTGACTAACATATATTATATTTATCAGTCGTACCAAACCAATATATATATATATAACTATATCGTAGAATCGATTAACAAACATCGTGTGTTGGCCAAGCCTAGAAATAATTCTCATTCCAATGGAAATTATTGTATTATTTAATTACTTTGATATGTTATTTTAAGATCTACCTTAACATCGTATTGTTTTTAATTTCACAACTGCACAGCCAATATAATCATCATTATTAACATCATCATTAACATTAACAACATCATCATCATCATCATGAATTAATTTCGTTTGATGATAACAAATTTTTATTAAGTCTATAAACATATAAAAACGGTATACAGTTTATTTAAGAAAATATTATTTATAGCATACTTTATGGGGTATATTTACGTTGTATAGGAGACCAAATTATTATTGCAATATTATAAACATAATAAACATAGCCTGATCGTATTAGAAAGCTTAGCATTCTATGTTTCTTTCTATAGGGAATATACAAACAATATTATCCCTATCCAACTCAACTTCCTTTTCATTCCTCTCTTGTCTCATTCTGTACCAGTTGAGATGCTTATTAATGCATCTCGTCAAGCTTTTTCTTCTCAACTTTTTATTTTTTTGATATCACCTCTCCAACTTCTCAATATCCCCTGCTATCTCGTATTTTCTCAACATTTTTTTTCTCTAGTTTAAACGAATTCTTACTTCTCGTCTTATTTTTAGCCCCTTCTTCACACTAGATGATCAAATTGAAGCATTAACATCCATAACATTTACACCTATGCATTTTAAAGTAAGCAAATGGCCAGCCTAGGATTTTCTCGTAACCCATCAAGTTGAGTTTTAACCAGAAAAAACTAGTCACTAACTAGATAGTTGCATATGATAAGAGTATTTGACTTAACTTATAGATAATTATAAAACTAGAGTTACAGAAAAGACTTCAATAAGTGCAATACGATTGGGTTTCTACAATAACAAGCATAATCCCCATATTACATCTTTGGGTATAAAAGGACTATAGACTATACTCTGTCTTTAAAAGAAGAAAACTTTAACATATTTGCGAAAAAAGAAAGGAAGGGGAACTCTCTGAGTAAGAGGCGTTTTCCTATAAATTTCCCACAAAATAATTTGTTTAAGTAATATCCCTAAAATCGCTCAGATATAATTATACAACTATTTAGTTTAATTTCTTTTAAAAGTCTAAGGGAGAAAACATACGTAATACGTCTATGATATACCAATATTTATATATTGTATATATTCTTTAAAGCTATAGACATGATATAAATTGGTTGCCCTTTGGCTTTAAAAAACAAACTCTCCTTTGAGAAACTGAATTGATTATTATATAAATCTCTATTTCAGGTCTATAAACCATCAATACTAACTTTAAATCAAATTCTATATAAAAACATCAACTTATAGGATATAAAATCCAACTTTTATTTGCTAGCAAAAGCAAAACGGAAACAAAGATATTGAATAAATAAAGTTATACAACAGTTTTTAGCCCCTTTGCCTTTTTGTAAAAAAGAAGCAAAGCGGAGCTATTGGAAATGTGCAAAATCGAAAAGTATGTAACACATAGAAATAATCATCGGAGACCCCATAAAGTATATATATTCTGAATCAGGACGACAAGACGAGTTCATCTAGCCCTGTCCGTCTGTCCGTCTGTCCGTCTATATGAACGCCTGTTTCTCAGAGACTATAAGAGCTAGAGCAACCAAACTTGAAATCTAGATTCGTTATGTTCGTAGGTTATACGAGTTTGTTATTGATTTTTGAATTTCCTCCCCTGACCCCCGCAAATCGAAAAAAACGATTATTAAGCACAATTTTGAACCGATCAAATATTATTTATTATTTTTGGTACACATCATAATTAGACCATTCTTGATCGATGTTGTGAACCTGGGTAAGATTGATCTAAAATCTCGCAAGTTATAGATCATCAAAAGTGGCGTTATGGGCCCCGGGGGGGTATAGTAGTGCACGCAAAATAAGAGCTAGAGCAACGAAATTTGGAACGTAGATTTGTTATGTTCGTACGCTATACGAGTTTGTTTTTGATTTTTCAATTTCCTCCCCTGACCACCGCAATTTGAAAAAATCGATTAAAAGGTAAAATTTTTAACCGATCAAATTTCTTTTTTCGCACACATATTAAGTAGCCCATTCTTTATCTACGTTGTGAATTTCGTCAAAATTGAACAATAAACACGGAAGTTATACAACATTAAGTACCGCGCTATAGAGCATGTGGGGCTAAAAGGTGCGCGCAATGGCTAAGTACGTGCAGAACTGTGTGTATGTATGAGGATGTGTGTGTGTATGGCTGTATATGTAGGCAAAGGGGCTCTCGTAGTCGGGTACACTCGACTACAGACTTTTTACTTGTTTTTTTATAATTTCCACTACGTTTCTTTTAGGGTATTCGAGATTTACATAGGGTAGCACTTACACCACAGCATATTCTTAACTTATTTTGGTTAAGAAGAATTAACTATAATATAGAATTGTCAGAAGTGAAGAACACTTTAACAAAAATACATTATTTTCACTAAGAAGTTTGTATAATATAATTAACATAAAGTTAATAATAATTAATTAGCAATTTTCAGTTAAGTTAGAATATATGTAAATATATCGGATACATATACAGATTTATAGAACACATCGACACAATTGAAAGTTATCCAATGCGTTTATTCATAATTTTAATATAATTTCACCACAAATTTTGATAGAGTTTCCCCGATTTTATAGGTTTATTTAAAGCTTATATGCAAAGTCATTTTATATATAGTAATTAACTATAAAGTATATCACTTGATTGTAGACAGACCGATGCCAGTCTATCTTATGGATATTATCTAAAGATACGTATCATATTACAGTGAAAACTCTCCGCGCGGACACCTTTCGCAGACACTCCTCTTTTCTATTGTTCCCTCCAAATTTTGGAATTTTTTCCGAAAAAGTTAGACAACAATATTATATTTATATGTTGTGACTCAGCAAAAGTAATTGAGGGAAAGAATAGCAAGGATTCTGAATTAATATATGAAAATGTTCGTAAACTACTGTTAAATATAATCACTTTAAAGTCGAGGTCTGGCCACGCCTCTTGAGTTGACAAAAGGAATCTGATGGTTAATTGTACGCTCATAAAAGTTTTCACTATATATAAAATTCTAGGCATAGACATACCATGTTTCTTTTGTGTTTTGTATTGTGTTTACTTAAATGAAGTTTGTTTTGGTTTGTACTGCTTTAAACACTACATATATATAATAATGTATATATATATATGTGTATACTCATTTATATGTATGCATATATGTATGTATAACACTTATAATAGAGACGAGTATCAAAAGTTTTAATAGAAAGGAAGGAGAAGCCTTCCGCGCGCAAACTGATCTATCGGCAAACTGTCGAAGAATTGTTGATAGCGATAGTACTCACATTGAAGTTAACCTATATATGTGTACATATATATGTGTATATATATATACATATATAAACACAATATACATAATTATATACATTTTATAACATTTTGCAAAATTTACAATATTGAGCAAAAATTTTCCACTCTCTGGATCATAAATCTAAGAGAATTAGATACTTGGAAAGTTTTTATATTCCTACATGTATATATATATATATATATTTATGTGTATATTTATATATGAATATATTGAAAAAGTAAAGCAGATAACCCAAATGAAGCTCTTAAGCTTTAACAATAAAATTTCCTTTAACCAACCTCTATAGGGCGCTCTCTAACACATCTTTCTCTCACTCTCACTCTCCATCTCTCTCTCTCTTTCTCTTAAATAATGTCCAGCATATATATATATATATATGTGTGTGTTGTTTTGTGTTCTAACCAAAGCAAAGAGATAAAGCCGATAACAATATCTTATCTTTAAGCATTGAATCATACATACATATATATGTATATACATACACACACTTGACTCATTTGGCATTTGGTTGTGCCTGGGGTTAAATAATGTTTGTTGTCTCAAGCGCAATTGACGAATTTCTACCAAGCATATATATATATATATATATATATATATATATTATATTAATAATATTAGGTATATGTATAAACTAAATATATTATATATACCATACAGGTAAATATATATATGTATATGTAATATGTACACTTGTATTACAACAATCATGTCCTTATCTATACCAATGTCCATGGCCATAATATCAATGTATTTTCGTACTACGACTTCAAAAGTGACTAAGCATATATTGTAATTTATAACATAATTGGCGACTAGCAGTTTCCCTTTAAACACAACTTGAATAATAAACTTAAAACAATTACACAACTATATATACAATATACACATATACACATACACTTTTATAAGGACACACCATAGCACAACACATAGAAAATTTTTGGTTTAAATATTTTTTCTTTATTACAATATATGAAATATATTATAATATACATATATATATCTGTATGTATTCACATTAGAACATCAACTATATATATTTACATATATTTAATTTTATTTAACAACGTTTAAAAACCATTTTAAAAACTCCATAGAAATTTTAATTTGATTTTACATATTTATTTAAAATTATATTTTATTTAAAAAAATTCTTTTGTAACGGAAGGAAAGAAATCTTGTCTCCATTAAAGTTGCACAATAACTGAACTTCTGATCTGATTTTATATAATAGACTCTAGATAATGTTTGACATAATAAGAGATGCTACTGTGCTTTTTTCTATTTTTGAGATAACAAAGATAAGTTTGATAAAAATTATTATCTATGTAGGGTGTACAAGAACAGCTATATACCCTAGATAATGTTGCAACTGTAGAAGAATATATATTTAAAAATTCTACTGCTGTATTTAATATAATTTTTTAACCAATTTTAAATGCCTATTCAACCCGTTTTAAAGGGTTTAAAGCCATTTCAATAAAATTTTTATAGTGTATAATTGTTTATCTATTGTTTTAACAAAGTATCTATACGTATATAAAGTAAATAAGTTAATAATCAATTCTTTCAGTGTATTATGCCTAGACATATATATAACAATATATCAGGCCGTGTAGCTTAAATCATATTAAATTGTAATGATTTCCATAGACCTGTGCCATTTTTACCTTTATGATAAATAACAATGCAAATAACATAACAAAAAATAACATAAATTTTAAATATTATATAGAATCATCAATATACACGCAACTGTTTATATTCTAAACCTAAATCAAACAACGCCGCTTAAAAGTTGTCTTCAAATTTTTTTTTTTTTGCAGTAAACAAAACTTTTTATATAGGAAGTATATATTTATTTGTATATATATGTATGTATGTATTAGGTTGAACTATGAATAGATGACAAGTATTACTATATATATATTTTAACAGTTATTTCAATAGTTTATTTGTATTTGGTAAATATGAATCAGCAAATGCATAAAGTTCAACGATAAACATATTTAAATGCGTCAATTATATTATCAGTTTTATTGTCATGAGGTGTGTGTATGTGTATATAGTATGTTTATATGTTGACGTGTGTGTATAGTGTCTAGCAATGTGTAATCAATCATAATTAATGGATATTATTGTTTACGTATGTGAGTGTGTGTGTGTGTGTGCTACCCATTAAAACCTGTGCCATTACTTGGGGATTACAAAGAAATTTTTATCCGAATTGAAAATCGTTCATCAAAATGGTATCGAAAGGGTATCGAAATGACCTACTTAAAAGAATCGTAAGCAATTAACAAGTCAAGCAGTGTACCTAGATCTTAATTAGCTTAAGGTACACACACACTTAATATGGCACACGCACACATACACTTCAGTTGTTACTTATTAACTTATTGATCTACGCTTAAAGTCTTAAGTACCTATATGCAGTTATTCCACATTTTAATATAAATATTGATATATATGCTAGTACGGATATTGGTACATATTTGGTACATACACATATTGGTACACTTTGTAATAAAAATGTTGGTATATATTATACATCAAAAAGTCTATGACTGAGACTTATTTGGTGACAATTAAAAATATCCAATTGTTATTTGCGAACCCTAATTTTGAGGCAAATTACGGTAAACATGAAACATAGTTTTATATACATTTTGGTACACATTTTAGAACTTTTTTTAGTACTTTATAAGTACCGTCAGGATGAGCATTCTATGAGCTTTATACGTAATTCTTATCCGGTTATTCTGCAGATTGAGGTTCAGGGTATTTGGCATTCGACTTGAATATCTATCATAATGTATAAAATGCTGATAATTGCAATTATTACGTAACTTCCCCAATAGATATAGAAACATATATGTATGTATATATATATCATATCTATATCTCAAGTATCATTTGCTAATCGAGGAGAAGGTATGTTAAAAGCAAATCTTTGCTATAATGTAGTAATAATATGAAAAATATATAATAATAATAGAAATAATCTTTAAGTTGTAGCATTTTTATATAGCACTTTAACTGCAGATTTATCAAGAACATATACGCATATATATTATATAGGAAATAAGTTAGCCACTTGAGTAACTGTAAGAGTTATAAAAGAAATGGAAAATTTGTATCTTAAAATTCCGCATGTTTATGTCAATGACCAGTTAGGAACATACTGCTATATATAAATATATATATATATATATATATATATATATATATAGTATAGGTACAGATAAGTACATATGAAATGGTACTTAAAGTGGTACTTGAAACTAAGAAACTGCTGGAGTCAAAAAATAAATATAGGAATTTTGTGCTAATTGACAAGCTCTAATCTAATCTCAAGCTAATACTAATCTAGTTATTAACAATTATATATTTATACATATATATATATTTTAACGATCATATAAAAGATATATTTATATAAAATATATAACTTTGCAAAATTATAAAAATAATAAATAAAAACACAAAAATGATTTTCCCCATTTTTGGTTTATTTCATTTAGATAAATTATTAAGGATGAACCAACTGATTGACTTCTATAATAATGTTTATATATATAAACTTATACATATATACTTGATTATACCTATCAGAAAAGTATAATAATTTGTAGATTATTAACAAAAAAAATGTTTATTGAATTTTAGTCAAAGTTTAGCATGGAAAGATAAAGCTTGTGTTCTAACCCGTAAGGAAACCTTTCGATTTGTCAGGCAACATGAGTTCGAACAGGACTAAAGATAAGGATAAGAAACCGTTGCGTATAGCAATTGGTAATACTATTAGTAAGAATAAGAACTTAAAATTAAATCGTGTTAGAACCACCAAATATACCTGGTGGAGCTTTATTCCTTTCAATTTTTATGAACAATTTCGACGTGCGGTTTATTTTTATTTTCTGGTCATAACAATTGTATCCTTTTTCGTGAGTAAGTTATATCAACCGTTATATATCACATTGTTTTGATCATAAAATTATATATATGTATATAAAGACGATACAATATCACCTTTAACTTCATTGCTACCATTGCTATTTGTTATGATCATAACTGCACTTAAGGAAGGACTCGAGGATTATGCGCGTTACAAGAGTGATAAAACCGTTAACTCAACCAAAGGTAATATTTCCATAAAGATACTATATATATATCAGATATTTATATATATAAATATATAATTTATATATGCTTAAGTGTGCGTCATACGTCATGGCAAGGAGCAATATATCAATTCGGAATTAATTGTAGCAGGAGATCTTGTAGTAGTCACTAGCTCCACTGATGTACCTTGTGATTTGCTCTTGATAGAATCTTCTGGCACGGAGCATATGTGTTTTGTAAACACAGCAAATTTGGATGGGGAAACCAATCTGAAACCTATCTTTGTACCACACAATTATAAATATAATAATAAAACAGCCGCTTACATTGTCTGTGAGCAGCCCAATTCGGATTTATATAGTTTCAATGGACGCATTGAATTTGATGAAAAAAATTCCATGGAAGCCATACCATTGACAGTGGAGCATCTATTATTACGTGGTGTACGCATCGAGGGTAACTCACGTGTCATCGGCTGTGCCATCTATACGGGTATGTCCACAAAGCTGCAACTGAATAGTCGTTATACAGGCAACAAATCCGCATCCAGTGAGAAGTATATAAACAAGTTTATTATTGCTCTAATTGTGGGCATGATTATAGTTGTATTTATTCTCTATATGATTGAAAGGTAAGTTCTCCTAAAGAGTTTTCACGGTATATATATATGAATTTCTAATATAGCTCATATTGATCCGTTAAGACAAAAATCAGCTAATGTTATACCGAGTGTCTACTATTTGGGTCCACCCATCGATTATAATAATATAGTGCAAATCTTTGAGGACTTTCTGGCATTTCTTATACTTTTCAATTATATGGTACCGATATCGATGTATATGAATATTGAATTATATCGTGTATTTGGTGCATTATTTATGAGATCCGATTTGAGTCTTTATGATGCGGAAACGGATCAGCCATGTGATGTGAATGCATCGAATCTGAATGAAGATTTGGGTCAAATTAATATACTCTTTTCGGATAAAACTGGCACATTAACTAAAAATCAAATGGTCTTCCTGAAATGCTATACAGAAGGCACTAACTATCATCTACAGAATACTCAACTATATAATCCGGATACAAATGGATGCCATGATTTGGGCACAATAAATGTAAGTTTAGCCGGCATCTGTTGCAGTTAATATATATAATTAAATAATCCTGCAGTTGAAAGCTCTTGACTTCTTTGAGGCCTTGACCTTGTGTCATACAGTGGACATTGTGCATAATATCCTTGAGAAAAGTGGTGAAGCTCAAACGGAACAGGACAGTTTAATTAGGGATAACATAATTGCCAGATATCAGGCTTCCAGTCCTGATGAGAAGGCTCTGCTGGAAGGATGCGCCAAATTGGGTTACATATTTCAAAATATTGATAATAATAATAATATATACATCAGTCGCATCTTTGGAGAACAACCCGCTGAGCAGTTGCAATATGAAAGGCTGCATGTTCTTGAATTTACATCGGAAAGGAAGCGTATGAGTGTCATAGTACGTGATGCAAATCAAAGGATATGGCTATATTGTAAGGGTGCTGAGACTGCTATACTGCCACGTTGCCTCGAGACTCCTGCCATAGCACAAACAGATGAGCAAATAACAGCATATGCCCAGGAAGGATTACGTACACTAGCTGTAGCTCGCAGGACACTAACTGAAGATGAATATGTCACCTTTAATGCAGCCTATAAAAATGCCAATATACAATTAAGCAATCGTAAGGAGCTCATTGCAGCATGTTATGAGACCATTGAAGTGGGTAAGTTAGAACACAATTTGAACGTTTATCCCAAAACTAATCCCAACATTTATTGCAGGATTTGAGTTATTGGGTGCTACTGCATTGGAGGATGCACTACAGGATGATGTTGATCAAACATTGACCAAGTTGCAGCAAGCTGGCCTAAAGATTTGGGTACTTACTGGTGATAAAGTGGAAACTGCTGTCAATATTGGCATGTCCTGCAAACATATACCGCCCACAGCTATAGTACATTTTCTTATCAATATAACCGAAACCGAGCAGCTAGCAGAGAAATTAAAGCAAATCGAACTGGGTATTTCAAACGATTCTACAAGACCAACTGCACTGGTTATAGATGGTATAACGGTAACTGCATTACTATTGCATCAATCAACACAATTTGCCAAAGTGGCACTACAATGTAAAGCTGTGCTCTGTTGTCGGCTGAGTCCTTTGCAGAAGAGTGAAATTGTTATGTTGATCAAGAAATCGGGTAAACATATAACAGCTGCCATCGGTGATGGTGCCAACGATGTGTCTATGATACAGGAGGCACATATTGGTATTGGCATTATTGGTCGAGAGGGTAAACAGGCTGCACGTAGTGCTGATTATGCAATTGCCAAATTTAATATGCTGCAAAGATTACTGCTGGTCCATGGTAATTATAATACGGAAAGATTGGCATTTTTGGTGTTATTTTATTGTTACAAAAATATTATTATTACTGGTTGTATGGCACTATTTCAAGTATATGATTTATATTCAGCGACATCCGTATATAATGAATTATATCTATGGTTATTTGATATTATATACATATCATTTAGTTTCACATACTTGGCCATGTCTGATAAGCATTATAACGAAGAAACATTGTTAAAGTAAGTATTTTTATCATATTGAAACTCATAAAATAATTTATTTCTATATGAATTTTTATTTTTTATAGATACCCAAAACTATACAAAAGAATTATTCATAACAAATTAACTACATGGAAGACATTTACATTGTGGATACTAAATGGTGCACTACAGACTTTAATTATTTTCTATTTTGCCTATGCAATTTTAAATGATAATAATATTGTCTTTAACGATGGCCAAACAGCGGAGTTTTCTACATTTGGAACAATGCTTATAATAGTACTTGTCATTGTTGGTAATCTAAAGGTACTTTTGGTATCACACTATATGAGTTATCTTAATTTTGCATTCATTATTGTATCAATATTTGCATTTATGTTAAGCACTTATATTTACAATTTGTTAAGTAGCAATACTCTGTATTATGTCTTTAATATGTTTTTAAGTTCTCTTCCGATGTGGCTATATCTTATTATTTGCACTATAGCATGCCTAATACCTGATTTTCTTTTGAAAGCTATAAATGATATGTTTTTAGAGCCACAATATATAGACCGAAAACGAGTTAAAAATATTAACATCTAATATTTAAAACATATTTTTATTAAGTAAAATAAATAAAATATAAAAACAAAAAAATTTTTTCCGCACAATATTTTTAAATCTCTGATAATTAGCGCGGCAATCAGGTATCAGTACAGTACGCACAATTTTATAAGATATAAGAAAAGCATAACATAGGTTGGCAGGGCTTTGTGCTCAATGTGGCACAGCAGTAAATTTATCGATACGCATATCGATTGACAATATTATTAAAAATATAATATTATTTATAAACCGTTTAAATCGAAGAATATTAAAATTTTTTTTAAATATTCAATTTTAATATTAAATGATACTATGTTAAATATACTTAACTATTTATCATTTATATAAAATTTTAATTTAAAAAAAGTACAAATTCCAAATAAAATATCGATTACCGAAAAAATTTTATATCGATATTTTTAATGTATATTTTTTTTACACATCTATATACAAATAAAAATTAATAATATTAAGATATAAAGTGTTTTTTTTTACTGATATTGCATTATTTAAAATTTATATAAAAAATGGAAGTGGAATACGATGACTCTGGCTGGCAGGGACGCACAAAACAGCAGCAAAATTCTGAGGTATAAAACCGTTTGACGTTTATGTCAATGCCAAGCCGACAAATCAAAACAATAAGTGAATTGTATGTTTTTATTTATCTTAATTGCGTTTGTTGTTTTTTGTAAATAAATAGGAACTACACGAGGATAATCCTCAAAAAACAATACAAGAATGTCTGGAAAAGTTTCTAACACCCGACTATATAATGGAGCCCGGCATTTTTACACAGTTGAAACGGTACTTTCAATCCGGTGGCTCGCCCGAAGAAGTAATTTCGATGTTATCTGAAAATTATAAGGCCGTGGCACAGATGGCAAATCTGTTGGCTGAATGGCTTATATTAGCTGGAGTTAAGGTAACCGAAGTGCAAGCAATGGTAGAGAATCATTTAAAGGAAATGATACTAAAATCATTTGACCCAAAGAAAGCTGACACAATATTTACCGAGGAGGGTGAGACACCGGATTGGCTTACAGAAATGATTGATCATTATACGTGGAGATCATTAATATATCGATTAGCTGAAGAATATCCTGATTGCCTTATGCTTAATTTTACAATAAAACTAATATCAGATGCTGGCTTCCAAAGTGAAATAACATCAATATCAACAGCCGCACAACAAATTGAAGTCTTTTCCCGCGTACTTAAAACATCAATTGTAAAGTTTCTAAATAATCCCGATGATGTACATGGTGCTATACAAGAGTGTGCACGTATGGTATGTCATGGTCAGCATACATATGTCTACTCCCAGGTTTTAATCCAGGTACTTAGTCAGGAACTAAAAGGTGGCTTTAATATGAAACGATTATCACAGGAAATAATTAAATATGCTTTACAAAAGTAAGTTTTAAAGTTAATTGTTACTATGCTTTTTATTTTAATTCTTTCAATAATTTTTAGTAATCAAAATGTGACACCCATAACAATGGCGCTTAATGGTTCAGCGGTTTATCCACAAGCATGTCAAGCGCTTACCTCAATGTTAACGCGTAATACCTTAAATCCAGCGGATATAACTGTATTGTTTCGGAATTATTCAGGCTCTGATCCGCCACCAATAGATTTGATACGTAATCCACAGTTTTTGGAATTATTGGTCGATGGTCTATTCCGTTCTGGTGTAAAAATTAATCCAGAACATAAACCAAAATATGTTTTTCTGCTGGCCTATGCTTCCTCTGTTATTGATCATCCTGCAAAAAAGCGTCCCATGACCGAAAGAACGTTAAATAAAGATGAACTTAAGAGCACAATACAGGCTATTGAGAAGGCACATGCTATATGCAATGTAGATCAAGGTTCAACGGAGCTCATTGCTGAACTACAAACACTTTATAATTGCATTAAGTATGTCCTTTACTCCATAAACAGAAAATATATAGATATATATAATCTAATATAAAATATTTTTTTTTACAGATTTCCAGTTGTGGGCGTTGGTGTTATACGTTGGATTGAAAATGTTGTTATGGAACCATCATATTTTAAATTATCCACAGATAGCTGTCCAACACATTTGGCTGTATTGGATGAAGTTGCTGGAGTGCATCCAACATTACAGCAGCAAATCTTATTTTTATTAATACGTTTATTTGAATCTAAGCAAGATGAATTGGAAATTCTTGTACAACTTGAAATGAAAAAGATGATATTGGATCGTATGGTTAATCTACTGACACGCGGCTGTGTGGTACCAGTTTTACGATACATAAAACAATGCTGTGCCATTGAAGATACAGATATATCACTAATACGTTACTTTGTTACCGAAGTGCTTGAAACAATAACACATCCATATTCACCTGAATTTGTACAGCTCTTTTTACCGATGGTTGAAAATGAAGAAATAACTGGCACAATGCGCGGCGAGGGTGATAATGATCCCGTATCTGAATTCATTGGTAAGGCCAATACTAGATTTCATATGATACATATAATATTTTTAAAATTATCTTTAATTTAATTTCAGTTCATTGTAAGGCGCATTATACCACTGTATAGCAAAGAGCTTATTCAAAATCAAAGTACAAAAAAATTATATTATAGGACCAAATTCTTTTTTTTATATGTAAATCATTGTAATGTCCCACTTTTTTCATTAATGTATGTATATATAGCATATATTATACATACATATTTATATTTAGATATATTTGTAATGTACATTTGATTAGATTTGTTTTATGCTCTTTGCAAACCAATTTTGCCTTATGCTATGTCTCAACGCCACTTACTTAGATCCGGAAATTGTAAACAATAACAAAAAAAAAAAAAAAGTAATGAAACATACATAATTATTCAGTTAACATAGATATATTGTAACCAATGATCAAAAGTAGTTCATACAAAGACCTTTTTATTGTATGAATGCATGTTTAAATATATAAAAAATATTGTACACTAAATAGTCCGATTGTTGAAATTAATTCTTATAAATATGACTGGTTGGAAATCTATATATATATACATATATAAAATTCCCAAAAACATAATGCAAGAATATAATGTTACATTTAACTAAAACAAACAAAAAAAAAATTTGCGCTCCTCCATAAATGACTATTTAATATTTACACAAAAAAAAAGTAGGACACTTTTAGGGTTTTCTTTATGTATGTTTATATATTATATAGTTTCGACATGCCCAACCGATGTTCATCACTATTGTATATATAAGCAAAAAAAATTGTCGAAATTTTTTATAAACCTCGAGCATAAATCATAAGTTTATATAGTCGTAGGTTTATTATGATTGTTTCAGTCGTAGTTTAAAAAAAGAAAAAATATATATATAACAAATAAATAAAAAAATAGTTGAAACAAAAAGAAGAAAAAGACATAAAAAAAGGTTTAGATACAACCTAGGATTAAGCCGTTTATCAACGCACCTATATATACTGCAAGTTAAAGCAAATATATAAATATATATATATATTTATATATATATATATATGTATATATAAGGAAGAGTATATATTGGTTAATAAAATCAAAGTTAAATAAAAGCAAACACACCCACTTGTTGCTTACAAATAATTTTGATTTTGTACATTTAAATTTTATATAGATACATAAGTTATATCTTTATAAATATATACATACATATATATATATATATATATATATATATATATATATTTATGGGACGTTCCAATAATGTTCGTTCGATATTAATTAATTGATAGCTTTGGTTGGCAGCGTTAATAATTATAATAAAATTAAAAGAAAATCAAAAAATATAAAAAATAAAAATAAATTTTGATCTAATTTAAAATAATTATTTTTAGTTGCTTTTCTTAACGTCTTTACTGTCACCATCTTTGGCCTGGCCACGTCCTAAAATCTTGGCCAAACTATCCCAAATGCCACCAAAGAATATAGCACAACACAGATTCTCCAGTGGCAGGAAAGGATCATGAATTCCCAATAAAATCGATGATAACTTAAAGTACACCAAGAATATAACAATACCAAAGTAAACTAATGCGTGTGGCGCTGAGATCCAATCGGTTTTCTTGTCTAACACAAAGATAATGGAAGCAAGTAACGATGCTTTGGTATAGCTGTAAAGGATTTGCAAAAAAAGAAATTAAATTAGATATATAAACAGATATTAAAGGATTGTGACAATAACTTACAAAGATGGTTGCATGAATTCCATTGCTGTTGGTGTCCACGCACCTCTGATCAGACGCTCAATTAACTTGGTAAATCCAGCTCCATTACCTTTTAGTGTACCAATTATAATCATGATAATCCATGCATTTGGATACAATTTGGCAGCATGTCCGACACCGTCATACACTTTCTTTGCACGATATATTTCCTTCATGGCGCTGGCAACAATTTTAACTGGTAGAAACTTAGCTACTTTATAACCAATGTCAAAAGGTGTATAAAACACGATATACCTGAAATATTATATATATATATATATACAAATATATATTTATACATATATTATAGAAATTTATTATCATAGTATATTATTAACTTACCATACAGCGGTACCCACAAAGAGTTGTCCAGTGTTTTTTAATGGTGCCAATATGGGTTCCCCGAGTAAACCATTAGCTACCATACCACCGGCAAATATAACCAGCATTGTTGAAAGCCAACAGGCTAATGGATGCTTTCTTGAAAAGGCCTGAGCATTTGCACCCAAATCCTCGCGCACGGCCAGCGCGGCAAGTAAACTGTGCGCGACATCAAAGAACGGGAACATTTTTAGTTTAATGACCTGATTGGCCACATCCAAAAACGCTTCCGGGTCCATGATTACAGCCGATCTTGTATCCTGCCTTCACGGATGATATTCTAAGAGTATGATAGAATATATAAAATGTATTTAAAATTAGAAACAAAACAAAAAAATTAGTTATTTATAATTTATATATACTTTTATACTTCCATGCTATAAATATATATATATATATATATATATATATATATACATATACATATATATATATATGTATGTTATGTATATATTGAGCACGCTGTCGTCTCTGTAAACTCCCTTAATTAAGTTTATTTCAAAAGATACCTGTAAATCTGTTTTTTAACCAAAACCACAAAAAATTGTTGGATAATTGTGACACTTGTCGATAATAATGAAGCATGTTTGGGTAAGATAAATTGAGTATCATACTTCAAGAAATCAAGTTGAATTGTACTTAAAAAAAGCGTTATAACTTTTTATACCCCCAACATACAAATATATATAAATAAATATATATATAAAAGCTTAATGATTGAACTTATTAATTATTTAATATATTTTTTATTTATTACTGTTTGAAGTGTTATATAAGTATAGAAAAATTAAAGCGACAACTAACAATTTGTACCAAAAGCAGATGTACGAAAATAATTTTTGTACCCGCGTGAAATATTGCGGCATCTAAAAAATATGCCTATATTTTCATACATATAAATACATTTATATATATATATTTGTATTTATATGTTAATATGTATGTTTTTTATCTAAATATACATATATATATTGGATGCACTTGTTCAGATTTCTTACACGATTCTTGTTGTAGATTCAATTGAAGCTATTTGAACCTGCATACTTGCGGTTACAAATACAAATTAAGAGAACATAAGACGGTGAGAGAAAAAGATATAGAAAGTGTGTTCGCGTGGGAAAGACAGAGAGGTAAAAAGTTGTAGAAGTTGTGTCGAATTGTATGTTAATGTCGAAAAACATAAAAACAAATTCTAAGTCGAAATAAAAATGTCGCTGCTTTGCCAGAGCTCCAAAAATAAATTTCGCTCATGATTCGGCAAGGGCTGTAAAAGGCAGACGCTCAACTGGTTCGCGCCTGCCGCCTACCTGCCTGTTAGCCTGTCAGTTTTATCTGCCTGTTTAACGCTTGTTTGTTCAATTTGTGAATTTTTTTTTTTTTGCACATTTGTTGGCGCTGATTATTTGCGAGCGGCAAAACTTTGGAGATATTATAATAAAAAAATATCTATGAATGTATCTATATACATAAAAAAATATATTTTTTGCACTTGCACTTCCTTTTGCAGTTGGGTTTAATAACAACAATCTTTACGTATTTATCTATATTAACTTTTAATTAATATTAACAAATTATAGTTAAACTTTATATTTCAATATATACATATATATTTGTATATATATACAGTTAATATTTAGATAAAAAATTTATATATATATAAAAGATTTTACCTACGTCTACACGCGCACAACGGATAGCTGAGTGCAGCACGAACACGGGGAGACTGGGCTCGAAGATGGCCCGTATATTACATTGCTCATTGTGTTTCGATAATTGTAGAACTCTCTCGGGGAATATGTTATATATTTAGAATCAGTGAGGTCTTCATGCAGAGAAAGAAGCCAAAAATATATATATAGTTCATATACATGTATGCGTAGATAGATGATTAGGCGGCTAAGAGGACTATGTCTCATAACTAGACCTCTTAATTGATATGTGTGTATGTGTGATATGTGTTGCTCTATATATATATATATATATATATATATATATATATATATATATATGTATATATATATATATTCAGAGCGGTTGTATATACATACAAATGTTGGTCATAGTATTGAAATGTATTTCCCATATTAAAAGTAACTGGTCACATTATTTATCAGCTGTTAAGTGTAAGATGGAACATATTGAATATCGAGTAAAATTGTATTAACTTAATCGATACATCGATGTCCTAATTATCAAAATTTTTTTGTTCTTTTGACATCACTAACTTACTGTATTTTTTGTGTTTTTACAAATTCTAATTAAAACTTCAAATACTTCAGCGAATTCCTTTTTCTTTTTAATAACAAATCCGTCCAAAGCAAAGAAAAAATATCGGCTAAAATTAAATAATATAATATAAATCTCGATACGCGAAAAATAAATATTTACATTTTATATCAAACTCAATATATTACAAACAAATAAAATTAAAAAACTTAAACTAAAACAACTTATGTACATGCAATATACATGTATATATATAAATTGTTTGCACAAAACTTAGTGCATAAATTAGATTGTCAAATACAATTACAATTAAAGGGTTAACTAAAACAAAGGTAAGTTTCTTATAGTATTTCATACAATTTACAAATACCACTTAAAAATTTAAAAAAAAAAAAAAAAAAAAAAAATCTTGTTTTAACAAGTTGTCGCTTTGCACATTAAAAAAAAAGAAACTCAAACGGTTGTAGAAATGTTTGCATGTATTAAATGCCATTGACACATGAACACATTCAAATAGTAAGATATATGTATATATGAAAACACATACGCACTTTTTATTTAAATCTGGGCTTATTTGGTAAAAACAAAAAAAAACACTGATTTGAATTTTTAAGGTCGCAATTTGATGCGTAATTTTCATTGGGAATATTTTGGTTGAAGACTAACTTTAATAACATTTAATACTAGTTTTAGTAAATCATTTATTAATAAGTCATCTGTTTTCAAAGTTTAAGTTAATTAGTTCATATAATATTCCATTAATATAACACCTTTGCAAACCATTTGTTTTATATAAAATGAGCAACATATTGTTGCAATAATTCTAAGCTGCTTGAGCACAGTACGTGACAAATTGTATAGAGACTTAACTTGTGAGTTGATCAGCAAGTTTTGAAAAGGTGTGAGAAAGGAACTGGGAAAACACGTGACAAATATTGAACTAATATATATACGATGATGATAATAGTTGTACCTTGCATGGTGTAAATATGTTTGCGTTACGAAATGTGTATGTAATATTTGAAATGGGGGAGTTGATTTACAGATGGCTTCAAATTCATCTAAGAAAAACAAATCGTCTGGTTTGCGCATGTTGTGGATACCAGGACGAAAGAGCCATCCAAAAGGTCGAATAAGCTCTACAAATAAGCACATCTCATATTCTCCAAATCAAAAGAAAAGTGAGGTATGGACATTGGGCGGCAGCAAAGCTCAAACTGAGCTTATTGATCTGTGAGTATAATTAATCAAAAACGAAAACGTTTAAATGAATAAAAACATACAAGAAATAATGAATGAATAGAAAAGGCTTAAAAATAGGATATTTTTATATAATGGTTAGTACAAAGAGTAAAACCGACTTTAAAGCACACATTAATTTATAAGCAGGCTAAGAAAATTTTAAATAATTTCATTTTTTTTTTTATATTGTTTACTCTTTTGTTGTTGTAACATTATGTTTTTAGTACATAGTCAACTGTATTTAATAATCAGTTTATTCGATATATATATATGTATATATATATATATATATATACTTAAAAGATACAAACTGTAACAAATTTTTTTTATAAATTATGAACAAATCATTTAAACTTTCTAGGCCATCACCGGAGCTTAACGGTGCTTCAACATCATCATTGGCATTGGGCACAGTCATGTCCTCGTCGCTAGTTAAGAACACTAAAAGCGATTTAAAGAATCGTGATAATATAACAGCTGATGATGTCATTGCTACTGTAAATGAAAGTGCTACAATGCCAGTAACACCAGTAGCAACAATATCACCAAACTTAAATAGTCCATTATCGGAGCTGGCTCCATCGACACCCTCAACAACGGCTATGGCATCCCCGATTGTTGTTACAAAAGTTGAGATATTAGATTTGGTAAGTTTTCAATCTATCTCTATCTATCTATCTATCTATCTATCTCCCTTTCTCTAAACTGCTTAATAAATAGTTGATTTTTTTTTTTTATTAGCATAACATTTTAAACATTGATGACTTGCCAAAGGTTCCATCACTTACCGAAACTGATCTATCCACATCAGCTATCGTATTGAATAGCTCAGCTGGTACTACAGCATCAATAACAACTAACTCTTCGCCAATGGCTAATCGCAAGGCCAATAACCAGGCAATTGGTAATAATGGCTCACAAAATGGTTCGCCACAGATGGCTAGATATAAAAACCATAACAATAATCAGGCAAATATATTAAATATTTTTATTAATTAACGAAAACAAAAAAAAAAATTTTTTTTATTTTTAGGATGCTATTAATTCAATTGAAAGCGTTGACAGCATCAATAGAAATCAACCAAATACTGAACTGATGCATAAGAACAAACGTAAAAAATCAAAAAAGACGCTACAAAGCAAGGAATTCGATCAGCTAGATGGCTGTAAGATTAAAGATAAGTTTGACACCAATGCAATGCCACCCTACGATGATAGTGATGAGAAGATTGTTAAATGTTTATATTACTCTCTCATGTGCTGCGACTGTACAATAGCATAGAACTAAAAAATTTGTATGTAAAAAAAAAAAAAAAATTATAATAATAATAATAAGATATATGTATATATACATATGTATGTATATATATATATAAAAAATCATAGCAAGAAGCAAATCAAATCAAATGTGTACATACAATAAAATGTGTATGTTTAGCATTAAGTTTAAATGCATTTAAAACTAACAAAAAGAACAAAACAACAAACAAAAATATATTAATATATTTTGCTCAAATTTACTATGTATACAAAAAAAAAAAAAAAATCAAAACAAAAAAAAAGAGGAAAGGTAACTTATATTTTTTATAACCTCTCGAATATAAATTTAAATTAAACGCTCAATTCCTATGCATACAACAAAACCAGACGAAAAGACAATTACAAAAAAAAAAGTATTCCATGTATATATATATATATATATGTATATAAAAATATATATATATATATATGTATAAATATCATTAAATACAAAATTTATTATTTAAACGAATTTATGCAGCGGCGCACACTAAAAAAAAAATACAAAACAAAAAAAGTCAAGAAACAAACTGAATATCGAAAGAATAAAAATATACTTTATATACTTAATATATTAATGAGAATTTGGATAAGTTAAACGGTTATGTATTATATAACTAAATGATATTTTATGAATGTATATACATATATATACAATTTTCTATGTAAATAAAGTGAAAGCGTTTTTTGTATTGATTTATAAGTTGCATTTGTCATCAAATGGCAGTTGCTGCAGTTGCCAAAATTTCAATATCATAAATCTGACATGCACATTATACTATATAACATATTCATACATATATTAATTACGCATATACATACACACACACACATACACACGTATATATATATAACATACACATAACATGTTCCTTTTTATAATAATATATATATATATCCCTGTTGTACAGGATATGTAGAAAGATTGAAGTGAAGAAATGAATTAGAGAGAAAGAAAGATAAAAAAAAAACACATTTAATTGTTCAACTTGACATAACATTTTTCATAAAAATTTAATACAAACATTAAATTTACAAATATATATATATATATAAAAACAATTCACAATCACATATAAATTTTTATCATTTCGGATGTTAAATATTTCAATTTGCTATATATTTCCTCAAGTAAGGTTAAAATTTACTAGTCCAGAGCAAGAAATTCAGGATCAAAGTTTTTGTTGTTGTTGTTATTATTATTATTGGTATTGGTATTGGTGTTTCAATTTCTATTATTATTTGTAATATTGTTGGTGGTGGTTGTTGTTGTAATGGTGCATTCACATATAAATAATCATTATTGAATCAGCTATGAACATTATTATCATTAAATTTTCGATAGCTCTTTCTGCTGTTGTTGCCGCTGCCGCTGTTGCTGTTCCTGTTGCTGTTACGATTACCTTTTGTATTTGGATAATTATATGTGGGACTGCCAAAATCGGTGTTAACATTTCTAGTTATATTTTCATTGTATTGGGTTTTATATGAATTTTTAGAATATTTATTATTCATATCTTTGCAATGAAATTTGATCGCATCAATATCATCATTATCATCATCATCATGATAATAATCATGATCATTATCATTTGTACTTTTAATAAAAAATTCGTTTCCATTTCTTGTGCCGCTATTTGGTTCATAAACTAATCTTTTAATCGGTCTAGCATTTATATCCAAATCATCATCAGTATCATCATCATTGGCTGTATCATTATCATTATCATTATCCTCATCATCATCATTTGCATTTTCACCCATATTAAATATAAATCTAGCTTCATTATTTGTATCCTTATTATTGCGACCATTTGCTGATTTACTTATTATCTTTCTATAACGCACCGATTTTCTTGATCCATGATTACTATTACGCTGTAAATATGTATGTATATAAATATAATATAATATATATATATATATAAACAGATTAACAAAAAACAATTGTTTTTTGTTTTGGTTTGGTTTACCTGTAAAACGGCAAATATTATGGAAAATACTGATATAATCAACAAACAAATTGCAACTGCAATCGCTGTGATTGCAGTCAATGGTGAGTCCAGACGTAAAACAAAGGCGCTATTATTACCATCGCTATTTGTTTCCAGTTTATCCATTTTCTTGAAAATACTTTCAGCACCCACAACGGTGCGACGTTTGCCAGCTGTTGAGGTAGCTCTACATTCACCTGAAATATCAAAAAACACTTGTTAAAATTTCAAACATTTGTTATTGCATTTTTATTAATTAATCTCAATTACCAGTATCCTTATCGCAGTGACAGCAGTTTTCTGCTTCTGTTTCGGTTTCGGTTTCATTATTATCGGTATCTGTTTTGTTTTGTTGACAACAGGGCACACATTGGCTATTCAAATGATCCAAATGCATTGGTGGTGCACATGCCTTACATGAGAATTGACCAGGTCCAACACAGGATCGACATGTATCATGGCAGCTCTTACACGTTTGTGTTGTTGTATCATAATATTGGGAGCTAAGGCATTCCATGCATAGACCACCATCTAACATGAAATGTGTTGGACACGAGGAACATGCTAATGGACCAGCACCTATAATAAATAATCTTTTATATTTAACATATTTTGTATGGGATTGATTGATTTTTAAACGAACCATTGCAAGTTTTGCAGTAATGATGACATTTCTGGCACCCAAATTCTGATTTATAGAAACCTTCGGGGCATTCCGGATGACATTCACCTGCTGCCAGCTGCCAACCAACTGGACATTGTACACACTGATTACGACGTGGTCCACTGCAAGTGTGACAGCTTAGATAACATTTAGCACAGATGCCTCTATCGCTATAGTAGCTGCAATTGATGAAATGGTTTTTCTATATATAATCTCTGTATGTTGGGTTTGATTGTGTTGTGTTTAATATTTACCCATCGACACATGTTGTACGACATTCACCATTCTGTAGCACAAGACCCTTGGAACAATTGCTGCAATTAGTACGGGATACACATTGTGTACAGGTATGCAAACATGGCGTACAGACGCCAGTTTCCATAAAGTAACCATCCTGACAACCAACCACACAGCTACTCTGCTCCAGTAAACGATTTTGATTACAAGTTAGACAATTGGTTAACAATGGTCCATTGCAGCTTTCGCATGTATTATGACATGGCTGACACTTGCCATCAGTTTGGCTATAATATTCCGCTGTAAATAGGATTTAAATTAGAATTTAGTTAAACCAAAAGCGGATTTCAAATAATCTTACCTTCAGTACAACTTTCACTACCAGCCGCAATGCATTTATCCTTCTTGTTAAGTGTCCAATCTGTTAGACATTCAGTGCATATGCCATTGCTGCTGCATGTCTTGCAACCCTCCTGACATGGCAGGCATTCCTGTCGCTTCTTATCGGCATAGAAACCATCTGGACAATTGTTAAGACATTTATTTTGCAAGGCATAGCGACTGGCACGGCAGGTGATGCAATCGTTCTCTGTGGCGCCATTGCATGTGGCGCATGATGAATGACAATAGGAGCATCTAAAATAATAATTATAATTATAATAAAAACAATAAAATTTAAAAATATAATATAAAACATATGTACATACTTATTCTCTTCAGTTTCATACGTATCCAAGGGACAGGCTGAATAACATTTGTTTTCATGTATGACCAAATGATGGTCACAGCTGGTACAGTATTCTGAATGATCTTGACATGAGGCACAATTTGGTTCACAAGGCACACACGTACGATTCTTAACATCTATATATATATATATATATATATATATATGGATAAATATATATAAAGATTAAGTTATGTTATATGATATGAAGTTGCAGATTAAACATACCCTCAAAGTAAGCATCGGAACAAACTTGTACACAAACAGCGAGATCAGTGACATGTAAATGTGCTGGTGCACAGGTGAGGCAACTGTCTGGTCCAGCGCCAGCGCATGTTTCACATGAATCATGGCATGGCCAACAGATGCCCATTTGATTTGGGAACGAACGTGGTGGACAACGACTAACACAAGTGCTATAAATGTAAATGAAAAGGGTAAAGAACTAAATTGTGAAATGAAACAGTTGGAAGGGACATTCATTGACTCACTTATCCAAGCGATAATGACTGCATGCCACACATTGTGTTGGTCCACGTCCATAACATCCAAGGGAATCACATTCACCATCGCAGGAATATAATATTAATTTCTTATCGCCATTAATCGATATATTTTGTGTTTCTGCTCCTCCTGATGATGATGATGATTGTTGCTCAATTTCGGTGCCTGTTGCTGTTGCAAGTGCAATTGAAACATTATTTCCATCTAGTGTGGCAGTGGCTATCTCTGGATTGGAACCAGCGCTACTGAATATATTCTGATAATTCAAATAGCTGGCAAAATTATCCATATTAAAATTGCCACCCTCATTCGCTGGTTGACCAATATTGGAGGCAGATGAGAATATGAATGGATTACTGGACACAGAACTGCTGCGTATTGGTGTGTTCAGAAGTTCAGATTTAAGACGCATCGGTTGCGTTGAGGTGCCATAGAAGATTAGTTGCCATTTGGATAGGATGCCTGGTTGATTGACACGCCGACGACCGCCATTGATTACCTGCAATGTCCAACGTCCTTCAGCCTTTTCACCCCAAAAATGTACACTAAGGAAAGGCCAATCATCAAAATTCGATTTGACAATATCACGTGGACGTTCGAATAGTAATGTGCTCGTTGTGCCCATGGGTGAGGTAAGTAATATACGCAGATTACCACGTGGAAAGAAGCGTAATGTAATGCGACATTGTACATGCTCCAAAAAGCGCACCTCATTTATGGTGCCAGCACAACCATTAACATCCATGTGTGTGGCCAAGGTATAACCATAGGCGCTATCTATTTTACGATCCTCATTATTTTCACGCGATTTACATATATGCTGTGGCGGCACTGAGTTCCATTGTTCGGCTAATGCCACCATACCACCAGCATCCATTAGGCCATAACCAAATTTATGGCTATATTTACGATGTACACCATTTTCCGTCCAGCCGCCTTCCTTTTCCAAAGGTCCTGATCTTGATGTATACACGACAAGATATTGCATATCACGCCATGTTAGTTCAGGATTAGCTTCCAGCGCTAAGGCGCAGATACCAGCTGCCAATGGTGCCGATGCTGATGTGCCAGTATGTTCCACTGTGCATATATGATCAGATCTTAAACGTCCATCCATATCAACTGTTGCCACACTCTTATCGTGTCCCGGTGTACCCGAGCTATATGTAGTTGCCAATGTTGATGAGCATTCCTCCAGATACCAGGGCTTAAAGCTGCAATATAATTATAGTTTCATCTCTATATTCCATAATAGTATTATAATCAATACACTTACCCAGCTTGGGTGGCACTTGATATGGAAAGGGTAAAGATGGAATTGGTATAACCATCGCAATTGCATGAATCTGTATAGCGACCACCATTACCAGATGCCCAAACAAATATGGAACCTTTACCCTGACGACCACTTGTAACGCCATAAATAAAGGCGCGACGTGCCAATGGTCCAGGACCATCAACTGTTGAGCCATCATCCTCTGGTCCCCATGAAGCGCTATAGATATCAATATGTCCTGGATTTAAGCTTAAGGCTTGTGCCTCTACTACATCATTCACTTTACCATCCAACATACGAACACCTTAAAAATACATAATAAATATATATATATATATATATATATATATAACTGTTATATTTGTGTACAACTTACCACCAATGCTGGCATTATATGCCACACCGACACCACAATAATTATTGAAGGCAACGGCAGCAACTTCTCCGGCACATCTGGTGCCATGTTTATTGTCACCATTATCCTGTGGTGTTGGATCCGAATCATTGCCATTAATATCAAAAGAAGCATCGGGATCCTATAAATAATATTATATATGTATAAAGATTTGCTCTCTTTCATTTTCTCTCTATCTGCTTCAAACTTTCTCGCTTTGACTTACATAATTCTGTGCCAAATCTGGATGATTGGTTTGTATGCCATCATCCAGTATGGAGACAACAACACCTTTACCAGTATAACCCTTTTGCCAGGCCGGTGCAACATTCATATCAAGACCATCCTTGGCGCCGCCATTCTTTAAATAAAATTAACATAAATTTAGTATCAAAACAGTTTTTAACAATATTCAAATTGTTATAGATATGTATATACATATATATATATATATATATATATATATACATATGGGAAATCTTGCGGTGTATATATGTAATGAATGAAGGATGACATTTTTACATACTTTACTCACCAAATACCACTGTTCCTTAAACAACGGATCTGAGAATATTAAATGTGAGGCAACATCACGATATTCAAGCCTTGGTGTATGTGTACCAATTAATGATGATGATGTTAATAAAGGATCTGGTGAATATGAGAAATGCCTATTTGGATAATTATTTGCTTGTCTCAATATATTATATGGACTGTAGGTGGGTACATTTTGAAAGGGACCATCACGTTTACGGCGTATCTTCTCATGTTGCTGCTGTAGCCATTTAATCTGAATAATATAATTCAAATAAAGAATATAAAATATAATTATAATAATAGCATTTATTAACTATAGTTGTTCGTATATGTATTTATATATAAATAGTTATTGAAGGTCGTTTTTAAAAACTTTAACTCAAGGTTAAACTAAACACTTACCTCGAACTCCGACTTTAAGGCACTGTGATGCTTACGACTTGAGCGAAGCGAACGCTTTGAGATGCGTTGATGCTGAAACAGATAATAGTCGTCAAGGGCGCCAATCTGTGAAAGATATTGATAAATATATATAAATATATATATATATATAATATAATAGATAAATGTAACATATAATTATCTAACTAACTAAACACTTAAACAAAGCTTCAACTTCATAATACAAAATGAGCAAGCTTAAGAGTAAGAGTGAAAGACCGAGAAAGAGAGAGAGAGAGAGAGAGAGAGGATCATACTTACAATCTAACCCTGACCTATATCAAATTTAACTACAACTACAACTATAACTATAGCTATAACTATTATAAGCGTAGCAAACAATTGTTTCGCTTTGTTAATATCACAGAAAGTGTTTTCGTTTTTGTTTTGTTTTCTTGTTCGCACTGCTTCTAATATATTCACTGCTTACCTAAAACGCACTGCTTGCTGTGTGCCTTGACCTTGAAATTAGATTCAAACAAATGCATAGTCTATATAATTTCTATAAATCTATATATAGAGGAAGAGTATATATATATATATATGTATATATATATATATGAAGTGATTGAAGGTATTGAATTGCCGGTACTTAGAATATATATAGGTTATATATATAGTATATATATATTGGATAAACAAAGGAATGCATATACAGTTGGTATAACTAGCTAATATATAGAGTATTAATATTTCGTATGGAATATATAAAAATATTTAGGGGGTATATATATCAGTAAATACATAGGAAAATGTATGGCCTACATTGGATATATATAAATATATATATATAAAGTATACATAGGGTAAATATAGGTTAAAACTGTGATATACCTATGGTATACATAGTATATAAAGACTTATAAAACAACTGAGGAACCTTTAATATAAATAGCAAACTATCAGTTACACTGGCAAGTTTTAAGTTAGGGTAAAAATATGTTAAATCTAGCTACAGGGTATTATAAAGACTGTGTTCAGCATATAAGTCTAATTGTAGGGTATATTTATGCCTGCTAAACTACTTTTTAATATATCGCTATATTTTTAGGGTATATCGGTTGTAGCTACAGTTTTATATGGACGATATTTAGATGCATTTTGGCATAGTCATTTAAGTTAAGCCCATAGCTAACTGATGGATAGAAAGTAGCTAATAGTTTATGGTTACTTGAAGTTCATTTACAGGGTATATTTGGCATATAGAGTATACAAACTGTAGGCATGTAAAATATAAGATCAATTAAAGAAAACTTTACAATAATTTTGCTATAGTATTGAATAAATAAATAATTATATATATAAAATATATCTACAGGATATCTAATACTATTACTTTATTTAATTTTAATGCTATATATTTCCACACTTTTTTAGGGTATATTTATAACTATCAACTGCTTATTATAACTGTATATTTGTTGTATTTTTTTAACTGATTTTAAATGTATTTCTTTTTTCTGTGAATTTTTCTGCATAATATTTTGGTTATGCTTAAAGAGAGAGAGACAGAGAAAAAAACAAGTTAGCCAAAAAAAAAAAAAAAGAGTTAAAAGTAAAAGTTAATATAGTAGTAGTAGTTACTGACCTGTCCCCTATTCGAGAATCCATATTTATTGGCTATTATATCGGCAACATTTTTACCAGCTGGTATATGGACAGCAAATTCATTTGTATAAATCGGTTCATCTGGTATGCTATATGCTCCGAATATATTTATATTATCTATATGATGCCTTTCAGTCTGTTCAATATTATTATTATTATTAATATTATTATTATTATTATTATAATTTTTTATATTCTTGGGCTTCTTTTCACTGGCATTTGTATTCTTCTTCTTGCTACTGTTGTTGCTGTTGTTGTTGTGAGTATTTATAGCCTCAGAATCAGTCTCAGCGATGAACAGTTTTGGGTGTTTTGTTTTCTGATAATTCCCATATAATTCTGTATCTATATCTGTATCTGTTTTACTATATGTTTCATATTTTGTATAGTTATTATTATTATTATTGTAGTTGTTGTTGTTGTTGTTTTTGTGGCTGTTGTTGTTGTTGTTGCTGCTGCTATAGTTGTTCGAAGATATATCACTGGCAATCTGGCTGTTTTGTAGTATTCCAGCAGCAATTTGTTGAGTTTTGCTTTCAATATTATTATTATAATTTATAGTATTATTTATATTATTATTATTATTATTATTATTTTTATTATTATTATTATTTATACTTGTTAGATTATTGTGAAAAGCAGCATTTGTGTTACTTAGACATAAAATTGCTAAAACTAATAGAAAATATATACATCTATTTGCCATTCGATTACATTTATATAAATAAAATTTTTTATTGAGTTTTTTTGCAACTAATGGATGGCATTTATTGGCCCTCCTTTTGCTGTGCTTTTGCTTCTGCTTCTGCTCCTCCTTCTTCTTCTTTTCGTTATCTTTTAAATTATTCTTTTTAACTATTGCAATATCAGTTCCACTTGATATATTTAATAACAATTTATCTAATGCTGTGCTTGGTGTTGTTGTTCTTAATTTTGTTACTCTTGTTATTGTTGTTGTTGTTGTTGCTGCTACTGTTGTTGATGTTGTTCTAGGCCGTAGGTTATTGCTATCGTTTGTACAATCAGCTGACGTACATTCCACAATAAATGGTAATTCGACGTTATTCTTATCAATGCATATATCAAGCATATTTAACTCTGTTCAGATCTATTATAATTATTATTATTATTATTATTTATTTATTTATTTATTTATTTATTTTTTAAATATTAAATGTTCCGGCAAAACAAACAATATTATTTATAATTTTAATTATTTAACTTGGTTTCACTCCTCCCGTAATCCGTTCTATGAATTTGTATCTCAGGATTTTGCATTTATTTATTTCATAGGGTTTTACTTTAAGTGTTTCAGGTTTATCTATAAGAAATACATATAAAAAAAAATATATATATATATATATATATATACATATATATTTATATAAAGATATATGTATATATATATATGAGTTACTTAACTAAAAACAGAAAACAAAATAAATAATTAAAAACTTAAAGCATAATTTTCTTACCGTTTTTTGTTGCGAAAAAGAAAAAAAATTTAAATAAAGTCATAAAAAATAATAATAAAATAAATAAAAATAAAAAACAACAATTTTTTGTTGCCGGAAATGTGACTCACGTTTGTCGTGGCAGAAAAAACTCCCGTTGCATACAAATAAATATATGTAAACAGTTATATATATATATATATATATATGTCTATATGTATATATAATATATATATATAAACTTTCTCTCTTTATCTTAAGAGAGCCATCAAGGAGACAGCCAGTCAGATAGCGATAAAAAAAAAAGCAAAAGAGATAACTTTTTGCCTTGTGGCTGGGTGTCATTTTCGTAAGCGTTTTACTGGCATAATAGCATCAAAGTATTATCCCTATATCAGACATGTAATATGCATTATATATATATATATATATATATAATGCTAACATCCTGTTCAATTTACTTTTATCATCGTTTTCTTTTCGTTTTTATTGTGTTTTTTTTTTTTGTTTGTTTTTAAATTTTATTTCGCTTTACATTTTTTTTACCCCAATTGTTTCTGATAATGCATTGTACTACTATGCATATAGAATTCTGAGCCTTCCTATATAGAATTTTCACTGTATATATATATATAAATTTACAATATATATAAACAAATCGTGTTTTTACTTATGTAAGTCGCAAATATACATACTAAATCAGCAAACAAATTGACGAAAGATCATTTAGTTCATTAGTAATATATTAAAAATTTGTTATTTACTATACCTATATTGGAATCTACAGCACACACTCAATAGAAGCAACTAATGAATTTTATATGTTTATATACATTTAAATAATATAAATTAATATTATTCATAATTATTTTGAAATGATTTGATGAAATTTAATGCATTTTATAAGCATTAATAATTTAATCATGAATTGCATTTATCGATAGCTTACTGTATACTCTAACTGTAATTACATTAGATCTAAGTTCAATATTTTTCACAAGAAAACAAAATAAAAAAAAAAAAATTTATTTTTTATTCTTTATTGCCTTTTAGCTAATGAGTTGAGTTTTGTGTACACTTCTGAGATCATAGTGAATGCTGTGCCAGTACAACTACAAGTGAACTCTTCTACAAAACACACACAGACACACGCATACTCAAAGCCATAAATTGACCTGAGATAAGAGAGCTTGTACCTGAAAGCATGTATAAATATTGCTTCCCGTATGATAACGTTTTGTTGCAACAAGAAGCAAAGAGAAACACAACAAAACAACAACAAAAAAAAGGTTCTTTTTTTTTTTGAAAGAGTAAATGTTAATTATTTTTATTTGTTTTTGCTTTGTTGTATCTTGTTCGCATTTATAGAAAAAAATAATAAACAAATTAATAAAGAAAAAAAAGTTCCCCCCGTTAATGAGAATAATATAATATATATAAATATGTATTCATATATATGTATATATATATATATATAAAATGTGTATAAATAATTTCAGACGGTTTACTAAGAACATACACACGCTCATATTATAATTCCCAATAACATGAATATATATATATATATGTATTCATGTACATAAGCAGAGATTTAAAAAGAAAAATGTATGAAAATGACACCATTTTCCATCCTTTATATACAAGCTTGTATATAGATATAGATATAATGATATATATATATGTAGATATATACATATATGTATATATATATTGGTGTATAATTTAAAATTTAGATATACAGCTATATAAATGTAATGTAAATGATTGTGCACGTCGTGTATCGTCTGTACGTGCCTGATTTGTATTAATTTAACTGTTTCTTACACATATATACATATATATATATATATATATATAATATGTACATATATAGTTGATAATATGACTTGTTGGGGTGTCTTTTGGTCTCAGTTATGCTTTTTGCATATGGTTGTACATGCATAGCTTACCACAGCCAGACACAAACACACACATTCACACACACACACACATTTGTATCTGTAATTGTATGTAAAATGGCTTGGACATAAGTACCGTATATTTATATAAATTTATATGTACGTGTACATCATTTATATAATTATGCTTATAAACATTATAACATATTGAATTCCGATTCCGGTTTCTATTTCACTATGCCATTTGTTTAATACAAAAGAAAAAAAAAATTAAATAATTTCTTATATTGTATGTGTGTAGACCAATCTCATTAAAGGTTTTGATTTGCTATATGTCAATAGTTCACATGCATTTATAATATATATATATATATGAAGTATTCTTGTTAATTGGGTTTCTTTTTTTTTTTTTTTGTTAAATAAATATATAACAAAAGTTTGTACACGTTAAATTATCCCAAGCTGTTAGTTAATCACAGTTGGTTTTTTCTTTTTCTTCACAATTTTACAGTAAAAAAAAATAAAAGAAAAAAATTCGCACTAACCGTACATAATAAACAACAACATCAAACAATAAGGCAATAGAAACGGCGTTTAAGGTGCGTCTGTGTGGGTGCACACAAACATATATATATATATATATATTATATATAGAAGATACAGTATTTGTTTGTATGTTTCTTGCATTAAGCTTGTCTATACATATTTACATACAATTGTATGCAATATTATGTATAGGTATGTGCAATATTAATGTATGTATATATATTTAGCTTATGCATTAACATCATAGACACACATACAATTACATACGAATTGCATTGTAAAATGCATTAATTTTTTTCACACTGTAAGTATTTATGTTGCAGTCACTATTATTTTTTTTTTTTTTTTTTTTATATATATATTTTTTTTACTTTTTTGATTGAACTAAAAGTAGTTTATCAACACCACTGAAGGAGAACGTGCTTACCATGAGGAACTAACCGAACGGAACGGAACGGAACGAAGCAGAGCGGACCGACCGAACGAACAAACGACGCAACCTCGACTGCGCTCCAGCTTAAACTGAACTTTATTTTGAAGTTAATACATACATACAATCATCCATACCAACATGTGTATAAACGTAAATACATACACACATGTTGTGTATGAATGTATATAGATGCATACATATATACAATTTAGACAGACATTCGCATAGCGTTGTCTGTCTCTCAGTAGTCTTGAGCTAGTGGTTGTATATATATACGCCTGCTTATATATACATACATATATGCATTAATACTCATGAAAGCACAGCTTTTGAGCTTTTAAAACAAAATGAAATGCAAAACATAACACGCAACGGTGCTGTAACAAAACCAAAACTAATTAGTATTACGTGTGTACATATTTACCAATACTTGCATACCAACATACAATATATATGTATATGTTTATGCATATACGTATTTGTATAAACTTAACATTTAAAAATATATATTTGATATAAAACTTAAAGCTAACTTACTTATACATTTGCATTTAAAGATGTGCCACACACACACACACGCACGCACTCAGCTGTTTGTATGTATGCACGGTGTTTTTTTTTCTTCCTTTTCTTTCTTTTTATCTCTATGACGCTCTCAGAGCTGACATTCAAAGAAGAGTTAGCGTCCGCCAGGCAAGGTTTTTTTTTTTTTTTTTTTTGTTAATTGTTTAAACAAGATTTGCGCTTGCAAATTGTGTATATTGTTTGCTAAGTACACATTAAATAAATAATTATTTATCTTGTTTTGTATTGTTTTAATAATAATTACTTACATGTAAGCTATTATTATAATTATTTATTTTTTTGAAAGTGTAGAATTAAAGACTGAGAGAAAGAAATATATACAGATAGTACAATTGCAATTGTGCATGTATGCAGATTTGAAATGGTGGTGCATTTAAACACAGGGCGTCATAGCTTGTCCTTATACTAACCTCGTACATCCTGTAAACAGCTGTTCTTAATACTTACATGTGTTGCTTGTTATTCGATTGTTATCGTTATGCTATGAACTGACCTAAAGCGGCTGATAAGATTATTCGACACATGCTTTATATACAAACAGGCACACGCACACACAGCATGTTATTTATATAATCTTTTGATTTATATATACATCTATATATATATATATAAATATATAAATATATTTATAGATATATATATGTAAATTCATCTTAATTTGTTATTTAATTTTGTTACCTGCGCTACAGTTAATATCAGTCACGGCCAATATGCGCAAGCTCGCAAATATATATGTGCGTATACATATATGTTGATACATACGTACTCTGAGAGTAAACTTACTTTACTCTCGCGCTTATTTCTTTATCTCTTTTGCTGTAGCTAGCGCACTCTCCTTGGTTAAAGCCAAATAGCGAGCAATTAAAGCGCGGTAATGCGGTTTAAACTATCTATCACAGCAGCAATGGCAAACTCAAATATGTATGCACATATATATATATATATACATATATACATATATTTATTTATATATGTATATGTGTATATCTGTATAATTGTATAAATGTATATGTTGAATAGTAGTGCAGATAACTCATCGTCGTGATTGAATTGCGTCACAGCCGCTTCGCCGTGCGTTAAGTTTGAGTTTCCTTTTGTGGGCAGCATCCAATGCTGGCGCCGCCGGTAGCATTAGGAGCATGCTTTTTTTTTCTGTTTTTTTTTTTGTATTGGTTTTTATTTATGGGGTTTGTGGGCCAGTTACAGTTATGCAGCAGCAGTTTCCGTCGTCTTAAATATCATCACATTATGGTATAATCATAACTGGAATCTTATGTATTCAATCTTATTATAAATTATACTTTTGCTTTCTTCTAATAAATAAAACACATTTTTCTTTAATTATCATTTCATATATTTTCATTTTATTGTTAAAATTTCTTTGGAATTTATGCAATAAATTTTTGTAATAATAGAAAAATATTAAATAAAATATTCTTACACGTTTTTTGCCACCATTGCTGTATCCACTTCTTGAAAACTTCATTATCCTTGCTAATCCTTGTAGTAGTAAACTTTGGTTGTCGTTTTTCACTTCCTGTAAACATAAATTAGTTTTAATCAAATATATCCTTCTTCTTTCACTACCAATGCATACAATTATGCAGCAGAATTCATTCAATTTTGTAAACCAAAAACAAAAAATTGCTAAAGCAGAAGAACAGCGCAAAGTATTCTTAAAGATACCAACTATATAATATATAAATATGTATATTATATATTTTGCAGAAATTATTCTTGAATTGATGAACACCAAAGATATATTCAATGGAGTCAGACTATATCATCAAGCACCTGTATTGAACTGAGTATAAATCAAACAATCTCTACAAATCCAGAATCTATATAATATACAGAGGTTATAAAGAAGAAATAGACAATTGTCACAAAAGATGGCTACCCTATTGGCTCATAACTACTGCAACGTAAAATACATGCGGGTGCATCATGTTACCACTTTCAAATCTGTAGTGTAATTATATATATGTAGTGAAAGTTATATGTATATACACATTATATATACAGTTTAGTATATACAAATATATAAAAGAATTAGCTCAGGGGGAAATGTAATTATAAAATTACAAAAATCAACCGGCTCGACTTTGGCGACAATTTTGAGTATTTTTTTTGTCTTATTAGTTTTTTTGTTCTAAGTAGGCAAGTCATATAGCTATTTTGAATGCTGCCACGCATTCTCATCAGTGTGAACTTTACTTGAAACATTTTATAACAAACTTTTTCGTATCTGCTGCCAGCTGGACTCGAACCATCGTCTTCCTGCTGACTAGGCGGTTGCCTAGCCACTGAGCTATCGCCAAGTGAAGAATATGATAAAATCTATCTGAGTAATGATTGAAATTTTTTGTACTTTTTTTCTGAATTCACTTCACATCTTATTCTTAATGCCGTTTTGGCTACACTTTGCCATAAAAAAGAATCAAAGCGGAGCTAATGGCAATGTGTAAAATCCAAAAGTATGTAACACATAGAAATAATCATCGGAGACCCCATAAAGTATATATATTCTTGATCAGCACGACAAGATGAGTTGATCTAGCCACGTCCGTCCGTCTGCATGAACGCCTGTTTCTCAGAGACTATAAGAGCTAGAGTAACCAAATTTTTAACTTACTTTATTTGCGTACGCTATACGAGTTTCTTTTAGATTTTCAAATTTTCTCCCCTAACCTCCGTGATTTCAAAAAAATTGATTATAGGGCACAATTTTCAACTATTCAAATTTCTTTTTGGCACACATATTACTTAAAACATTCTTGATCTACGTTGTAAATTTCGTTAAGATTGAAAAATAAACACGAAAGTTACAGAACATTAAGTATCGCGCAATAGACCACGAGGCTAAAAAACTTAAAGTACGTGTAGATTTCTCTCAACTAATAAGATAAAAAAAATACCCAAAACTGTCGCTGAAATCGAGCCGATTGATAATTCTAATTTTTTAAACTTATTACTTCACCTCAAACTTAACATGTAGATTATTATATCTAAAAGATAGTAAGATAGTATAATCTGTAGAATATGGTATTTCTTTTAGTTGCATTATGTATTCGAATTGTATTAAATTCAGAGTCTAAATGATTCGAGAAAATAAAGCAGGATTTATAACAGAATTAGTAGTAAAGAATCAAGGAGATTGGTCGATGAGAAACGATCATCAGGCAAATATTAAACTATTTATAATGCAACCCCGATATATATAATATAATAATTTATATTATAATTATATATCTTTCTTGTTTTTATATATTCATATTTATATTTTTTACATTTATATAAATATTTTTTATATTTATATTTTTTATATTTATATAATTAATTTATCTTTATGTTATTCATATTTATTATATATACATATATATATTTTCTTAAAACTTTATATAAAAATATTGAAGAGTTCGGGGAATATAATTAAAAAAGTTAAATGCACGAAGAACATGGCGATTTAAGATAATTTTACAGTAAGTGTGGGAAAGAAATATATATACACACTTATATATATGTTATGTACTATAGTTATAAACTTTATAGCACACAAGTTTATTTATTTATAGGAAAATAATATAAATTATATATTAAAATACTAGAGGCGTTCTCACCTTGCGGTAGATTTGCTTTATTTTTCTTTTTGTAATTTATTTCTTATTTACCAATCATTAAAGAAAAAGATTTACAAGTATACGCATTATAAAAATCGGCATTGAGTTAAAGATTTCAATATGATTTTAGCCCAGAAAATACCAGCTTAGATTTTAATATATATATATATATATATAAAGATATATATAGTTCCAGTTAAGTTGCGAAAATTTAAGATTTTCAAATTTGTAGTTTAAAATACATTATAAAAAATAGTAAAAGAATATTTTATTGATTTTTTTTAATTAAGAAAATCACGAGTCAAAATTTTACCGTTTAACCCAGAATTTTTTTTAACCCATTTTTATATATAATAATAATAAAAAAAAAATATATTGTTAATAGTTTCAGTATTTATTCAACAGATATTTATAAACAGCATTAAAATTAATGTTGAAACAGCATAAAGATCTCTCTCTCTCCCAAGATAAATATTATTATATCTCAAAATATATTATTCGCACAGTTTAGCCCAAATTAGGGGTAAAACGTAAGAGTTTTGCATAATAGAAACGATATAGCGTACGTGACAATTGGCATACGTCCATGAGATAAAACTTCTCCCAAATGGCAGCAGTTAGGCAAATTTGTATATAATAAATTTGCACATTTATAAATTTAGCTTAATATACATGCATATATATACATATATATATATATGTACTGTTATCTCTGTAAAGGCATATTATTACACAATATAAATTGATATATTTATAGCCCCCAGAAGGAACACAAAAAAGTGCCAAGAATAATGTTCGTTGGTTGTCAGTTTTGAATTTGCGTGATTTCCTTTTGCAATTTCGCTATAACTGAAAGTTAATTATATACATATATTATATATATACATATATATAATATTGCATACATATATATTTCAATACATACGTATATATATATATATATATATATATTAGCAGTTGAAAACGTTGTCTCGTTATCACAACAAAAAATATCTGTAAGAAAGAATCAAGTTTATTTTGAACAAGAACAGAGTATTTATATAGTCGGCAATGCCGAACATTCAATACCCTTGCAGAGTAAACAAAGAAAAGTGTTCAATTATATATATAAATTGTATATATATAATGCATATATTTTCAATAGAAATATCATATATAACGGAGAATCTTTAATTACATTTCTTGCTTACATATTGAAAAATACTCTGCAAGGACAGAACAAACACCAACAAGTAAAGCACACACACACATACATTTAAAAACTTGTTTGCTATAGACATATCTTTTCAGATATTAGAATTTCCATTAAGTACATACCTTTCACTATATATATATATATGTGTATATATATATATATATGTAGTGTAAATCATTGAAAATAGTTGACAGATATCGAAAACCTTTATAGGTCATATAACGATGATATCGCGCACTGTTATTGCCTTAGTAATTAACCCATTATTATTCTTCTTCCCCCCCACCCAAATTCGTACCCAAAATCTAATGCAAACCATTCATATGGTTATCCATTATTTTTGCTTATATATATAGTACAGTTATACTATGCCCAAAATTATATTTAAGAATTCAGGATTGCAGTTAGACTAAGATAAAAAAAGCGTCAATATGATTCGATTAATAAGATATATCTATATATACAGTCCAGAGTTAAATCATATATTGACAATTGAGAAGTATTATCATATGCAAATCCTGTTCATATAAAATTTATCAATTTTTGGCTTCAATTTATCGTTATCCGAGACACTGTGAAGCAACCCACAGAATATTCCCCAAAATGAAACACTGACTAATTCACCCCGTCCCATACTCACCACAATGGTATGTTCACATATATGAAACATATATAAAAAACATTAACAAATGATAAGCAAACACACATATATTTATATAATATATGTATATATATATTTTAAGTAAAATTTAATAATAAAAAAAAAATTTAATCCGCACATAATATTTTCTTATATTTTTTTTTTTTTTTTTTTTTGCATGTTTGTTAAATAAAAATAAAAAATTTAATAAAACAAGAGGAAAAATATTATTTAAATTTATATTTATAAATATATATATATATATATATATATATATATATATATATATATATATAGAACATCTATATTCAAGAAAATTGTGTCTTACATAACATATATGTAGATTCATCTAAAGTTATCGGTGTTATATTGATGTATTAGGTAATTGTATGTAGATATTTTTGTGATTTTTAGTTAATGACATTTTGTGTATGGTGGGGGGGGGGGGGGGTTAAGGGTATTTGTAATGGGTGAGAAGGATTATAAGATTATATAGATATTATCATTATTATTTCCATAAAGATTTTTATTGTTATTATAATGAATATTGTTGTCTTCTTTTGAGAAATTGTTCGCCTTTGTTTCATATACTTTGTATTACACATAGAATCATACATATATATATATAAATAAGAATTGCTATATATATATATATATATATATATAAACATGATTGATAAATATATATATAGTTATATGTTAGGCTTTATATTGAGAAAAGATTATTATTTTCGGTGATGTCACATAAAAAGGATTTCCTGTTATTTCATATTATTATTTTTATATGTATTTTCTTTTTATATGCATTTTCTTTTTATATGCATTTTCTTTTTATATGCATTTTCTTTTTTTATATTCTTTGTTTTTGCTCTTGGGTTTTTTTTTATTTATATAGTTAATGAATTATTTTTTTTTAATTTAAATTATATTTCATAAAAGTTTCTTTCTCTGTCTCTCTCTCTTTCGTGCATATAATTGTAAAATGTCAAGTGCATTCAAATATATATACATATATATATATATATATATATATATATATACACACACATATAGTATATATGTAAATATATACATATATATATATATATATATATTCATATATATGCAATACATAAATAAAAAAAAAACCAGTTGAAATTCTGATTTAAACGTTATTCTCCAATCTGGTCCACATCATTTCACATTCATATTCTGTTGGCTGTCTAAAAACGACGTCGTCCCCATGGAACATTATTTCCGCCATTATTTCCACGCTGATTGCCGCCTTGGTTCATATTGTTAACCCCAAATTCAAAAGCAGCGAAGGAGTCCTATTCGAGCAAGGAAAGTACAATTGTTCAATTCATTTTTTTTTTTTTTTTTTTTTTTCATTTTTGTTACACTAAAATACACTAAATTTTTTTTTATTATTTTTTTTTTTTTTAAGAATAAACCTTAAAAAAAATTTAAAATTTTAATTAAAAAAAAAAATATTTTATATAAAATTATTTTCCCCACAAAATAGCCCAACCCAATACGCCAACCGCCAGTATTTCACCCAGTATAAAAAACTTATTCCCATTATTTTATGATCACAATAAAATTAACTCTGACAAATTTCCCCAAAACAAGCAAAAAAGTTATCATAGACATGATCCTAACAAGAACATAACTTGTTTGTAATAGATTCCCATATATATATATATATTTATAATATCTCATATATATATATATATAAGTTGATATCTGTTACTATATCAAGTTTATAAGCAAAAATTTTAACCAAATTTTGTATAACAAACATTTATAAAGCCAAGACTTCTGTCTTCATTGCAGAAGACCAATACCAATATAAATATATATATATATATATATATAAATTGGATATATATATATGTTTTTATAAACATATGAAAGTGTATATAGGGTGTATCTATAGGGAGTGTACCAAAAAAAAAAAAATATATAGACACATCAGAAAAATTGTTTAATATTTTCTTTTTATATATTCAACGAATATTTTCTTTGTAAAAAAGAGAAACAAGAAGTAAAAGGGAAAATTTGGAGACATAAGAAACGTTGAGTAATGAGTAATGAGAAAAAAAAAGAAGAAAAAACATAAGAAAATAAGAAAATTTTCACTGATTGCTTTTGCTCTATACTATAGATGAAAAGAAAGAAAGGAATGGAGAAAGGTAGGTAGGTAGGTAGCTGGGTGGGGAGGGGGGGTAAAGCTGTTGCTGAAATTAAAGGTAACTGTGCACAGAGCATTGGCGTCTGGTAAGTGTAAGTTAATAACAGTAAATCTTGCACAATATTGCGACATAATAAATCCAGTTTTTTAATGCCTCAATTACAAAAATATGTATGTATGTATGTATGTATGTATCTCTCTCCTCTCTCTCTCTCTCTCTCTGTGTCTGTGTGTGTATAGATGCGATTTCACCAACAAAAAAAAAATAAAAAGAAAATTGTGAAAAAAAAGAGACCTTGCCACAAGAGAAAATGTGTGTAGAAAATCAATTTGTTTGTTTCCTGTTCATGAAATTTCCCGTTTTGATGTAACAAAAATTTATGTTAATTTGAAATATTTTTCGTGTCACAAGCAAAAAAAAAAAAATTGAAAAAAAAATAAATAAGTAGAAAATTTCCTGCTTTAATTTGTTTTTTTTTTTTTTTTTGGTACATCCTCATATATATATATATATATATATATATATACGTATATACATATATATAATATATGGTATTAAATAAAAGTTGACCCCAAAAACTTGAATTTTATAATCATCCCAAAAAAATATCCTTTTTGCACCCAAGGCATATGCCTAACTCTTAATATCCTTTCTGTTGTTGTCGTTGTTGTTGTTGTTATATGCTCTAAGAACTAATTAGATTAATGTGAAGTAATAATTTGAGAATTATTTCATTATAGCAAGGATTTTAAGAGATTGTTTATAATCATCTCACAATTATATCCATAGCACATTGTTGCGATTCAATTAATCTAGAATCCTGCAGAGTCTCCTTGATGTGTACATACCTGTTGTTGATTGTTGCCGCCTGGTCCAACGTTATTACCAACCATCGAGGTATTGTTATTACCTATAAGATAACATTTATATTTTTGTTAATTGTGTTTTATATTGGGGTAGAAAGTATAAACTTAATAATAAAGACAACAAAAAAAAAAAGGCCAAAAGTTCCTTTAAGAAATACGAGTTAATAGTAAAAAAAAAAAAATATAAGAAAATAAAATTAAAATAAAATAAATTACGTAAAATAAAAAAAATAATAATTTGACAAAAAATAAAAAATAAAGAATTTAAATTTAACAAAAAAAAAAAATAAATAAAAAATTAATAATAAAAGACAATATTAAAAACAAAATCAAATTGAAGACATTTTAAATAAAATTAAAAAATATAACAAATAATATAGAATATAATTATTAAAACGAAAAGAATATTTTTTAAACCAAAATGTTAAAATAAATAAATAAAATAAATAAAGTAAAAAAAAAATTGGAATAAAATAAAAATTTAGAATAAATTAAATTATTTTAAAATTCAATTTAAAACAAATAAATAAATTATAAAATTTCAAATAAATAAATAAAATAAAAGAATAAAATAAAAAAATTAAATTAATTATTTTAAAATGTTAAAATAAAATAAAACAAAATTAAAAACAAATATGGAGTTACATAATTTTAAATAACTAAATAAAATATGAAATAAAAATAAATAAAAAAACGATAATAAAATAAATTATTTTAAAATGTTAAAATAAAAGGTTAAAATAAAATAAATAATAAAATAAATAAATTACAAAATATTAATAAATAAATATAAAATAAATAATATAAAAAATAAGAATAAAATAAAAAATAGAAATAAAATAAAAAATTAGAATAAAAGAAACTATTTAAAATAAAAAAAAAAAACAATGTTAAAAAAAAGCAAATTATTTAAAAAATAAAATAAAATAAGGGATTTAAAGAATTTAATAGAAAAGGTTCGTTTGGGATCACCAAAAAATGTTTTTATAATAAAAGAAAATAATTTTTACCTCTGAATACTTCAAATGGTGAACTGCTATTGCCTCCGAAATTATCAAAATTGTTATTGCCTCCTCCGCCGCCGCCGCCGCCACCGCCATTGTTGCCACCACCACCAATGATGCCGCCACCACTATTGCCACCGCCGCCGCCACCAATGTTGCCGCCGCCGCCACCACCACCACCACCGCCGCCGCCGCCGCCGCTAATGATGCCACTGCCATAACCTTCCTGTTGATCAAGCAATGAATTGAGCTGCTGTGCCTGCATGAATAGAGTCTTCTCCTGCTGGCGACGACGGATATCCTCCTCTTGACGTACCATACGTGTTTGCATCTCACTTTGATGACGTCTCATGGTATCCTCCTCACGTTTGCGCATCTCCTCAGCCTGTTTCTCACGCATTTCCCATTCCATTTTCTTACGTTCATTATCTGATTCGCGTTTTCTTAGCTCTATAAAATTTTATTTAAAATATTATTAGATAATGTTTCATTATCTACAAAAAGTTATAGATACATACTACAAAACGATCATGTATGCATAATAATAATAAATAGTTAGGCTAAATGTCAACCATATACAATAACCGGTAACCGGTAACTGGTAACTGGTAACCGATAAACCAGTAACCGGTTATCACTAACCATTACCCAATAGGAATTGAATCATTTCTTAAAATACGTTCTCAATAATAATATACGTAAGATTAATATGTTAATAACCATAAAGAATGTCCTTATATATAATTAATTGCAAGAAAAAGTCTTCTATATATATATATATATATATATATACAATTGATATATTTGATAGACATACATATATCTGCCAAAAACTCTACCTATAAAATCTTTGATATAGAAATCTATATTATATTTATAAAATATATATATATATATATATATATATATATAGTGCTATATCAATTCAAACGTATTGCTTGATTTTTCATTATTCATTAATATATATATATATATATATATAAATGCTAAAAGTTTTCGGTTTATACAGCACCCTCCCCCTCTGTAACCGATCACCAAGAATTGTGTTGCGTTTGCAGTAAAAAAAAAAAAAAAGCAACAACAGCTTTAGAACATTATAAAGAAATGGGGGAAAAACCCACTCAGAATATATATATATATTAAAATATACCCACAATAAATTGCACAATAGGCAAACCCTTTTGGTATTACATATGCATATATATGCCATATATATATTTATATATATCATGTACCATAATATAATAGCTTCAGTTCCAGCTCCAGTATAACCCAAAAGTATATTTATAATATAATTCTAATAAAACTAAAATATAGTCCGTATAATTCGACTTAAAATTCCCCCAATATAAATAAATATTGGGTTATATAAACCCAAGGATAGGATGATAAAAAAAAAAAAAAAGAATATGAATTTTATATATAAAAAAAAATAGAGTCAAAAAATTATCAATGGAAAATTTCGATAATATAACTCCGTATCGATTAAGAGGGGTATCGAAATTTGCATCAATTGATAAATTTTTCAAAAATCAATTCCAGGTGTAAAAAAAAGAGGAAAGAAAGAACATAAAAGGAAGAAAAAAATATATATTAAAGAGTTGTGTATATATAGAGGATATTATATAAGGAGGATATAGTAAGGAAATGAGGGAGGGGAAGAGAAAAAATATATATTAAAGAGTTGTGTATATATAGAGGATATTATATAAGGAGGATATAGGATAATATAGTAAAGAAATAAGGGAGGGGAAGAGAAAAAATATATATTAAAGAGGATATTATATAAGGAGGATATAGGATAATATAGTAAAGAAATGAGGGAGGGGAAGAGAAAAAATATATATTAAAGAGTTGTGTATATATAGAGGATATTATATAAGGAGGATATAGGATAATATAGTAAAGAAATAAGGGAGGGGAAGAGAAAAAATATATATTAAAGAGGATATTATATAAGGAGGATATAGGATGATATAGTAAGGAAATGAGGGAGGGGAAGAGAAAAAATATATATTAAAGAGTTGTGTATATATAGAGGATATTATATAAGGAGGATATAGGATGATATAGTAAGGAAATGAGGGAGGGGAAGAGCTTTAAACATAATTTCGTTTAGGTATAAGTAGGAATTTGAATTGAGAAACGGAAATTTTTGGATAAATTTGGTCTAAAAAAGTAAATATATATAGATAATTTATAAAAAAAAAAATAAACTTCGGCTAATCCGAAGTTAATCAATTTTTTTTTTTTTTTTTTTTTTGTCTAATTTGTATTATTATAAGAATGAAATTATTACACGTATCCTTTATTTTTTTTTTTTTTTTTTTTTATACTGACCTTGACGCAATAGTTCTGTTTCTTGCTCATAACGTGCATATTCCATTTGAGCATCAAGTTTCTCTTCTTCCATTTTGAGCTCACGTTTGAGTGCATCTTGCTTACTTTTGAATAGATCATGTAACTGTTTCCATCTGGAACCGTATTCATGCTCAAATGAATTAAGATCAGCAAAACGTGGACCAACGCTACGCTCAGTATTAAACTCTTGCAATTTTTTATTGAGTGCCTTTTCGGGCAGTCCATCGTTGTCATCATTAATTTCCATTGGCTCAACCAAGCATGGACGTAAAGATGCAGTTAAAAAGAAACATTTTTCATTGCATAAACGCAAACAGGCGCTGGCCGATGATTTTTTAGCAAATTCAATGGTTCCCTCACCCAAATGTTTGCCACGATCATCAACTGTAATGCTTGCCCTCTCAATGGGACCAAATATTTCAAATGATTTATATAAGAGCTCATTGGATACAAATGATGTTAAATTACTAACACGTAAAATAGTTGCATTTGGTGCAAAACGAACACGCAATTGTCTACCCTTACGCATTGAACCATCTAAGGCACGCTTAGCCTTTTCGGCATTGATATGATAATCAACTTTAAGGAATGTAAAATTTTTATCAAGATTTGAAAATATTTCACCTATTTCACCAAATGGCTTAAACATTTCACGCAATTCTTCATCGGTAACATCATTTGTTAGATTACCAACATACAATCGATTGCGACCAGAGAATTTTGTCTCTGCAGCCGCCACCTCAATTGGTGGTAGCTCGTGTGTTGGACCGGATATGCTGCGTAAACGTTGGGCGATAAAGAAATCTTCGCTACCACCACCGCCGCCGCGTTGTGAGTTATTTGTATTTTGTCCACCGCCGCCGCCACCGCCACCACCACGTGATCCGCGATTTCTTTCACGCATTTGTCCTCCGCGGCCACCGCCGCCGCCGCCGCCTCCTCCACCACCGCCGCCGCCACCTCCACCACCACCACGGCCACCAAATGATTGATTTTGATTATGATTCTGATGTTGTTGCTGCTGCTGCATCTGCATTTGCTGTTGCATTTGCATTTGCTGCTGTTGCTGCTGCTGCTGCTGTTGTTGTTGTTGTTGTTGCTGTTGTTGACCATGTGCTTGATTTTGGCCCTGAACCTGTCCTTGATTTTGGGGCTGGCCTTGACCAGCTGAATTTGATTGATTTGCATTGATTTTACCATCATTGTTAGACTTATCATTGGGATTTCCTCCTTCCGGATTTGAAGCTTCTGCATTGGGCTTTTGCTATATATATATATATATATATATATATAAATATATATGTATATGTATATGTATTTATACACACATATATATATATATATATATATATATATATATATACATATATATATATGGTTTTTTGTGTTTTTATGTTTTTGTTTTTTGAGTTGTATTATATACATGTATTTAATCATGTAAGCATATAAAGAAAGAAAATAAATATGTTTTCAACTACGCAATTTAATAAGCTACAATTCTATTTAAATAATTTCAATTTGCTGCTGCATTAGATGCATGCTTGTGATATACCTATAATTTTTTATATGTACAAAAATCTATATGTATACATATATAAAAGTCTCAAATTTTAATGTAATTATTTACATTCTCCCAAACAAGATTGCAAGAAATTGCACTCATACAATTAAACAAATCCACACTATACGTAGTAAACACAGTTATATTTGTAGAACACAAATATATACAGGCTTACAGTGTGTTCTCTTTTTTCCCCCCTCATTTAAGAGCACAATGGATGCACACACGCACACTATGCATACGCATACACACACGCACACACACAACAAACCAAAAAATAAAAAAAAAACTTGTTTTTATGCATAGACCCCAGTGCATAAAGCGTAACAGCTTGACAAAATAGAAATGGAAAAAATAACGTTTGGATCAAGTGATCGAAATTGAAACAATTGCAATAAGTTTCAGTTTGCAAGTCAAACAGTATTTAGATTTAATAATTTATTGATATATGATACATATACTTTGCATATGTATATATATGTATATATTTATTTAGTCCCACATAATAAATATTGCTAAAACAAAACAAAATATGTTTTCAATAGAAAAATAACTCTTGCCGGTGGTAGCTAAAGCTACAAAAACATTTGAATAAAAAAAAAATACATGAAAACAAGCTGTCGGCGTTTCCATGCCATTGGTGCGAAAGAGATAAATCATATATACATTACATGTATACTGTACAAATGCACATATAAACGCATACATACATACATACACATTTGTGTACATTTATTTACCACTCTTAAACGTTTATCAAATGGTCTTTAATTTTGATGAAAAATTTTCAATCACGATAAATTACGCACGCGTTTATATTTATTTATACATAAGTACTTATATATATATATATATATATATATCAATATGTACATATGCATTTAAAGTCTGACCCAACCCAACTTAACTCAACAACCATTTATAAACCCCAAAATATGCATACATATGCACATATGTCTGTATACAATTTTGACAAATTTGCGCAAGTCAAAAGAAAATCTAATTCAATAGTATATATTTTTGAAGAAAAAAAATCCCATGATAATAAAATAGTTTAGTTATTCAACAATTATTGACATCTCACAATCAAAATTTAATACACATCTATTTGGCCACAACATTTGGCCGCCATTGTAGTTCAATTAAAATTAAGTGAATACACACAGACACACACAACAAACTCATACTGACAGGCTTTATCGAATGAAAAAAAAAAACATCTACATGCATACAATCACCACAGTCCTAAGCCAGTTGCAGTGATTTTAAGGAAAGTCGCCGGCGACAAATATTTTAATTTAAATACAATCTTAATGTTCATTTTATAAAAATTTAACCAATATGCATGTACTTACATTAGCGTTGTTCTGATTTTGAAAATTCGACCTATTTTGATTGCCGCCACGATTGCGGTTGCGATTTCCGCCTCCAGGTCCACCAAAGCCACCTTTGTTGGGCACATTCTTATTTTGATTGGGTCCGCCACCACCACCAGCAACACCAATGCCACCACCACCGCCGCCGCCACCTCCACCACCACCTCCACCTGCTCCAACACCGCCATTCTGATTGTTGGTGCCAAAACGTTGCCGTTTTTCAGCCGGGCCATTATCTGAGCCATCGTTTTGTTTAGTTGGACCATGTTTGCCGATATTTTTATTTGGTTGATTGTTTAATCTTCCTTGACGCTGTGGCAACGGTGTTGCATTGCCAGAACTATCCATTTTTACCGAATTTTCCATAATACAGAAAATTAGTAGAAAAAACTCTTTTTTATTACACAACCGTCCAGTTCCGTTCAGAAACCGAAGCGTAATAAAATGTCAATGACTGTGGAAACGAAACAGTTCTGTAGCTGTCACAGCTTATGTTATTTTAAAATTATCGATAACAGCTAGTGTTGTCACACTGTCATTTATCTGGTAATGGAATATTTTAAATAAACTATATAAATGAAATGTTTTTTATTTTATTTTGTTTCTTTTTTTTGTTGCATTTTCTAATATGAAAGATTGTTTATAAAATCAGTACAATCAAGAATTTTTTTTAAATGGAATGTACTGAGAAAAGAACATAAAATGAAGTCTATAAGAACGTGTTCCACTTAACATTTTTATTTATGTTAACCCAAACGCTTGGTTAAGTTTATAAAAAATGGTTGCCCATCATTAAAAAATTTAAAAATTATATTCAATATTATTTTATAAATGTTACGTTTGAAGCCTGTAAACAAAAATCAGTATTTTAGAACCTCGATTCATGAGAAATAGCTGGTTTTTAAGTGGGATATCCATTACTTTTAACGAATCTATATAAAGAAAAAATTTTATTCTAATTAATAAACTTGTAAAAAATATATTAAGAATTTTATAGAAAAAATCTTACCAATTTCATAAAATCCCATCTTCAAATGTTTGATAAACATTTTTATTGGAAAATCTAATAATTTACGACGAATAAATTCCAAAATAGCCAAAATAACAACGGTCAAAGCCTTCAACTGTATTTAAAAATATTAACTTATTTATTTTTTAATAAAAAGTTAATTTTACTTACACTTGCAAAGACCACATAATAGACAAGAGTTGTAGGCAGTAAAAACAATATAGAAGAAAAGAATATTGTCGCTAGGTAAAGCTGTCGATTCATATAGTTATGAGCCTCGATTCTTTCTAAAAAAAAAGAAAAAAGATTTTTTTTATATTTTGGATGTGTTAAAAATGTTGGGTGTGGTAAAAATTTAGTGACTATTCTTTTTAGGAAAATTTAACTTATTTTTTTAATGAATAAATATATATACATATATTTTAAGCAAATATGCTCTTTTATCATTGACAACATTTCACCATTTTCAACTAAAGACATTTTGGTTTTAATGCAGATCTTCAGTGCAATAATATTAAAAACTTAATCGTTTTATAGTCATTTTTGAAGCTTCAGGTTAGCTATATTATATATTGATTATTTTTTAGTCTCATAAGTATTTAACTTACTTTTTAATATATTATAACGCTTGCCTCGTACCACTTGCCATAATACTGTCAAACCCTTAAGTTCCACCTTATTTAATCTGATAAATATATATTAATAAATTAATTTTAAAGCCTATAATAATAATTTAATTAAACTCTTACACTTTTGTATAAACGTAAAAACAATGAGCATGTAAGCCAACAATAGATATTAAATCAGCCAATAAAGCTAATTGATATGTAAATCCTAAGCAACCAAACGCACCAATGGCAAAGCAAATTTGCCTTACAATTGGTTCAATTAAATCTGAAAAAAAAAAGAATAAAATATATATATGGGTTATATATATTTAATTATAAATTATAATATTAATGGCATACCCAAAAAGGTTGACCACAATTCAATGTGATATTTGAAGCAATCAAGAAAGAAATTATTTAAATGTATATTTAATTTCAAGCCAACAGGACTTCCTTCCAATACCTTTAAAAGGGTATAAAGCTTCCCAATAACAATCTGTAAAAACAAATTATTTAATTAAAAGTATTTTGCATAAAAAAAGTATATAAATGTAGTATCAGAATCCGAATCGCTCTAGCCGTCTAGATCTGCTTCCTATTTGTATGAACATCTCTTTATTAAATACTATAAGAGTTACTGTTACCAGGTTTGGTCCCTTGTTTCTGTGCAAGCAGACGTAAATGGCTAATTGTATTCGGTCCTACCTACTACTACATGTTCTTCTTTACATTTTAAACTTACATGAGAGCTCCGAATGAGTATATCTCCCGGATTTGAAACAAGTGCAAAGAATAATATCATGAATAAAATGCCTAAAGCTCGATCTAACATAACATTTGTCATTCTGGAACTAAATTTTATAAAGAAAATTGATTATGAAATGTTTGGCATGAATTATTAATAAATAAAAACACTACTTACCCCTTTTTGTATATAGTCTGCCATTCATTATAGTGCTTTAAGACCACAGTATGAGTCAATGAGCTTTTTATAAATGAATTTTCAATAATATATTTAAATAAGTTCATGGGTAAATTTAAAAACCAATTTAATGCTGTACTATCAAAAATCCTAGTGGCATTTGATTTGTTATACGTATCAGGCTGGGGCTGAGTCAATTTGGCTAGCATATAAAAATCACAATTGTCATCAATTTCAGTCTCACCGGTATAATGGCTGGGTTGATCGGTTTCTTTAACAATTAAACTCCGTGCTATATGTTTATCATAGAGTATAAGTTTGATTTGCTTAAGAGTTTCCGGCGTAATGCCAATAAACACAAGAGATATATTTGGTGCATCCATATTGTATGTAAAGCATAAAACCATATCGTGCGAGCGACAATAATTGCTATCTGCATAGGAGTCACTGCACAATATTGAGCCCAAGAAACGCATTCTGTTGGATGCCGCATCGGGATTTATACAGTTGCCTGTATCCACCACATAATATGCTACAACATTATCCTCGCTTATATGTAAGTGTCCATATAAATTAAAAGGTCGTTTTAAATAAAAGTGTTCAGCTGGCAAAAATATTTTTATGCTCATTATTAGTATTATTATGATAATTATTAATATTAGTGCTGTTTACAATTAAGTTCATAATATTTAACAATATTTAGATATGCAGATACTTCGATTAAAATAATAATATTCCAATCGATATATCGATATTAATGTGCAAAGTATTGGCAATGCAACCGTATTTAAATTTTAGTGTTTCAATTTACAATTCCATAGATCTTTTCACGTGTTCTTTTTTTATATCGTTTCGCAGATATTTATTGACATACACATTCGCATTTTAAAGGGATACATATTTTATCGGCTTTTATTGTATAGTTACAAATTTTTTTTTCTTGTTCAAAAAGATATTTATTCAAATAAAAAAAAATGGGATATGATGGTAAGTTTTTGATAAGATAAATATAACTATATACGTATAAATGCAGTTGCGTGCCAAAAAAAAAAAAAAAAAAACTGAATATATGCGTACAGACATAAATACATATGCAAGTTTTGGCTTCGGCTAATTTGCAAATTGTATATATGCACACATATATACAAAAGTTTACATAAATAGAATTCATATATATATTTAATAAAATAAAATATAATGTGTTTGTCTATATTCTATACATAATTTTTATAATTTTCATACATTTCTTATTCTTGTAAACACACACCGGCAGACATATTGTGCTCTACATACATACTTACGCACACATATACATATATATGCGTATGCATATATATAATATATAAATTTGATTGAATTTTTTTTTTATTTACTTAACAATTCTATGCTTGAAACTTATTTTATTTTTATTTTACAAAGCAGAAAAAAATAGGAAATTCATTGAGAAAATATATATTTAACATATAAATTTTCCCACCAAAATAAACGCGTTGCGTATTGTGATTAGAAGGCAGTATTTCTCTTTGTGTGTATGTGTGTATATTTTTATGCACACCCTGTGGGTGTTTAACATAAATATTGTAAAGCCGGTGATATGAAATCTGTAAATGTATACATATATGTACATTGTTCATGTAAACATTTAAATATACGTGTACAGTAGCGCTCAAGGATAACATATAAATATATTAATCTATCTCTTTTATATAAAAATAAACATATTAGTAACATGGTCAGGTATCGTCAGATTAAAGAGTATCTTCAAATACATTCATATGCATATATACAGTCTACATATGTACATAATAATTCAATTTCTTTCGTTCAGTTTAATATTGCATTCTTGCAACTTTGCAACTTTGCTTATAAAAATAAGTCTTGTTTATAGAAAATTGTTTAAAAATGTCATCTGATATTGGTAAAATTTGTATACTTTTGAAGTATACATAATTGACGTATCGCATTTTGACAGATGTCATACAGACATAAATTTGTGTAAATTAAAACTTTATATATTCATAATAGGCCAGGTTTTAGTTTTCAATGATCCGACATTGGTTTCAGTTTGTCATTATTAAATAAAATATATCGCATGTACTTGGAGAAAAAAATCTCCTGATTATCAAATTATTAATGGATGAAAATATAAGTTTGTATTTGATGAATGTTGCAAAAAATATATTTATAATGTTTGATTATACAAATGTATACTAAAAATTTACAGATCGTGATCGTGAGAGGGATAGGCGTCGCCATCGTTCCCGTTCTCGTGACCGGCATCGTGACCGGTCTAGGGATCGTCGCCATCATCGCAATTCCCGGCGCAAGCCATCATTGTATTGGGATGTGCCACCGCCTGGCTTTGAGCACATTACACCAACCCAGTACAAAGCGATGCAAGCATCGGGACAAATCCCAGCCAGCGTTGTACCAGATACGCCGCAAACAGCTGTACCAGTTGTCGGTTCCACTATAACACGTCAGGCGCGTCGTTTATATGTGGGTAACATTCCGTTTGGTGTCACTGAAGAGGAAATGATGGAATTTTTTAATCAACAAATGCATTTAGTTGGTTTAGCACAAGCCGCTGGTAGCCCAGTATTGGCATGTCAAATTAATTTGGACAAGAATTTTGCTTTTCTTGAGTTCAGATCCATTGACGAGACTACACAGGCTATGGCCTTTGATGGTATCAATTTAAAAGGACAAGATCTTAAAATAAGACGACCACATGATTATCAACCAATGCCCGGTATTACGGATACGCCCGTAGTAAAGCCAGCTGTTGGTAAGTTGACACATAGTTCCGATTTATTGTATTATATTTTTTGTTTTTATTTTATATGTATATATCTGTATATATTATCTAAGTCTTTATCATACTGACATTGTCCAATTCAAATTTTGAGCAGTGTCAAGTGGAGTCATTTCGACGGTGGTGCCCGATTCACCACATAAAATATTTATAGGAGGTCTGCCCAACTATTTAAATGATGAACAGGTAAGCAAATATATTTCATATAATATAAGATAAAATAATCAATTAAGTTATATATATAAACAAATATTTTATCAATTATACAAATATATACATATATATATATCTTATGATAATTTTACAGGTGAAAGAATTGTTGTTATCGTTCGGTAAGCTAAGGGCTTTCAATCTTGTTAAGGATGCTGCAACTGGGTTAAGTAAAGGATATGCCTTTTGTGAATATGTTGATCTTAGCATTACTGATCAAGTAAGTTTTCATTTGTATATATATATATATATCTATATGTTTATATGTAAATTAATGTTCTATATATATATATATATATTTATAGTCAATTGCTGGATTAAATGGTATGCAATTGGGTGACAAGAAGCTGATTGTACAGCGTGCAAGTGTTGGTGCTAAGAATGCTCAGAATGCGGCTAACACAAGTCAATCCGTTATGTTGCAAGTACCAGGATTATCAACAGTTGTTACATCTGGTCCACCCACTGAGGTATTGTGTTTATTGAATATGGTAACACCAGATGAATTACGTGATGAAGAGGAATATGAGGATATATTGGAGGATATTAAGGAGGAATGCACCAAATATGGTGTTGTACGCAGCGTTGAAATACCGAGACCAATTGAGGGTGTCGAAGTACCTGGTTGCGGTAAAGTTTTCGTTGAATTCAATTCGGTGCTCGATTGTCAAAAAGCACAACAGGCATTAACTGGCCGCAAGTTTAGCGATCGCGTTGTTGTTACATCATATTTTGATCCTGACAAATATCATAGACGCGAATTTTAGATCAAGTTTCTACATATATTTTACACACATTCACTAATTTGTCCAATATTTAAAAAACAAAAAAAAAAAAAACAAAAAAAATTTCAAAAAAAAAAATATAACTTAAAAAAAGCCCATCAATAACGATACAAAGAGAGAAAACAAAAAAAAAAACAAAAACAAAACAAAACAAAAAACGAAAACAAAACAAGAAAAAACAAATCGCATAATAAAAATACAAATTTCATGAATTTTATACAATATTTTATTGCTGCTTCTTTATATTCTAACAATCAAGCACTCAATACAGATAGAGTATAACCAATATGTTGATGTCATTGTATAGACATGAAATATAAATCCATATGGAGCCCCCCTAAGGAGGAACTTTTTGTTTATCAGCAGAATTCTATTTGGCTATTTATTCTTTTTTTTTTTTTGTAGAAAATATCAAATGAGGGAAATACCCCGCAAATAAACAGAAAAACTGCTGAGGCACTGACAAATTTAAGAAGTTTTGCCAGAACTTCGTCAGTGATCAAAGTGAAAATGTCTCCGGCAATTAAGTTTTTCTCCAGAGCATAAATTATATATATAAAACAAAAATAAAAATAAAGTGTAAAAGATATTTTTAAAAAGTTGTCAATTATTTGGTGGTGTGACTTTTAGATTCATGTGAAGATTGACTTGAATATAAAGATGATTATGAATCTACTGCCCAGATTGGCATGCTGTAGAAATCATATACGAATAGGTTTAATGGAGGAGCCGAAAGAAGGTTAATTATCTGTAGCGAAGATTTTGTAGATAAGGAAGAAATGGAAGAAATTATAATGGTAAGTTTAAAAGGTAAAATGCAATAATTAAATAATAATAAATTTCTTACAATTTATTTATATTTAATATTCTGTTATATTTTATTTATATATATTAAGATTTTTTCTAACTAAAGGAAAATCATAGAAAATTCTGTTTATTTTAAAAGGGGTTCCTTTTCGTATCCTTTGAGTACAATCTTTCTAGCTACTTCAAATCTGTATCTAAACATAATCATCTACAACAAAGCAAAGGAATAGGTGGCTAAGAGAAGTAAAAACAGATTTGCCCATTAAGATTAATTTTAGAATTGATTTAAATATAAGGAAATTTTCTTTTAAATAATTTCTTTGCCCAATTTAGATAAAAAAAATGCACGTTTTAGCCGTGTTTAAAGTATAAACTGTATTTGGCATTGAATAGAATTATACATTATAAATAATGTTATATAAATATATGTAGGATGTATATATAGATATATTTGTAAATATGTATGTATATATATTTAATGTGAATAGAACATTTATAACAGTAATATTAACACAATTTTCAACATTTATATATAAATATAGTTTTATATGTTTATCAGAAAAAAATAACTTAATAAATATTATAAATATAAATTGTTCAGTTAACGTTGCAAATGAATATATATATATATATTTATTTATTTATATATATATTTAACTAAATTAATAAATGCTCAAAAATATACAGAAATCTCTTGGAATTCACTTTAATTTTTCTTTATATTTTGCTCAATTTCAAATTGAGTAAATTTATTTTTTGTTTTGTTTATAAGAAAAATAAAAATATATAAATTGCACTTTCAGTCAAACAGTTTGAATAATATTATTATAGTCATGAATTATAAATTTTAATTTACTTTTTTTTTTACTTTGCTTTGTTTTTAGGTCACAAAAAATATTGTGTTTAATTTTGAATAGATAAATATATATAGATTTAATTTAAATTAAAAAGAAATTATAATGAAAGAGAATAAAATTTACTTTTTTTTTTATACAGTTAAAAATGTAAATATTCATGGCATAAACGTGCTTTTTGGTTTTTATCTTTTTTTGTTTTTTGTATGCAAAAAAAATTTTTGTGCAAAAGCACATTTTACACTGGAATGCGATTAATCTATTGTCGCTAATTCTGAACGATAATATATAATACAACATGCATACTAATACTACATACACATATATATAAATATATGTATATTTGAATTGTTATCATGAATATTTCATGACTTAAACACGTTAAGAATCTTATGGTTAAATTAGCTATTTAAGAGCACAACTAGAGGGAACATTGAATATAAACTTATTTGTTTGTTAGAGGTTGGCACATGTTTTATGTGTGTGTATGCGTGTGTGTGTGTGTGTATGTATTGATATGTTATTAAGTTATTTTATTAATATGTTTAGTATTCAACTTTTTGTTTTGTATATGATTTGTGTGTTCTTGACATTTGAACTAAGTAGTTGCTCGATTGGTTATATCAATATGAATTAAAAGTGAAGATAATTCTAATTCTTCGCTAAATTTATTACGCAGGATAACACTGCGATATCCTTGACGTATACAGGTTAAGGGATAACATGCTTGTGCTATAAAATGCGTTTCAGCAAACATATCCTCATCCTGTACCTCAAAACGTAATAATGCAAATTGTGCATTATGTACAATGAATTCAATGGATTCATTCCATATGGGATTAAAACCATTCTCATTAACTTTAGTACGATATTTAATGCCGCTATCAAAACTAGCGCCAACAATTTCAACAACAATTTGCGGATTATTCGATTTACCACCACGAAATAGATGACGTGCTGCTAATATTCTTATATTAACTTTAACTTCACTGAGACCAGCTGATAAAGGATTATTTGGATTGAATGTATCCAATTTCATAAATGCTGGCTTCAATATATAGCCACATTGACCATTATTACGAAATTTTGATTGATTCAATTGCATAGCTTTATCACCAGTCTGATAATTAAGCGCTATCATTTGTGAGCCAATATTCCAGAATGGTACTGGATTAAAATTGGATGAATCTAAACGTTGTCCCTTTGGATAGACGCGACTTATTTGATTTCGATGATATGATAAAAATAATGGCATATTTTGTTGTATAAATTGCTTTTCGGCTTTAGTTTCCGGAAAACTGGACATCTCTTGAAATATCCATGAATGATCACGAAATGGTACACTACGAAAATATATTATTAAATCAGACATTTCCTTAGCCACGCGTGCTGTTAGCTCCTTTTTGCGACGTTCTGTTGCCAATTGACTAGCGATTAATGCTGCATCATGTATTGCCTTAATCCATTCATACGCTGTCTCCTGATTATCAAAACCAATTATAAATGGATTTTGCATAGTTGGTGTTTGAATTTGTAACTTGATTATGATGCCTGGTTCATTTGATTCAAATAGAGATGCAACTGCTCCATAGATTTCGATTGAATCTGTACGATTATCACTACCTTCTTCATTAACAGAATTATAATCCTCAGTGCCCGAATCAATAACCTATTAATAGAATAAAAAATAAAAGTTAATCAATAATATATAATATGAATAAATATAATATTATACCTTTACATAATTGGCTGGAAAGAAATGCTGTATCATGCCACCATAATCACCTTTCCACCACATTGAATTGTTTCTTTGAACATTTGTTATAATCGCATGCTTGGGGAATGATAATTCATCTGATTTATCAGCTTTATAGCTATATAATGCTTTGCATGTAACATATTCCTCTAGATTAGAGCCCATATAATTGGATGCACCAGTTGCATCATTATTTCCATGCTCATTTTGTAATTGTGCATTCTCAATTAATGCCTGACGTAGAAAATCTTGGGATACAGCACAAACAAGCTTAACATTACGATATAATGGATTTCTTATATAATAATGTATTAAGGATACTAAAGATTCGAATTGTATTGTATCAATTGCAAATAGACGTCCTTCCTGCATAATACGGCAATGTTTTATTTTACGATTTATCGCAAATGATATAACAAATGCATTAGCACTCTGTACGGATGGACGTACTAAAAATGAACCAATATCTAATTTATATAATCCTTGTTCGGCCTGCTCCTTAGTTGTATTTGGATGAAACCAATCTTGTGTTTCATGTTTCTTTGGCTGTGGCACTGGTTCTTTTAATATTATGGAAAATTCTGAGCTACGTAACATATTTTTACGATAATAAACAATCAATGAATACAATGAATCAAATACAAATTTCTCAACTAAATAATACTTAATTGTACCATTTTCATGATTCAATTTAATACGGCAATGATTTGGACGATTACGTCGCCAAAATGATAAGCTATAATCACCAACGAATGTTGCCGATTCTCGTACCAAAAATGTACCATCACCAAGATAATTATATGTTTCCAATAATTGATCTGCCTCTTGTCTGCCGCCTAACAATGATAACAAGAAAAAAAAAATATTAATATAAATTTTATAAATATTGAAAAGAATTTAAATTTATTTTTTCTACTTTTAATTACCTTCCAATTTACCATGAAACCAATTTTCACCAAAATGTAATTCATCATTTGCCGATGTATCCTTTTGCTTCTGTTGCATATTACTGTTTAATGTACACGCAGATAGACCAAAATCATCATCCTCTGAATTCCCATTACGAGATTCATTTATCTCTGATGTATAGATTAATTCCTGTTGTGTTAGCACAAATTGATATAGATTCCATGATTTATCAACAGGATCCTTAAAATATAGTAATCCTTTCTTTAAAATTTTCTGCATATTATCACTATCATCCGGTGTACCACCAATCGATGAACGTTGATTAAATGTGCCCATTGTTGTACCATTCGTAACATTATTTATGCCACTAACATTCTCATCAAATTGTGGTAGCTTCTTATGCTTTAATATAATCTTACGACGCAATTGATTTGGTGATGGTAAATGTAATTCATTACGATCGCAAGGCTGTGTCAATAACATATCTCCAAATACCTTTTATTAAATTAAAATTTAAATTCGTATTAAATGAAGCTTTTGTTTATTACAGAAAAAACTCACCTCAATGAGAGCATGTGCCATATTTCGTTGCTGTTCCAATGAGCAATTTTGTTCAATGGATAATATAACTGGATATTCAGATGTTATGAATGCATGATCCTTAATTGTTTTTATAACATCCATAAATTTTATTTTCGATGTCATTGTATGTCCATGAAATATATATGGTAAATTATCTGGACCATTCCAACAATCTAATTCAATACAACGACATCCCATACGCAGTGCGCGTGCATATGCCTCACATGAGGATTCACTAGAGAATTGATCACCGGTTAAATATGTATTATGTGATGAGGCAATCCAGTAGGCGGATAATGGTTGATTCATATCCATGAATACTGTATCATATTTGGTATCCCATAGATCATTTTGTTTCGAAAATAGATAATCGACAAATTCAGATATGGTTAAATAGGGCTCCTGTACATCTCGTTCTACATCTTGTACAAAATCTCGCATAAAACTTGATATATTATTTAATTCACTGTTATTATAATCACGTTGTTCGTTTTCCATAAATCTTTTAAATTCTAATGGTTTTATAATTTTCTTATCTTCGGAATATGTGAATTCAGTGCCAGTTAATATATTTATAAAATTATTTGGTAATAATAATTTTTGATATAAACGGGAAAAATCATCAAATTTTAAATCATGTTTTCGTTTAACATCATCCGTAAAGCATTCCATAAATTTACTAGTGCTCATTTTACAACTAACACTACCCAAAAAGGTTTTAAAATCCTTTATGGTAACAGGTGTAGTTTGTTCCGATTTGGCCAAATGGGAATTAACATTTTCAAATGTATAATATTCACGTCGTAACCAACGATCAATTTGTAATGTATATGGTGCATTTATTGTATCCTTAACCATATATTTTAAACCTCGTACCCAATTATCTGCCTCAATTTCAGATAGTGCAACAACTGAGAAACTTTTCAATTTAAAACTATTTCCATACATTATAACAAAACATTTACTACTCTCAAAACGTTGACAATCATCCGCATGTAAACGAAATTCTTTTGAATTTTTACCCACACGAATCTCTCGTATCTCCCATATTTTTATTGTATCCTCATAGTCGGTTCGTGTCTGTGCGGCGACTGTTGACCATAACAGCTGACGAGTTTCTCTGGTAAGCATAAGGTGTCGCCTATCGGGGCGTCGTTGTTTTCCATATAATTTTGTTACAATTGTACCACGCTCCAACATGCATATTGTTTGTTCCATTTCACCCAAAAGTGGGGTATTCATTGCACTGAAACAACTCATTTTGATTCTTTTGTTTTAATTATATTTAATAAAGAAATACACACAAGAAAACAAACAAAACAAACATGCGTATGTATATATACGAAAAGCTATTTCAATATGTTGTGTATATATATGCATACGTTTTTAATATATACATTTATGTATGCGTGTGTAAAGTATGTTGACGTGGGCTCTCTATGGTGTATATATAGAGAATTAAACGAATTATGTGTAATTTCATTGGCGTTTAATTTATTTGTTTTGTTAAGCCACAATTTAATAAGTAATAAATATATAATACAGTGTATAACAATTGCACTTGTTGAATATCCGACTGTTTTCCTCGGAGGAATTAATGTTTTCTCTGCACCATTTTTATCGATAAGTTGATAATCGCTATATAGCGGTATCGTTAAATAAACGCAAAATTGAGCAGCGCAAATGCAAAAATTTCCATATTTTACTTGAAAATAACAAGAACAACAAAAAAAAAGTAGATAAATATTAATAAAATTTTTACGTATTGAGATTTGTTGCAAAATATTTATGCCTACCAAAATGTTAGTTGATAACAGTTCTTATCAATATTTAACATAGCTATGCATATACAATATAATAGGCAGGTGTGACAGTATTAATTTAACCTGGTCACATTGCCCACATATATATTAATATATATATAGTATACGTTTGAGCATAACAGAGTGTTAACATGTTAATAACATAAAAGCTAAGTTATGTTGAATGAACGTAAAAGAAAAGTGAAAATTCAAACAACATTTTCATTGAAAAACAGTTGCAAAGAAGCGCGCGCGCGGGCATACAACTCGTCGGAATTTGCGAGGCGTACAAATTATGCTAAAAAGCATCAACGCCGCTTACAAATATGCAGAATACAAATATAGCAACATTAACGTCGGAAGAACCATTAGCACCAGCACTATCGACAGCTGGATCAGCAGCAGATAGCGATCCGACAACGTCTATGGCTGCAGCAGCATCACCAAACGTATCCAATTCCAGAAACAGTAGCCTCGAACGTAGCGTATCCAGGGGTCCAGCGGTGAGTGACTGTTTTCATGTGTATGTGTGAGTGTGGGTGTGTGTATATGAACGTTCCTGCCTCCCTGCCTGTGTGAATGTGTGTATACGTCAGTGTGTGGCCATGTAACCATAGATTTATTTTCTTTTTTCTTTAGTTGCATATACAACTTAAGTTGTTTTTTATGTTTTTAAAATAGATTTTTAGCAAAATAAATCGCATTTTTTATTATTGTTTTTTAAACTTATGCATTATATAACTCAATGACAGCGCACGCTTATTGACCTGACCTCTACCTCTAAACCCCTGCTATCTACCTATTCAATACCCCACTGCCATCCTTCATACACAATATTGTCACATACCGCTTTCAACGCCTACGTGTACGGTAGCGCCTGCCTATTAAACCGCCTACCACGCCTACACATGAATTACCCTACAACCACAATCATTATTAGGTGCTCAATGTATTGTTAATGCTAGCCTGTTTTTCTCGTCAAACATTATAATTTTCCGCTACCCAGGCTGTTTATTAGATTTGCTATAAATGTTCCTTTTCCCAATGCCATCCCTCCCTCCCCAGACCACTACCATATAGCACTAACTATATAGCACTCACATATGCCAGCCTGCCTAACCGTCTGCCTATGCCATAGCTGCGCATGCCGCCCACGCTTTGACCTGTTTCCGCTCCCATTTCACTTCACGTGCGTGTTGCGACTTCCTAGTTATATTTTCTTCTTCCCTTTATTCCTTGTCTTTGCTTCAAATATATATAAACATATATATACATATATACATATACCTTTATATTTGCACACGCACACATGCATACATTTTGGAATTTGTCATTTGTCATTTGTCATTATTTATATTGCTTATTGTTGTATTCCAATTGTTCTCTTTGGCGGTTTTAGCCTCTTTGCTGCTTTTTTACTACTTATCTTATACGTTTCCATCTATGTGGAAAAATGTCCTTGTAGCATGTTTGTATGTATGTATCATTTGTATTTATATACATATGTATATATATATATAAATATATAGACATATTTATATACATAGCTATTTTCACTACGTTGTTTTTCTGGCGCTCATGCGCCAATCCCCGCACTTCTTCCTGTAGCGTATGGCCCTTGATATCGATATTGTATGCCATATCGGCCTGTAACTTCCTGCCGTTTACCTTAATTTTTTCTGTCCTTTTCGCTATCCTGATTTAATGGCAACACATTTCAATTTCATTTCTGACACCTCTCGCTAACTTTCCATATTAATTTTTGTTGTGTTTTGTTGTTGTTTTTGTTGCTGTTTTTTTTTGTGCTAATTAATTTGGCCAACGGCGCAGTTGCTGCGCAATGATTACGTCAGGGTCATGTCTTAACGTTTCTTCTTACCCTTCTCTTTCTCTCACTTATGCTTCTCCCTCTTACAATTTGTTCAGTTAAACAGTTTCCCATTCAACGTTTCCCCCTCTCCAACTAAGATGGGGTTGTAGGCTCCTATTGGTTTTTATATCTTGGACTATTTTTAGTATTAAATTAATCCTTTATGGTTAAAGCGTATAGTTGTTATGGGCACTTAACCGGATATCCTTTATTATATAAACCAAAGGATTAATGTTATTTATACACACAAATACACAAATCCGTTAATCCTTTAATATCCTTATCTTCAACCCTCAATATGGCAGTTTGTTCTATGCCATAAAAGAAAATCTATTTTTATGGCATAACATCATTGAGCTAAATTTAGTTGCAGTTTTTTTCCATTTTCCGGTTAAATTCATTATTTACTTTATATGTGTACACAATAGGAATTTCTAAAACAATTAAAAATTTGCTGGAAAACTCTACGTTTTGTATATATACTTTTGCTATATATACTTTAAGTATATATAGTTTTACCTTTAGAAATCGGAAAGCAACAAAAACCACTATTTTAAGATCTGTAAAATATAGACTTAAAAAGTTAATAGATAAGTTAAAATGAATGTGCAAATTTTTAAGTAAATACTAAATCAATTAATCTATATTAGTTTATAATTTAAAAATAAATATATATTACATATTATCGAAATAGCGAATAATTAAAGTTTATATATTCTATTTCAATCTAATAAATCCTGATTATATTGCATTTGTTTATACAAATTTTTAGTAGTATATAATATATCTTATACAGTAAATAATTTTGTTTTCGGTCTGTGCTAAAAAATATAAATTTATTTTCAAATTTTACTACTAGTTTTAAAATTAAATTATTTTTTAGAAGTGAGGCATAGAGAAATAAAGGGATAAAGTACGAGAGAAAAATTAATAAGAGAATATTTTATAGCTTCTTTCTAATTTTTTTTTTTAAATAAAGCTTCTAAAACAAATTAAATTATTTTTATCTATTTTTATAAAATTTTAAATTTTAGATTCTGATTAATTTATTTTTTTTAGAAACATTTTTTGTTTACTTTTTCTTATATATATATATATATAATAAAAGAAAATGTCTTTAATAATTTCATTTTTTTTAATTAATTATTTTTCGCATTCATTTATTTTAAATTTTAAATTTAATTAAAATTTTTCCCATTAATTTATTGTTTATTCTAAAATTAATTCAAATTCGATATTTTTTTTGTGCTTTTGAATAATTTTTTTTTGTATTTAATTTTAATACTTATTATATCTTTTAAACATTTATTTTTTTTTTTACTTATTATATTAGTATTTTTTTTAAATATTGCATTTTTTATATTCATTTCTATTGCATTTTCTGTTAATATATATTTTTTGTTAATTTTTTTTATATATGTATAAAAATATTATTTTTATTCTTTTAGTTTTTAATTTATTTAGTTATGTTAAATATTTCTTATTTTACATTAATTTTAAAATATTATGTTAAAATTGCGATTTATTATTTAAAGTATATTTATATATGCATAAAAAATTAATTTTATTTTTAATATTTTCTTATGTTTAATTTTTTTGTTAATACAATTCAATTATTTTATTATTTATTTTTAAATATATATTTCTTAAGTTTTTTGATATTATATATGTAAAAATATATTGTTTATTATTGTTTTAATTTATAATTAATTTATTTTTTTTAGAGCTTTTTGTTGTTGTGCACCTAACCACAAAATCCATTATGACAATGTTTGCCCAAGTTTTAGCGAGGTAAGCGCCGCCATATCATAAAAATTCATTTGTTAAAACTCTCATTCATAATGCAATATTTATATATAAATAATTGTTATTTTAATAATATATATATATATATATACATATATGTTATATGTGTATATAATGTATATAATATAAATATGAATAATTAAATAAATTCAACTTTTACTACAGTTTGTTGACACTGAGGATGAATCGCAAAAAACAACGATTAGCTCTAAGCAACTGCCTGTGCTGGTTGAGGAACCAGTGGCTATACACTATTTGGCCAGCTTCCATGAGATTTGTGTGGTAACTGCATTGTTACCATTGGTAACCCTCTTTACATGCTTTGTGACCGCCTATGTCTTCCAATACGATGATGTACACGAGACACATTGCCGGGTAAAATTCTTCATATATATAAAAATTAATTAGATATATAATAAGAAGTTTTGTGGCATAATGAATACTGTAGCTAATAATCGATTTAACATTTTGGCATTTATTGTTCAAGCATTAATATAAACTGTTATATGGAAAGTTATAAGAAAAGTAGACGAAAGAAATAACATTAGTTATAATCTAGCTGGTTATATTAGGTTAGATTTATCTTAACATGACAAAGTTTGAGCCAAATTTTCATAGAGAAGGGATTGCTTGGGATTCATTTTATGTTCCTAAATCAGACACCTTCGACTAATACTTGTTACCAATAATGTATATTAGAGACTTAGTGGCATAATTTATATCTAAGTACTCTCCAAAAGTTATCATAAGTTAAATTTAGTTGCATTATTCTTGAAGCCACAAAACTAAACTCTTAACTGATTATATCTTATAAATAGTTTTTAATGTATTTAATAAATTTTACATAATTTTAGGTGTATAATATTGTACCCTCGATAAGTGCAATTACTGGGGTTAGTCCGCAGCGTTATTTTTGGCGTTTTAGCATTGCGCTACATATTGGACCACGTATACCAATTGCCTTTGTCTACAAGAATTATTATCGCTCACAATTATCGCGTATTGATCCATCGATGTTACCAATTACAAATTTATTAATAAAACTTATATTGTTGCTCAATTGTATTGAGATTGCAGCATTGGGCGGTGTTACGTATATATCAAATCGTGAAAATTATCGTAAGTTTATTAACTATAATAATAATATCTTATATATATATATATATATATATATATATAAATTAATTATAATTAATTTCTTTTTATAGCTGTTCATGAGAAAATCTTTATTACATTTATGATATGCTCCTTATGCTATATGCTGGCTACAATTAAATTAAAAACTATTTTGAATGCAAATCAAACAATTACCGAAAAGCAACGCCTCTCAATCAAATGGAAAAAAATTCTCTTTGTTGTCTCTATATTAAGCACAATTGGTCTTTTGGTTTTCTTTGCCAAGCATCGTTTCTATTGTCATGATTTGGGTAAGTTGATTAAATTTAATTTGAAATTTCATTATTATACTAACAACATAGACAAGATATTTTCAAATAGGTTTTTGCTTCCATGCTGATTGCATTTATTTATGATCTAATGATACTCTCTGTATCTTTTCGGAGATAAAAGAAAAGAAGAAATCTGAAATTAATTATTATTATTGTTAGGATTTATAGAAAGTAACGTATTATCTTATTTGCTATCATTTCTAATTAGATATCAGCATAAATATATACATCTTAGGCTGAGTCTCTAATTTGAATTTGATCCAAGTTTGAGTTTCTTCATTTCTTCTATGACTTCAACATATCTTGATGTCTTCTAATTCTATTGTAGTTAATAGACTTAATAGCAAATCATTAGTACATTAAAATATAGCTTAATAAAATTAGCAACAGATTAATACAATACATAATAAGAAGTTCCTTGCATTAATTTTTCATAGTATCATAGGCATATTAGGTTTTATTTATACTATAAAATTGATACTAACCACAGTTACTTATCATACATACCTTGCATCATTTTTTACTATATATACATAAATAGATACTTATATATTTCTTATATTTTGTATAATTTTAGCATTCAGTTGGTTTGCATTTTTTGAGTATTTGATTGCCATTGCCAATATGCTATTCCATTTTACAATTATCTGGGATTTTCCTTCGCAATTTATGTTAATTGTGCAAGGACCACGAGAGAATCTTCTACAATATCTGGCAGCCAAACCGAAAAAGGACTAAATCTTAGTGTGCTTCTAACTTTGTCTTCTCTTTACTTTGTTTCCTTTTTTTTTTATATTTATGTATCAACTATATTTTGCATTTTATGTATATATACACGATATATATATATATATATATAATATAAAATATAATGCACTTAAGTATATGAAATGCAACTCAGATGAAAACGTACAATTATAAAAAAAAAAATCTCTTAAATGAAAAAAAACTAGCGCTTCCATAACCACAAATTATGTTTTTTTTCGATCTAATTCTAAACAATTTTAGCTTGTCACTAAATAAGAATTAAAACAAAAAATCATTCAAAAATATAAATAAATAAAAAGTAAGAAAATTTAATACATTTTTCTTAATGCATTTTGTTAATTACATTTAAACAAAAAAAATTTCATAAAATATACAAAAAAAAAATAAAAAAAAATTTAGTAAAAAAAAAACAGATTAATAAAAATATAAACCAAAAAATATTTCCGTTAATTTTTTTCGTTTTTATTTAAATTAGGAAAAAACACCACGCAATTTGTTATCGAACACTTTTTTTTCTAAATTTATTTTAAAACTTAAAAATAAATTTCACAAAATTTCACGAAATTTCATCTAACAAATCTCAGTACAGCTTAGTCAGCATAAAGAACAGATATTTAAAATTTTGATATGTTAAATATATATTATATATACAGTATACAGTAAAATCTGCCTAACATGCACATATTTGAAACTATTCAATAATTGGGAAACTAAAAACTAAATTTACCTCAAGTTCAACCAAAAATTTATTTGCGAATTAAGGTTTAGATTATATATATGAAATATATATGTAACAGTTCTAAATAATTATTTATTTTTATTTAAAATTTATATCATTGCATTTAGTGTATTGTTCTTATTTTTTTGCAATAGTATTTTAAATTATTGTTTGTTAAAGCAAATCTGAAGTATTATATATAAGTAATTGATATTTCTTAAAAGTTATAGAGCTACATATAATGAAAGTATGCAAAAATCGAAAATTTATATAAAAATGTTGGTTGAATTTAAATTAAATTAAAGTTTTCTTTGAACTTTCAAATTAAGCAAAGAAATAGCTAAATATTATTTAAGTGTTTCACTATGTGCATGTTAGGTAGACTTTACTGTATACTACATGTAGTGTATATAGCATATATAACATAATATATTTAGTATACAAATTGTATAAAAAGAACCTTTTCAAGAAGCTCCAAAATTGTTTCTACAATAAAATTTGATTTGATTGAATATTATTTTGAGTTTTATAATTATTCTTACAGCATATAGTAAATCTTTAATATGCATATGTATACAGCTTGTGTATAATACATATGCATATAATACATATATATATATTTAATATATATATATATTAATATATATGTTTGTTATATACTTTAAAGTAGCTGCAATTTCAAATATTTTGACTGTTTTAACGCTGATCTCATGTCAATTGTCATAAAGCAAATGTTAAATGCATACATAGTGTAAACAAGATAGAGCTGAATACTACAGTTTATATATAAATATATACAATACACACTTTATATTTATATATATAATACACGGAGCAGTACATATCGTTTATATATTGCCAAAAAAAAAAAAAAAAAAATAGAAAAAACAAAAAGGGAAAATGAAATAAAAGTTGTATACGATGAGTAGCCTATGCTTTATGTAGAGCTCTCATTTAAATGAAATTAAAACTTTAAACACAATTAGCACACACTTTTAATTAAATTAATAATAAAAGTAAGAAAATAAATAACATTTAAACAGACAATAGCCAATTAAGTTGAATAAAAACAACGAACAAATCTATAAACAAGAAAAATAAATCAAATATAAGCAAATTTACTGCTGCGGTTAAAAATTTAACATAAAGAATACAAAAACAAAAGGTATATAATTAGAGTGTGTTAAATATAAGAAATAAAAAAAGTAAATAAATAAACGAAATAGAAGTGTGTACTTAATATAATATATATAAATTTAAAAATATATAAAAAAAAAACCTGCTGTATAAAAATATATTCAAATCAAATTTTAACATAAACAGTTTTCGGTACATTTTGATTTTGATTTGGATACAGACTTTGTACTTAATATAATAGTATTAAATATATAATTTTGTTTATATGACTAAAAAAAAATCAGTTGAATTTTGCACTAAGAGAACAGATAACAATTTGTACTATAAGCAGCATTAGATAATTTTGAGATAACTATAGAGTATTGATTGATTGAAAGATTGTTTACATTTGCCTTGTGACAAAGTGCTTTGAGGTCAAAAAATAAATTTAAATTATTTCTTGTTAAACAAACAATAAACATCTTTTATAATGCAACAAAAGCAAAGATCCCAGAACCAAAATTTCTTTAAAAAAAAAAAACATAAATTTTTACACTCTTTAATGAAGTATTGTAATTTTTGTATATTGTTTATTAAAAAGCAATTGATTTGTTTATAGAAATATTTAAATAATTTCTCAATAATTTATATATAAAAAATATTTTTTTGTAATCTTATTTAATTTGTTTATTATTTTAAAATAAAACCAACTAAATATATATAATTTTTTTTGAACAGCTCATTCAGTGCCTCTCAAACTAATTCATTGGCTACTTATAGAAAAGAAAAGTAAAAAGTAAAAAGTAATTTATATCTGTTTTTTTTTTAATAATACTACTCGTAATTGACTTAAATTTTAGAGTGCAACTTTATACATTTGCATACATTTTTTAGGAAACACAACGTAAGTAATTTATAATACAAAAAAAAAATATATAAAAATAAATAAATAAAATTAAACACTAAAAATTAATGTCAATAAAAATTGTAAAACTTTGTAGCTTCCTAATTTAAATAAACATTAATACGTAATTAAAAAAATTATTGTGTTTTTACCAAAATTTATCCAAAACCAATCAACCAATTTTTTTCAGCATTTAAAAAAATATATATTTTACTTTTAGCCAATTTCCTAAACGTTTAACACGATGCCAAGGCTGGTTAAAAACAAAATGATTGTTGTACTATAAACCTCGTAACAACCAAAACTATTCAGATATTTTGTTTCGCAGCCAAGACATAAACCGAACTGTATCAAGTCAACCCATAAATATGTGTCTTTGCTATCATCCTAACACAAAATTATCAATAGTGAAGTGTTTATTTTTCCAATATTTTTGTAGTTAAGAGAGATGGATGAATAATAATATTTATGATGTAGGTGGATCCAATAGCTAGTTAATGTTTATTGTAAAATATATTACATTTAACAAAAAAAAACATTGTAAATTGGAAGAACTTGAAGTAATCTATTTTGTCTGTTAATTATTTTAAGTTATAATTTATATACAATTTTAAATTTATAAACCCTTAAAGCGTTTAAATTTTAAATATATAAAACAAGATTAAACAATATAAGCTAATGTTAAATAATACTTGCACATATTTATAGGATACTAGAATATAGTTAAAAATAAACAATTAAAATATAATAAAATAAATTATGCTAAAAAGAAGTTAAAATATATAAAGTTCCAAAAATCGGAAATAGCCACACATATATATTTGTATATTTTTATATAAATACACATGTATATATGTGGTATATATGTACAATTTTTTTAATGTATATGGATGAGCATAATGAGCTAATAGACTTATAAAATAATTTCAGTACAAATTAGCTGACGCCAACGTTTTCTAAATGTAAATACGAATACATATACATGTCTTAGACTAAACACCGAAAAGCAGGTGTAATTGTGTGTGTGATAACATTGATAAGCAATGTTATATTATAATTATTATTTATTGTGCTTGTTTTGTTTGATTTTTGTTCTAATTGATGAACCTAATCGGGAAAATCAATACTAACGAATGGCACAACAGGTACATCATTTTTGGCAGCCTTCTTGCTCTTCTTATCATGCTTTGTAAATTCATGTAATGATTCTGTGACAGCTATATTGCTGGTTGATGATGAGGAAGCGTCCAATGGTACTGATTGACCAGCATTACTTTGTGTCTCGGCGTGATAGCTAATGTTTCCATACTCTTGCAGAAATGGCATGGCTGAGAGCAGAAATTGACTAAATGATTTACGTATGCCAAACCACCATATATTTCCACCTTTGGCTGTGAAACTGAGGATTATTAATGTGAATATTGAGACGAGAAGCGGTGCAAAGACAAGAATGTAGGAGAATTTAACTTCACCATCCAGTTTATCGCAGATAACCACCTTTAACAGAGATGTGACAATTGATAATTATACAACTAAAGGAGTCAAAGAACTAGCAAATAAAATAGATATTTACCTGGAAGCAAAGCAGAGGCAGCACAGTGCAAATATTTCCGACAGCTGCATTAAGTGCTGCCTTTTTCTGCTGTATTGCAACCTCAGGGGTACGCATCATGATGCCACAGAATATAATATTATAGAGGACACTGACTAGGCTAAGGCAAATTACAATCCACATGGGCACAAACACTACATCCCAGTTCCAATACACGAATCTATCCAATTTTAATGGCAACGATACGAATTGCAAGGCATTAACAGCCAGGAACAGCTCCAATTCAAACGACCGATCATGTTTAACGGCCCACACACAGGCACCGACGCTGACCACAGATCCAAAAATCAGTGGTATGAAGACCAAAACCCATAAATGACGCTCCGAGGTAAGTTTATCACATGCCAACATCTCAAACATCAAAAGTATAAGATGCAGTGACAAAGAGATAAGCATTGCCTTGAACTGTGTGTATGAATCGCCTTCAAGGCGATAATGTGGATAACGGCACCACACAATGGCGCCCACTATAGCACCCAATATAGCAGTGCATTTCCAAATCCATAATGGTGTAAATATTGCCCAATAGGGCCAATCTATGTAATGAAATATGTAATAAACATATATTTAGAAAAAGTCTTTCTAAAGTGAATATGATATAAACATACCTATATAGCCATCAAGGCGGAGCGCAAAAAGTGTTACGAACGTAAATAAGCTGCAATGCACTATAAATTTACTGCAATAAACAGATATAAATGCAGATGTAGATACAGTTACAAATAGTATATATCAAGGTAAAAAAGAAAAATCATTATTTTATTCGTACCATGGATTAAAGTCATGAAACAATGATTCCAAATTCATTGCGCTGACTCTATTTACGTTTTTCAAATTCCAGATCCTTATGAATTAGCCGTCCGCCACTAGTTGATCATTATTGTTGCACTTATAATTGTAGCTGCTGCTGTCATGCGGCTTTTCACTTCTATCACTAAATTGGGATGGCAGGGATATCAACTGTTTTCTTGTAATATTTACTTTACTCTTTTTAGCTATTCTCTAATGTTTTATTTACACCTAGGACACTTATCATATATTCTTGGTATTGTTGTTATATTTATATGGCTATTAGCAAAAGTGTATCGACAAAATATCGTTTGCACCACAAGTCTTATCGATGCCTAGTAAATAATACTCTCTTGGTTCATGTAACAGCAAGCAGTTAGAAGATATGTTTTTATTTTTTTAAATAAAAAAAATTTAATTCTTTTTAACTGTTAATATGTATGTACAAACAACTTATAATAAATGTAAATCTTTATTTTCATATTAAGGGAACTTAAAATATATGTATGTGTGATATGATTACTAAGTTTTAAATTTTCAGAAATAGAAATTATTATCGGACTCCTTTAGTTGCAACCGATGAATGATAATGATGTTGACGAAAACGATTGCTGCGGCAATGGCTGCACCAATTGCATTCTTGACAATAAACCAAAGCCCAGTGCACGTGCTTTGTTAGTGGGTAAACGTAATATTATACTTAATTATGCGAATTTTAGATTGCTTAGCAATGAGCCTCACAATGGAGATGCACAAGTGCGGCGGTTACACTTTGCCCATGCCATGGGTGAACATGAAGAAGAAGAAAATGATGGCATATTGGATATACCAGCAGGATATCATGTTATGTTACGCATTAACTTAAAAAGTCTCGATGCGCCACTATTGCGTCCATATTCACCCTATTGGACAGACTTTCTTGCTAAGGAGTTTAAGATTCTAGTGAAATTGCAACCAGGTGGACCAATGTCCCGATATTTGGCTACATTGCAGTCGTCACAATTGCTGCAGTTTCGTGGACCTATTGGTAACTATGTACATGATGCGTCTCTTGCTAAATGCATATACATTATATCACAGGGAGTAGCGATTGCTCCGACCATACCAATAGTTTCACAAGTTCTGGAAAATGAAGATGATATGAGCCGCATACACCATTTTATATGTGTACAAGATCTGCAGCATGTCTACTTTCGTGATCAATTACTAAAGTTTGCACAGTACTGGAATTACCAGTATTCACTGTACCTAGCGCATCAGCAATGCAATTCATGCGCGGGAAATTGTGTTGAACGATGTGAGCAACTGCGCAAGTGTCTACGTTATAAAGAGGTGGCACACATTGGACGATTAGATACCAAGCATCTAGCATCTAATAAGTTCAATAAAGAAAAGGATGTTAGTATAGTTGTTATTGCTGGACATGCGACATTTCAACAGAACATGCGGCAGGAGGTTATCAGCGCATTGTCTCTTTCCGATGATCAAATATATCTTTTGTAGGCTCAAAATTCTGGTTACGGGTTGGTGTTAGGATAATTTTGTTTCTTTTCAAGTTTTTATATTTGGTGTGATAAATAGTGAGTAAACAATTAGTTTTATATTTTTTGTTGGTGTTTATAAGAAGAAGTTAAGGAAAATCTTAAATCTTGCACTTGTCCAGCTTATAAAGAACCTCAATCAACTTCAAATTTGGTTGCTATAAATTTTTTCGACTGGATATTTATTAATCGGAAATAGAAAACTTGGTCAAAGCATAAAGTTAACGCCCTTTCGACTAATATATTCATTTCAACAAAATAAAACTAAACAGCAAGTTTGTTATGCATTTAATAGCTAAGACAACAACCAAAGTACCTGTAGTCAGCACTTAAGAGATTGTATCTTTGCTATCATTCTAACGTCAATTAGAGGATTATTAAAAACAAAAGCATTTTTCATCAGTTTTCAATATTTAAGTCGCTAATTATAACTTGTGCAAGGCAAGACAGTCCAAAATAATAAATATATATAATTATAAAGTTATGTAATTAACAAAACCCATGTAAATGTGAAGAATCATCTATTTTCTCTACAAATTTTTTTTGTTGTTATTTATATACAATTTTAAATTTATAATATAAATTTATATAATATAAAAAACAAATTTTTGTTGTATAAACTGATGTTTAATATTTGCACACATATATATATATATATATATATATAGGATACTAGAATATAAATATATATAAACCAATAAAATAAAATGATATATAAAATTTTGGTAAAGAATGAAGCAAATGTAAATGAAGTTTTAAAGATCGGATGTAGATACACATACATACTTATATATATTATCTATATATATATATATATATACATATATATATATATATATAGACAATTATATGCATGTGGTACATATGTACAATTTAAATATGTATATAATTAACTAATAATAATAATTTCAGTACAAATTAGCTAGTGCCAATGTTTTCTAGACTTATATACGAATATATATGAATGCCTTAAGCCAAATACCGAAAAGTGGGTGTAATTGGGTGTGTGATAACAATGATAAGCAATGTTATATTATTATTATTTATTGTGCTTGTTTGATTTTTGTTCTAATTGATGCACCTAATCGGGCAAATCAATACTAACGAATGGCACAACAGGCACATCATTTTTGGCAGCCTTCTTGCTCTTCTTATCATGCTTTCTAAATTCGTGTAATGATTCTGTGACAGCTATATTGCTGGTTGATGATGAGGAAGCGTCTAATGGTACTGATTGACCAGCATTACTTTGTGTCTCGGCGTGATAGCTAATGTTTCCATATTCTTGTAGAAATGGCATGGCTGAGAGTAAAAATTGGCTAAATGATTTACGTATGCCAAACCACCACATGTTTCCACCCTTGGCTGTAAAACTGAGGATAATTAATGCGAGTATAGACACAAGCAGCGGCGCAAAAACAACAATGTAGGGGAATTTAACTTCACCATTCAGTTTATCGCAGATTACCACCTGTAACATAGATGTGACAATTAATAATTGTATAATTAAAAAGAATTATGAAATAAAATAGATAATAACCTGGAAACAAAGCAAAGGCAGCACAGTGCAAATATTTCCGACAGCTGCATTCAGTGCTGCCTTTTTCTGCTGTATTGCAACCTCAGGGGTACGCATCATGATGCCACAGAATATAATATTATAGAGGACACTGACTAGGCTAAGGCAAATTACAATCCACATGGGCACAAACACTACATCCCAGTTCCAATACACGAATCTATCCAATTTTAATGGCAACGATACGAATTGCAAGGCATTAACAGCCAGGAACAGCTCCAATTCAAACGACCGATCATGTTTAACGGCCCACACACAGGCACCGACGCTGACCACAGATCCAAAAATCAGTGGTATGAAGACCAAAACCCATAAATGACGCTCCGAGGTAAGTTTATCACATGCCAACATCTCAAACATCAAAAGTATAAGATGCAGTGACAAAGAGATAAGCATTGCCTTGAACTGTGTGTATGAATCGCCTTCAAGGCGATAATGTGGATAACGGCACCACACAATGGCGCCCACTATAGCACCCAATATAGCAGTGCATTTCCAAATCCATAATGGTGTAAATATTGCCCAATAGGGCCAATCTATGTAATGAAATATGTAATAAACATATATTTAGAAAAAGTCTTTCTAAAGTGAATATGATATAAACATACCTATATAGCCATCAAGGCGGAGCGCAAAAAGTGTTACGAACGTAAATAAGCTGCAATGCACTATAAATTTACTGCAAAAACAGATACAGATATAAATAAAAATTTAATACACGGTTAAATCAAGTAAATCGAAATATTGAATTCATTTATTATTTTACCATGGATTAAAGTCATGAAATAATGATTCCAGATTCATTGCGACGCCTCTTGCATTTTGCTTTATTCGGGTTCAGTAGACGTTTGCCACTAGTTGCATATTGCTTTTAATAAAAAAGCGTTTTATACCTTGAATTTACTTTCGTTACTACTGATGTTTAGCTGGGGATGCAAAGATATTAAAATATTACATATATTCTATATATTAAAAAAACTGTTTACTTTGTTTTATTTACACACTACAATAGTTATTATCAGGTGTTCTTGTTTTTCGACTATCAGTAAAACTCATCGATACGCTATCGTTTATAATTTTTTCTATCGATGTTTTTCAAAGAAATAATCGCTGCTAATGTTAAAGTTCATAATGACTATAGAATGTTAAGATATTAAGGGCGCAATGTTAAATTTGAAAAGTTTGTCTGGTAATAACATTTTTTTTGTAACTTCAGTATATTTCGGTTATAAGCTGTACAGTTTATAAGCAAATATTGGTTAAATGCAAAATTATGTTATTTTTAAACATCATAAAACTATTTAACACTAAATTTAGCCTTTTAAAAGCAAAAAATGGATTGTATAGAAGAAAATATTGTGTATAAAAAATAAAAAAATCGTTGATATGGAATCAGTTCATATAAATATTATCGGTTTTAAACAAATTATAAGATGTAGGACAGCAATATTAAAACTTTTGATCTCATTTTATATTTAATATTAATATTATTATAGCTGACGAACAGCATAAAATATAAATTTAAATAAACTCCTAAACGTGTGGTTTATTTTATAATAATCATTTAAATACAACGTATTGGCATATAATATCGAATATAAGCAAAAAATTTTATGCATTATAGGTTTTGCTTATAACCGGTATATATTAAATATATATATATATATATATAAATAAATTTGTGGCGGTTTGTTTACTGCAATTTGAATGAGCTTTTTAGATTAGGAAAATAAATGAACCCAATCCAAATATTAATATCATAATTTGCGGCATATAACGCTACGAAATTTTTACCACACCTATTATGTATATATTTGCACATATATACAATAATTTTAAAATTTTGGGTTTGTTTGTTTTCATTTTACTTTATACCCTGTATGAAAGTATTTGGTATAAACGGGCATATTAAATTTGTAAAGAATTATTTTGTATAAATAAAATAATTAGATGGAGCCAACTTGATCTGTACGGGGAATACCCAGCTCTAACATGTTTAAGCAAATTTGTTGCACTGAATCGCTTTATTACAGCTATGATAGAGTGGGAAAGTTGCGGGTATTTACATTATTATTATTTTTTTTTTTCAAATTCTTACCTGATTGCTAAACGTTTCTTATTAGTCACAATATCAAGCTCGTTTAAATTTACTTATAGTACATTTGAAAACTAAAGCTGTTTGGATATGAAATTCAATAAAAATTAATTTTTTGACAGATATATTGATTTTATGTTATTTAACGTTAACTATAAGAAGTCGACAAAAAAAGACTTTTAAAAATAAAAATATAAATAATATTCGCATATAACAATATATTGTAAAATAATAAATGATAATTACAAATCAATAAATTACAAATATTATATTTTCAGAAAACTTTTTTTTCAATTTGAAAAAAGAATTTAGATTTTAGTAAAGAAAACAAAATAATAGGGTATAGACAAACTGGAGATTAGATTCGTTAGAATAAAAAAGTTGGCTTGGAGTATAAGCGGAAACTTGTCATCGATCGATAAGCGCAAATTGAGAGACAAATAGCGAAATGAGTAGAACTAAGAGTCTTATCGAATTTGCGAGCGAGAGCTATTTTTTTTTATTTATTTTAATATTTTGCATTAAAAAAATGCTTTAAGCAAGAGCAGCAGCAGCAACAACTGCGTGTGATTGTACACAGTATTTGGATGACTACAGTAACGATCGGTTGTTAGACATCTTTGGTATAGATTATTGAAGTGCAATCATAAAAAGTATATCAATATAATGGATAATCACAGAGATACACCCGTTTATGCCAATTATGAGGATTTACGTGCATCGGAGGTGCCACCATCACCCAGTTCACATTCGATAATCATTCCACCCGGTAATAATTCTCAACAAGAAATGCCGCACCCACAGGCTGCCCATATTAATGCTAGGCAACAATATCGTGGCTTTAAAACATGTAAGTTCAAATAAGTCAATATATACTGTAGTATATATAATTGTTTATATATAGAAGATAAGATTAGAAAATAGAACTCATGTTATTTATGCTTAGCATTGTTAAAAGAACGATAAGATCAATATTTAAGCCTAACTGTAGAATATTCGATCATAGATAACCATTAATAGCAGCTGCTGTTATATATTATCATAATCAAAATATAATATACATATTTAAGTATATATATATATATATATATATATTTATATATTTATATTTGGATAATAATTAAGAGTTGAAATGCAGCTGAATAAGCAAAACTGAAAGGGTAAGGCCTTGAGTAATGCAGATGGGAACACACAAAAACCTACCTAATATATTAACTTTTTGAGTCAGACTTTAAAAAAAAACCAGACATGTCAGATATAAGATATAATATAAAACATTTAATAACTTTTAAAAATAATTCTTTTGGTATATAAATATAAATACTTTTTATAACCTGAATTTAACGATTATTTTGTTGATATCAAACAAAAGCAGTTAATAAAAATGAATTAAAAATTAAAAATCAAAATAATGTAGCTTAGTTATCATTTATGGGGTGGCTACTCACAGCTCTACCTCTACTGCTCTCTGCTTTCACTGGTTATGCTTTAGTTAGTGTCGCGAAAATAATCTAATATAATTGCATTGAATTAAACAATATACAGTTCAAATATATCAAATTATTATTATTTTATATAAAAATATAAGCAAAGATAACAAAGATTTAAATATTTCATCATAAATTTGTACATTTTTCGTACATCCATGCATAATTATTGTATATCAGTTTGAACTTCATTGCAAGTGTTGCATGTCGTTTGGTACAAATCAAAGCAATATCCTTTTATTTATATAGTTAAATGATATATGTTTATATAGCATTATCTAAAGAGTTTTAAGTGCTTTTTATTTGTATTTAAAATATGTTAAATCGTGTCTCTAATGGCTCAAACTTTCAAAAGGTATTAAGTACCTTTGATTTAATGGAAATGTCACCAAATCAAGGATCAGCTGATTTGATATATAATCCATCAGATTCAAATTTTTATATAAATAATATTTAAGAAACTAAAACGAGCAAGCCGAAAAAATATCCAGGTAAAATAATGTTAGTAATGAATGCAATAAAATATTGTAAAAGTTATTAAATACTAATAATAACAGATTCGGATAACAACGATATTAGTGCTATTTGTATCCGAAAGGAAGTACATTAAAAATTTATTTATATTAACCCCCTAAAATACATTTTTATCCGTATCAAAGGAAGGTAATGACATGTGTTTTTTGATGTGATTAGATATATTGTATTAACAGTAAATTAAGCTTTTAATATTTTCACATTAGATAAGTTTATATCCGTTCCCAAGGAAAGCAACCTAAAGATTAATTTTATCAGTGACTATCTATCCGACTACAAAATAGCTAATTTTAAACAATATATAGAAAAAGTGGATTCAATTAATTTTAAATAAATTCATATTGAAAAGGTTTTTATCCGTACCCAAAAAAAAAGTATCTTAGAGCCTAATTTCATCTCAGAATATATCCCAATAAGGAAGGCTTTTATCCGAATGCAAGCCAACTTATTGGGATATTAATTTAATATGCTTTAGTATATACTTTAAAAAGTAATTTATTCTTTTAATATTTGCTTATCATATACCTTTTAATCCGTATCCAAAGGAATTAATTTAGAAATTTATTTTATGCCTAAATAAATGCCAATAAGAAAGACTATTATTAGTATTAAATCAGAAACGTTACTAAGAATATGATTTAAGACTATTGTCCGTATCCAATAAGTAACTTGAATTTATGTTTAAGCAAATACCAATAAGATGGATTATTATCCGTATCCAATAAGGAACGTTATTAAGAACTGGATTTTATGCCTATATAAATGCTAATAAGATAATAGTCTATCTTATCCGTATCCAATAAAACTAATTTGAAGTTTTATTTGAGTTTGTAAGTATACAGATTATAGCATTAAATATATACTAATAGATTATTATCCTTATCCAAGATATATATTTGGCATAAGTTGATTAAGTAGGTCAAAATTAAAATGTTTTTTTATTATAGATAAAACTCAGAATTTTATTCAGTTGATATTTTTATAGGGTATAGTATTAAATGATTCATTGCGTTATCTCTGTGTCAAGTGGTTTTGCTTTGATTTTTTTTCGATTTTATTGATTTTATTCGATTTTCATTATAATTTTTCTTGTTTTCTTTTTTTTTGTTGTTTTGAATTGCAGCTGAAAATCAACCGCTTGGAGTTATGGAATGGCTGGTTACATTCCTATCAGTATTGGTATTCATTATAACATCACCGATATCGATATTCATATGCTTTAAGGTAGTTGCTGAATATGAACGTGCAATTATCTTTCGTTTGGGCAGACTTAGTGGTGGTGCACGAGGTCCTGGCATGTTTTTTATATTGCCGTGCATTGATGAATATCGTAAAGTTGATTTGCGTACAGTTACATTTAATGTACCGCAACAGGAGATGCTTACAAAGGATGCGGTGACTGTCACTGTGGATGCTGTTGTCTATTATCGTATCAGTGATCCACTTTATGCAATTGTACAAGTGGAGGATTATAGTACATCGACACGTCTATTGGCTGCCACAACATTACGTAACATTGTTGGTACACGTAATCTTACCGAGCTGCTAACCGAACGTGAAACATTGGCACATCAAATGCAATCAACATTGGATGAGGCCACTGAGCCCTGGGGTGTTATGGTTGAACGTGTTGAAATGTAAGTGATACATATATATATATATATATATACTTTGCAATTATTTATTTGCTTTATATACATATTGCAGCAAGGACGTCTCACTGCCAGTTTCCATGCAACGTGCAATGGCTGCTGAGGCGGAGGCAGCACGCGATGCACGCGCCAAGGTTATCGCTGCTGAGGGTGAAAAGAAATCGGCAAGTGCTCTTAGAGATGCATCAGAGATTATCTCCTCAAGTCCATCAGCTTTACAGGTAAGTGTTATACATTACTATCTAATAATATAATATACTTAAATAATTTTCTAACTCCTTTTTTTATATCCTTACAGCTGCGTTATCTACAAACTCTAAGTAGCATTTCAGCAGAGAAGAACTCAACAATTGTATTCCCATTGCCCATGGAACTATTGACTCCATATCTGGCCAAGTATGCACCAACGATGCAATTACCACCAAAACTTCAAACTATTTCAGAAGAAACTAAGGATCAAGCTAACTTATATCCTCAACAATCTGTACTTTAAGCACTTTATATATATATATGCATATTCAGAGCTAAATCTTTTAATTTAAACTTTTTGTGAATTCAATAATAAATGTGCTGTATCCTTATATTCTAATATATATACGTATATACCTATATATACTCGTCTAATTTCTTTTCTAAACCAATTTGTGACAATTGTTGCCATAAATCCTATGATTATTCTATGGAAAGAACAACCTTAAAGTGCAGCTAATTAAGATTTAACCTGACGTAGCTTATACACAAAATTATTAGCTAATGTCTATTTTCCTACATTTACTAATGCTGAAAGAAAAAGAAATACAAAAGTAATGCATAAAACTGTTACCACTTTGTATTAAACGGCAAGTAAAGTTGCTCTGTAAAACCGATATAAAATCAGCTCAAAACTTATATACGTTGCTGGAGCTTTATCCATTATTAGTACTCTTTACTCCTCTAGCTTCTGGATAACCATTTTACCCACAAGCTGTACACATTCCGTTCAGACGTCTTTGTGAATCCTCATTGCAAGCTCAATCTTTTGCTTTTCTATGAAATACATAAGCTATGCGATTCTCAAAAATGAATCTCTCTATAAAATGAATCTCAAAGGAAGAACCAGACTGTTAAACTCAGTATAATCTATACATACTTAATAATTATGTTACATTTGTTAATTATAATATTGTGCAATTGTATGTAAAACACAATAGGAAAAACTTTAGTATTATTTTCCACAGACTTGAGAAGAGTTAATTTATAAAATTTTAAATTTATTTGCAGTCAAAAGTAAGGGTCATAATCCATATATCCGTTACTATTGATATGGGTTATGAAAGAATAAGCTTTGATAAGAGCTATTAAAGTGTACGCTTTGTCCAAGCTTAATAAAATGACTAATGTTTGCGTCATATCGTATAAAAAAATCCCCATTATATACAGTTTATTTACATTTAAATACAGCTCCGACAGTTATCCAAATAAATATATATTATATATGGTTATCAAATTTAAGTATACAGCTTGAAGAATAAAAAACAAACAAATAATATGTGATAAAATGTAACAGATTCAGTTAAAATTTATTATTGATAAAAAGTCCCATAAAGCAAAACAAGGAAAATTTTCGCCAGCTGCAAAGAGCTCAAAGAAAACCAGATAAAAGTTTTTAACACTAATAGAACTGTTCTCAAGTCAATAGAATCTCTACTTAGGTCACATGTGAATATAATATATAAAAAAGTAAAGTTTATTTATAAAAAAATAAAATCTCCTAAGGACCTTAGTAGTCCTTGCTTAAAGAATTAGTATTGACTGCTGTTAACTGCATATGTATAAAAAGCCAATAGATTTTAGGCTATTGATAGGATAACAGTATTTAGGTTCTTCCCCAAATAGAGAGCAATCAATTTAATACCATATTAATAACAAACTTGTTAAGGTAAGATACATAAAAGAATATATAGAAAAATAATAAGTATGCGGAGCAGGTGTTACAAATTAAAAACAGTTTTCTCCTTTTGAAAATAAATAACCAAATCAGAAATGCATACAATTCCTATTGGGTGATGACCCATTGCGTGTGTAGCAATGCCTAGTGGAAGAATATAAAAAGGAATAGTCCTCGCCAGGACACGAACACACGTTTTTGGGTGCTGCAATGTGGTTAACATTGTACCGTTATCGCTTAGTACTACTGTTGTTACTTTTTGCCAGTGAATGGCTAACAATATGGTCAGATAGTATTACCAAGGAATCATCAAGAAGCTGTGTTAGCCAACGTTTAATTGAACGTTATGGCTTGAATAGGGAGATCTATGATGATTGTAGTGAAGGACGAAGATTCAAGCGTCGTGTGGATTCAACATTTCATGGCAATCCCAAGCCAAGATCTGAGCTATTGGGCAATAAATTTCTTAACTTGTACAGCTCCAAGCAAGCCAATTCTTTGATTAAACTTGTCCATTTTATAGCCAAACAATATTTGGCCAAATGTCCACCGGTTATATACTATGATAATGATGTGGCCAAAACCAAAGGATATATGCTAGAGAATGTCTTTAAAGTATGTATGCATATATATATATATATATATAATCTTTATATATAACTGTAAAATCTATATTATAGAAAATGCCTATAACTTACTATCATGGTGGCATAACGGATGAATATGAGCCAAATAATGAGCATTTGAATCAACACATGGATAAAAATTGCAAAAGTTATATCTTATTCCTATCCGATCCGTTAAAGACACTCAAAATAATTGGCCCCCAAACAGATAGTCGGGTTTTGTTGGTCTCTTCATCATCACAATGGAAGCTACGTGATTTTCTTTGCTCTGACTTATCATCGAATATTGTTAATCTTTTGGTTATCGGTGAATCCTTAATGGTTGATCCGCTGCGTGTAAGTATGCTATAGATTTGTAACTCATGTGATCAGTATTATTGTATTTAATGGCAGGAACGTCCTTTCGTGCTATATACACACAAATTATTTGCTGATGGTCTGGGCACAAATACAGGATTGGTTTTAACCAGCTGGGTAAAGGGTAATCTATCACGGCCGCATATAAATCTATTTCCCGCAAAGTTTGAGGATGGCTTTGCAGGACATCGTTTTAAGATAGCAGCTGCCAATCAACCACCATATATCTTTCGCATTCGAACCTTGGACTCATCGGGCATGGGTCAAGTAAATTGGGATGGCATTGAATTCCGTCTGATCAATATGATAGCGAAACGTTTAAACTTCACCGTGGATATATCGGAAACACCCATGCTGGCCATGACACGTAGTACCGTTGATAGCATACAAATACAAATTGAAATGGGTAATGTGGATATTGGCATGTCGGGCATATATGTTACCGAGGAACGTATACATGATACGGATATGTCTGTGGGTCATTCCAAAGATTGTGCCGCTTTCATAACATTGGCCTCAAAGGCTCTACCCAAATATCGTGCCATAATGGGCCCATTTCAGTGGACCGTTTGGGTGGCATTGATATGTGCCTATTTGGGCGGTGTATTCCCAATTGTGTTCACAGATCGCTTGACATTGCGCCATCTATTGGGCAATTGGGGCGAAGTTGAGAATATGTTTTGGTATGTTTTTGGAATGTTTACAAATGCTTTTACATTTACCGGAAAATTCTCTTGGGGCAATACACAAAAGACATCGACACGCCTACTAATTGGTGCCTATTGGATTTTCACCATTATCATAACATCCTGTTATACAGGCTCAATTATAGCCTTTGTCACATTACCAACATTTCCGGATACTGTTGATTCTGTCAAGGATTTACTTGGTCTATTCTTTAGAGTCTGTACACTGGGTATGTATATTTTATTATATGATTCCAATTGCTTTATGTTTATATAATCTCAAATCAAAGATAATGATGGTTGGGAGAGTTGGTTTCAAAATTCCACACATGAAGCCACATCGAAGCTATATAACAAAATGGAATTTGTCGGCAGCCTGGAGGAGGGTATTGAAAATGTTAAACAAAGTTTCTTTTGGAACTATGCATTTCTGGGCTCAAAGGCTCGCCTGGAGTACCTTGTACAATCCAACTATTCCAATGAGTAAGTAAATTAATCGTTTTATTATTATGTTCACCTAAAAGTTAATTTAAAGTTTGTACTAGGAATTTGTCACGTCGTTCCGCATTGCATTTGAGTGAGGAATGTTTTGCACTATTTCAGATTGGTTTTCTATTGCCACGTAATGCTGTATATAAACGTAAGATTGATACAATGATACGGATTGCACAGGAAAGTGGTTTAATGATTAAATTGGGTCATGAGGTTAGCTGGACAATGCAGCGTTCGTCGACGGGTCGTTTATTGCAGGCCAGTTCCACCACTTCGTTGAGTGAAATCATCCAGGAGGAACGTCAGTTGACTACCGCCGATACAGAAGGCATGTTCCTGCTTATGGCCATTGGATATCTTATGGGCGCCACTGCATTGGTCTCTGAAATTGTTGGTGGCATCACAAATAAGTGTCGCCAAATCATAAAACGTTCACGTAAATCTGCTTCAAGTAATTGCTCATCCAGACATGATTCTGGCGTGGAACGCACTTTTGCCGAACAGGAGGCACATGATGTACGTAAGGCTGCACGTCGACATGCCGTCGATGAGGCTAATTCTCGCATGGGTTTTGGTATGCGAGAATTCAATCTAACACGTCTTACGCTACGTGAACTATATACTGCAAATGGACCACAAGCTCATACGCAACAGGAGACGGAAACAACGTCAAACGATGCTTCATATGAAGGCAAAAGCGAGGTAACCCATGAGGCATATAGATCCTTGGATGAACTAGATGAATTTCTAGCCACTATTGAGGTTACACGTCAACAAAGCGGAGACAGCTCCCATTTTGATGTACAATCTGGTTCTGAATTGAGTACGCCCAATGAACATGTCGAATATGCTCTACTATCTGATTAGTTAATCAGTTATTTCAATATATATATATATATTGTATATATGTACTATATATTATTTGTTGAAAAATGTTTCGTAAAGAAATAAAATAAAATGCATTTCTTTTATAATTTTTATGTATAAATGTTTTGTGTTGGTGACCTTTTTTGTGTCTTAAGTTGTTTTTGGTTTACCGGCTCGAGATCAGGTGTTTATTTGTTTAAAATAAAACATAATTTTTATATATTTTTGTAACAATATTTCGAACCCACATCGGAGTTCGTCATCAGGCTCTACACATTTATTGAAAGAAAAAAGACATTTTTCTAATACAAAAGTTTATATGATAATTAACAGGTTTCTTACTTTTTATAACACGTCCGTCTGTTTTAACGTGGAGTTATTTACTGATTTTTAAAAGGTGCTTGTATATATGAGCTACATTGTCGGTATCCGTTTTGTAGTTCAGTCTTTGATGTTTAGGTGTATTAGTAATATGTAACATTTCAAGAGTGAACCGTTTATTGTAGTTTTGTTCTTGTTGTAAAATCTTTGTTCCCTCAAAGTCGGGTGTGTGTCCGCTTTCTGCACAGTGTGTCGCTCATGGAGTTTTTTGTGTTTTCATTTTATTTGCCAATTTTATGTCCGACTTGTGTTGTGCCAATCGGGTTTTCAGTTTGCCCATTGTTGTACCTACATATAACTTGTCGCAAGCTTTTCCATCTATGCCCATGCATGGTATTCTGTATATTATGTTATTTTTGTCTAATTTATCTATTTTAGATTTAGTTTGGTTGAAAAATTCTTTTAGTGTGTTGTCGGGTTTGTGTGCTATTTTTATTTTTGTCTTATCATAAAAGTTGGAGGTCCCAACTCTTTCTGAAAATTTTGGTATGTAGGTGAGAGATTTAAATTTGAAACAAATATCCGATTTATCTGTTTCTGTTGGTTTGTTTTTCTTTTTGTGCCTACTCTTTTCAATAGTATTTTTATCTGCCAGTTTGGGAAATCATTTTGGTGTAAAATTATCTTTGCTTCTCTTATTGTTTCTTTTCTGAATACATTGTCCGTGATGTCTAACATTTTTTTTATATAGCTAATTGCCGTGTTATTTATAACTGTTTTTGGATGTTTAGAATAATAGTTGATTATTCGTCCTGAGGCAACAGGTTTTTTGTACCATTTTCTTTTTATGGTATTGTTACGTCGGACGATGGTCATGTCCAGATATGGTAACTCGCAGTTCTTTTCTTTTTCCAGCGTGAAGCTTATATTTTTATTGTACGAGTTTAATGTATCTAAAATGTAGTCAATTTCAGACTCCTTTACCACCGCAAAAATGTCATCTACATATTTTGTTAAAAATCGTGGGCCATTGTTAAGTATTTTCATACTGTGTTGTAAGATTTCTTCCATCAGTATGTCTGCAATTATGGGAGACGCTGGTGAGCCCATCGGTAGTCCTTTGATTTGTGTGAAATAAATGTTATCAAATTTAAAATATCTGTTTTCTATGATGCAGAACTTGGTTATTGTTATGAAGAATTGTTTTGGTATCTTCGTGTATTTCTCTATTTGTTCCCATTTTCTGTTGATCATGTCCAGTGCTAGTTCTAGTGGCACACTCGGGAACAGTGATACGACGTCAAAAGATACTAAACGTTCATCATCATACGACTTTGAGGGAACAAAGATTTTACAACAAGAACAAAACTACAATAAACGGTTCACTCTTGAAATGTTACATATTACTAATACACCTAAACATCAAAGACTGAACTACAAAACGGATACCGACAATGTAGCTCATATATACAAGCACCTTTTAAAAATCAGTAAATAACTCTACGTTAAAGCAGACGGACGTGTTATAAAAAGTAAGAAACCTGTTAATTATCGTATAAACTTTTGTATTAAAAAAATGTCTTTTTTCTTTCAATAAATGTGTAGAGCCTGATGACGAACTCCGATGTGGGTTCGAAATATTGTTACAAAAATATATAAAAATTATGTTTTATTTTAAACAAATAAACACCTGATCTCGAGCCGGTAAACCAAAAACAACTTAATTTTTATGTATATATATTTTCGATCCTTTTTCTTTCTGTTGCTTACACATTAAAAAAATTAAAAGGATTATTCTTTAAACATTCACATCGTTAAGAGAATATGAGAGAGACATTATGAAGCGAAAGAAATTGAGTAAGCAACAAGATAGAACTTCATATTCAATCCAAGACAAAAAATATATATATATATATAATAATTAGAGTAAGTGTAAGCTTAAGTTTAAAGCTAAGCTAGTGAATGTACATTATTTTATAATATGCCTAGCATAAAATGCTTACGAATGTGAGAGAGATAGAGATTGTTATAAATCAAAAGAGAGATTGAATGAAAAAGACAGAGACAGAGAGAGAGAGAGAGAGAGTGAGTACTATACGTTGCATTTTAGACACCCCTATTGGGTAAGTCCTTTACTTTGTAGATGCGCACCAGCCAATGTTCCGTGGTATATGCCTCCTCGAGTACATCAAGCTCAAAATCCTTATTGCCAATCTCTGCAGCACGCACCCGGTCATAACCTTGTCCCTTGCCACCTTCTGTATACATTTGGCCAAAACGATAATAACACATTTTGTACATAAGGCAATTGAGTAGCGTTGGTGAGCCTTCCTTATCCACACGAAACTCGCCATTAGCTGCATAATAATCCTTCTCTTTAATGTGTGCACCACGATCAGTGCTGCCACCAATGCGCACCATCCATAGGAATTTGTTAATATCATCGGATGAGTATCCTGTTAAGCCACCAAATATGACTAAAACATAATCAACATCCAGTTCACGCATTATTTCATATGCTTTATCCTCAGATGAGGCCATTGCTTGACCCACACGGGATATATGCGTGTTGTTCCAGGTGTTATTATCAACAAGTATCGTACGATTCGCCATTGCTGTTATTTGGTAACCATAATCCCACCAGGACATAATTCTCGCATCCTAATAAGAAAAACAAAAAATAAATTAATAATAAATTCAAACTAAATACTTAATTTTAAGTTTTAATTAATTTTTGTTTAATTATTGCACATTCAGCTTAATTTTGTTAGTACTCATTATGTTTCATACTCTTCCTATCAAGAATATACAAATAGTATTCATCATTTGTGCCAAATTCCTTCCATATACTTTCCCTACTTCTTCTTATTCATAATGAACCTCATAATTACCTCTGGAGTATTCATTTGCAGCCAGTAATAAGCTTCACGGAAATCATCGAAAATAATCCGTCCACCATCATGGGAGCGTGCACTGAGCACAATGCTGGGTGATGAGTACGCCTCGGAGGTAACCCATGTACAGTGGAATGTATATACGATAAGCATCAGTGTAATGATAGATACAAAACCAATGGCAACTTCGTTTTTGACTCCACCACTTTGTTGTTCCATTTTTTTGTGTTGTCGTTTGCTTTCCATTACTGGTTTTGTTATGCCAACATCAACGCATTTAATATATTTGGCCAAGAGATGCGATATGGCAATGCCAGATAGAACGCACATGACAGGCGCAAGGACAAGCATTAAACGAACCATAACACCAGCAAAGTAAATGCTTGTCACACCATACAATATGATGAAAATGTTGGAGTCCGTAAGACGCGAGAAGCAAAAGTAAAGTCCGGCAGGGAATAAGAATACAAGAATCTATAAATAATTAGTATAAAACGAATTAGTTGTTTGGAAGGGAGGAAGAAGTGTTGGGATTGAAATTATTTCAGAGATCAAAGTGCATGTAATCAATTTGTGCATTAAGGCGCAACTCATACATATCGTTATTGGGATCATCATTATATAATAATAATACAATATATATTATGTGTTGTGCTGCATACCTGTAGATCAAAATAGAATGATGACCATGATGTGGGCTGATGTTCCGAAACGGATGCAATTATTGGAATGTGATTCTTTGCATAAGATGGATCCAGTAATGAATAGAAACGACCCGTCCATGGTGAAACTTTGCCAGTTACTGTTAATACTGTACCCACAATCACTACCAGACCGACAAGACTGGACACTAACGTCTTAAAGAACAAATCAAAGTGATCCTTGGGCATGCGTGATCTCAGGTAATCCACAAGTGCGTGTATCTGACATAGACCAAATACACCAAGTGCCTGAAAATAATATATATATATATATATAGTTCAAACATCATTTTCCAAATGCATAGGCATTTTATACATTAAAAGATATCAGCTAGGTTTATAGTACTCATTATGTTTCATACTCTTCCTATCAAGAATTACAAAAGTAATCATCATATTGTCTTTGAACTTAACATATAACATATCAACATTATAAAAGATCATCTTACCAGCATGTGTTCCGAGCTTTGTATGGGTTGAAAACCAACAAACGAAATCTGCATTGATAATATGGTGCCCACACAGTAAAGCGTGCTGTATGCTATATAAATGCGATGCGAGAATCGTCCAGTGATCATTAATGCCAGCACGTGTAGTGGTATTAAATTTATAAGGAACACATAACCACCCCACGAAGAGACCATATAAAAGTAAGCAAGTGCTGACATGGCCGACCAGAATATGGTGCCTGTTTTCACAGCCTTTATCCATAAATAATAGGTTAAAAGCATGCAAAATATGGCAATGCCTTCATTATCATAGGAACCAGCTACCGAGCGAGATATATAACCCGGCACAATGGAAATAAGCGCTGCGGCAACCAAGCCTGCTCCTGTGCTCTGTAGAAGATAGCAAATTAAGAAAAATTTATAACCTCAATATTTGTATGTAACCTTAATACCTAAAACTTTGTACTCACATGTATCTCTTTGGTCAACGCATAGGTAACCAGCGTGGTTAGCGAGGAGAAGAATGGTGCTAGGAATACGCACACATTTCTTATATCAATGGTTATATTCAGCAACCACATTAGCCTATACAAGGCTGCTGAGGTCAACATTAATCCAGGATAAATGGTGCCGCCAATGATGCGGCCCAATGGATACCATGCTCGATCATCGAACCAATTGTGGAATTTATAGAAGCCTTGTTCGGCGAGAAACCGCGTGGTACGGTAATTAAAATATGGATCGAACTCATGGATAACACTTTCAAAGCGCAGAACCGAGAATAAACGTGTTGCGAACGCTGCAGCAACGAAAAGAAAAAGAACGTGAAGATAGTTGCACATAAAATTAATCGAGTTCGATTGGTAATTTTCTATCGAATCTTTAACTTTGTTAGTCGAAATTAATTATGCATATAATATAACTAATCGATAATCATGTTTTGATAAGCAAGTGTGATTCGTGGTATTATCGAAATCACATTTGGTTTGTGTCCAGCTAAAAACGCCCACATACACACTCACACGTATATGTATATTTAAATGTCATTTACTCAAACTCTGACAAACACCATATATACGTATATGGCAGTAGGCATATAGAAATTCTTCACTCTTCATAATACTCACATAAAACAGCAGCCAAAATAAGTATAACAACTCTAACGAGATGCTCTTGCTTTTCCCATGTCAAAAGACCTTTTGCTTTCGTCGCAGCACTGCCGCTTGTGTCCACGGTCATGGCGCACTTCTGCTGCCAAGAAACGCCGGTGCGGCTTTTGATGAACGTTACTTATTAGCTTGTCTTTACGAAATAACGCACAATTTTACATGCGGTTTCTTTTATATTGAATACGGTACAATTTTTCACGTTAGCTGCGCCGGTTTTTTTTTTTATTTGTTTTTTGCACAGTCTTAGATTATAAACAAACGATATGTATGGCAATAAATGCGGCGCAGCTTCGTGGCAGCTATAAGAAAATTCGCTAGACGCCCGATTAATGCGTAGCAATATTATCGATTAATTTTGTCACAATATGCCCATCGATAAGTGAAGTCATAGCGCATAATTTAAAAGTTCAAATCAAATGGGCAGCATAAACAATTATTTCAAGTTCTAGTACCATTTTATTTAAAAAAATATTATAGCGTATTTAATAAATAATATATTTAGTATAATATATATATAAGTAAGTTTTAACCGTACTTTCGACTTTCCAGTGGATTATTAATTCTTCAAAATAAAAAAATCCAAAAAAAAAGGTTTAAAATAGTGTTGTAATATTAAGTGATAAATAGGCATACTGCATTAGTTCTTTAGATAAATTTATATATAAATTTATAGATAGTTACATTTTACTGTGCTATTAATGAGTCATTTTATATGGTATTCAATACATTGAGTGTGGCGCCCTTTGTTTACACAGTTCTGTGACTGGTGTTTCTTGTATTATCATTATCGCTTTGACAGCATCGCGTACCATATGTGTGGTGATTCAGACAAAGAGTCGAGTCAGAATCTGGACTAACAACAAGCAGCTTACATTGTGCACAACATAAGTAAACACATGCTTGGGTGTGTGTATGTCTATATATTCATTGTGCTAGGATCGTGGTTTAGATTGCACTAAAAATGATCAGCTGGTTACTATTTGTACCGCTTTGATCCGATAACAATATATTTCTGCGATAACAATGGTAAGGAAGTAATAAAAGTTACATCGTATTCTCTACTCATGACGTCACAAATGCAATTGCCAATCAGAATGTTATGTATAGCATTTACAAAATAATTTTTTTCATTCATATTTTCTTAATAATTTTCTGACTAATATTATTCTAGGTATTTTCTTATATTTAATAATTATTTTAAGACTTTTATTTTGTTTAGGTAGTTTATATGTTTCTTATGTTAACTAACCGGTTTGATATTAAATTTATATGTAAACTTAACACGATGCTCGCATAGCAAGTAGTTGTATCTGACGTCACAGTTTCTTAGTTTGACACTCTCGCTATTGAATGCCGACTTTTGGACTTGCGCAGTGCATTCCTCCTTCTATGCATTAAATCGTTGCCGTCTGGTCGTCGCTGTCGTTGCTCTCGCGCGGACGGTGTCGTCGCTGCTCTGCCGACTTATTGTTATTGTTTTTATATTAAAGAGCTAGTGTTTTTTTTTATTCGGAAGCTTAAGACACGCATTTGCGCTTGCTGGTAAATTAATAAATTAATAATATTTAACACGTGTGTCTGTATGTGAGTGTGCATGTTATTTTTTTTCCCATGTGTACGGTAAACAATAGAAATTGGTTATTTCAATTGCCCTAGCTAAATATTAACTTGAAAATTCATATAAAAAATACAAATTTATATACATATATAATATTATAATATATATGTATATACATATGTATATACTAACTAGGTAATATGCCAAACTTTGTGTACATAACCTAAGCGAAGGGCAATTGCCGCAGCACAGCAGCAGCAGAAACATTGTTGTGCTTCTGATATGTAAAGAATTTTTTTATTGTTGTTTTATTTTTTGCTTCCACGCTGTATGTGAATGTGTGGGTGTGTGTGTATGAGTGTGCGTTAGAAGCTAATACGAGTTAGTGACGCGCTAAGGGTTAATTATAAATAATTCAAATACTATATAAAAAATGTCAACTGTTATGCAGCACAGGGACACCGCCTACATTTGAAGTTGTAACAACAATAGCTAAAGGACTATCAACAACAACAATAACAACAACAACAACAACTGCAACAACAATAACAATAAGACGTTCAGGGATAACTCAATGTGGTAAGCAAAAAATAAAAATGGGTGGGGTGTAAAAGGTATAAGGTATAAGGAAAGAGATGATTGGGTGGTTTGTTAAGAAGTGTACGGAATTTATTGCAGTGCATGTTCAAAATTAAATTGATTACGATATACCCAAATTTACATACAAAAATAAATACATATACATACATTGATATATATATATTTATATATATATATATATATATATATATATATGATGCATACATGCACATGCAGTCCATAAAATTTTTCAAGAATGGTGAAAAATCGAACCTCAACGCATGGCAAAGCGGGTGGCTGTGGCGGTGTTGGTGTTGGTGTTGTTGGCTGTGGCGGTGTTGGTGGTGGCAGTTGCATACACACGCACACGCAAATAGAAAATAATGCGCTATATTATATATATATGTATATATATGCCATAGAAGAAGCAGCAGCGACTTTACTAACAAACTTCCCGCTTTTCGACTTCACACTTTACCCCTTCTTGCATGTGCCCCACGCGAGCCAATTGCATTTGTTGTGCAGGCAATTGATGTGTGCTGTTGTTGTTGTTGTTGTTGTTATTCTTCCTCTATGTGCATGTATATATATGAATATAAGTCAGTGTATGTGTGTGTGCGTAGTAACATACCAGGGCTACATACAAATTGTGTTTATGCATGCAAATTTTTTAAAGTACAATTTGAATAATGTGCCAAATTTCCACCATATATTTGCAATTTCTATTTAAAGAGTTTTAAAGAATAAAGAATAATATTTAAAGTATACGCCAAAATCAATAAATTTAAACTATAAATAATGTAATACATTTAAATTTTATCTATTAAATCAATAATAATACAAACTATAAAATAAACTATTAAAAATTTAACGCTTTTGAGAGCAACAGCCGGTTACAAAGGCTGTAAAAAGTAGATGACGTCACATTGATGTTATGCTGTATGGAATGAATAAAGTTTATATATGTATATAAAACATTTTAAAGCTGTGTATAATTGGCAAATTAAGGGTTGAATCAGTGTTCTTACAAAATTCAAATGCCATATTCATACGCTGACTAGAAATCGAATTCAGCACCACTGATTAAGTTAGTTAACTTACAATGTTCAACCACTTAAATGAAAATAGAAATTAAAAAAAAAAAAATAATTAAAAGAGAAATTTTTTTCTACAACAAACATGTACTAGTAAATTTGTCCTATACACTTCATGGCACATTAAAATGAATTTCTACTGTATAAAAAAAATTGCTTATAATAACACAATATCACAATCGCTCTTTGTACCGTATATAGTGCAGCCCTCGGAGCATAAGCTTAGAGCTACTGTGTGGGAGTTGGGCATTTGCATACTATGCATTCACTTACATATATCAATGTTGCTGGTATGCAAGTAAGCATATTTATCTATATATATATATATATATATATATATATGTATATTTGTAGCTAGATATTAGCTTGGCAACAATCTATATAACAGAGACGCAAAGACCGGCTTTGTGTTCGGTCTCTGTGATTTGAGGTTGTTTTTCTTTTTTTCTTTTTTGCATGGAATATTAAGCAAGATTTTTTTTTTTTTTTAATCTGAAGTCAACTTGATTCATTGAGTATTCATTGTAGAAAATGATTGTAAGGTGTGTTGAACCTATTACATCAGATATCTATATATATATATATATATATATACATATATATATATATGTGTATCGGTTAATTGGCCAGTTAATGATTTACTTTATAAGCCGCCCTCGTGTGTGCCCACATTGTTTTCTTAAGATAGTTAAACCATTTGTTGCTTATCAAACAGATACGGGTTATTTATTTTTTTGCTTTTATTTATCTTACTGTTATTATATATTATATATTTATTTTATATAAGCAAATAATTGTATTAATTGAATACTTTAAAACAATAAACTTGACATTTATTACTTTGTCTACTAAATAATCTTAATATTTAATTATATTAAGTGTTATTTGTATTATATTTTTAACATTTCTAAACAAATTAAAAAAAAAAATATAAATATGGTTTAATTTTTTTTTTTTTAATAGATAAGATATATTTGATTTCCTTGACATTATTGATAACTAATATTAAAATATGTTCAATGATAATATAATAAATTCAATTGTGATTAACATTAACAGCGTCACATTTTTACAGTTCCTAAATTATAAATAATAATATTATAAATGAAGTAGAAATGTAGAACTAAATCTTAATATATCAAAATATTCTTTCACTTTCATATTTTAGTTACTTTAGGTTTAAAATTTCTTATTTAAACGAATCTTATTAAATTTATATTCAGTATATTTTCTTTGAGTTAAATATTGTTCTATTGAAGTTCTACTTTTTATGATACTCCAAAAACTATTCAACATTAACAGCGTCACATTTAACAGACATCAAAAGGAGCACACAAATATATATATATATATATATATATATATATATATAACTATAAAAATAAGTTTCTTTTGATCAGGTTAAAAGTTATTTTTGGTTTCCTTACAAGAAGTTGACTTTGTGGCGCCTTTGATAAAGTTTTAAGCAGTTTTTATGACTTTGTAGCATTTTGCTTTCGCTCTCAATATATATACATATATATATATATAGATATATATGTATATAAAAAAAAACTTTTGCATTTTGCAGTTATAAAAATATATATTGTTTTTTTTTTTTTTTTAGTTTTTGTGTGTATTGAGTGTTACTATTATTATAGTTGCTGTCTCTTTTGTTTATTCGTGGGAAACGGAAATTATTGCCGTTTCACTTTCTGTTGCTGTTTTACCTGAAGAGTTTAAGCCATTGCTATTGCCATTGCCATTGGCATTGACAATGTCTTCCTTTCAGTTTCAATCCAACATATTGCTTTTGTCTGCAATATTGTTAACAGTATATTTATATATATATATATATATACATATGTGTATGAAAACCCATCAAAAATGTTGCAAACAAAAAAAATTAAAAAAATAAACATATAATTAAACGTTTATGGAGTCTCACAAGTTATTGCCATTGTTTGAAATATTTCTTTCTCTTTTTTTTGTCTCTTTTTTCTTCTCTTTGTACTGTTTCTTTTGGGTTTTTAAAGCTGTCGCTTCTCCATTTGGCTTGATTGTCATAGTCATCGTCATCAACATTTGGCTTCATCCATCACCAATAGAGGCAACATCAAAATTTCTAATTAGACAATTTGAAACGAAGTCTCATAATTTGTTTTACCCCAAAAACAAAATAAATATTACTAATTATAAACAACACACATATAACTCGAATAGCAGATACCCTATAAATATTTTTATATAAAACTGTTTATACCGAAATCTCTGCAGATAGTTACCAAATCTATTTTTTCTAGTTTTTGTTGCTGTTCAGATATTTCTATATATATATATATATGTATATATATATTCTAATTTTGACTATACTACAAGTGTTCTATATTAGATATATTTATATATAATTGTATGCCAAAATGTGACGCACAAATTGCATTTTACGCTGCAAATTTTCAGCAATAAACTGCAATTGGGTTTGCGTCTTGGCTTAATTGAGCTTCAAGCGCATTTAAAAATGATTTTAAAACCAATTTTAAGTGTAGTTTAAGAGAATTAAATATATGACAATGCAATTCAATCAATCAATTATAGAATATATATATATATATATATATATATATTTATATATAATCACAAGATTTTATGCTATAAATGCAATACTTATAGAGTTTTATATTGGTGTAATACATTGAAATAAATCATTTTAAGTTTATCCAAATTTTTGTGTCTACTTAAAATTGTCTTAAAATTAAAATTTTCAAATATTATTAATATATAAATATTTTTTATATATTTTCTGATTTTATGCAGAGCTTTTAAATGCACTCTAAATTTATTTAAAAATAATTCTCTTAAAGAAATATTTCCTACAAAACGTTGCGCCTGTTCAATCCTGTTCGAGTCTCTCACCTCGAAACCTTTACTTTTTATATTTTTTCAAAAAATCTGTTAGAAAAGCTAAATTAATTGTTGAGTTTTTTTTTTGTTATTGTTGTTGTAAAATATATAAACTTTTAATTTATAAGTAAAAAGAGAAACATATTCTTAACTCTAGAAATTTAACTAAATTTTTGTATATGGCAAAAAAATACATGCACATAAATTAGGTTTTAAATTAGTTGCGTGACTTTTTCAATAGGTTTTTGACATGTTTTGTTGTAAGTTTGTACACCCTGTAACTAACTCATTTCGAATAGGGTATGCATAAGTACATAATTAGCTCAGAATTTTATTTTTTTTAATAAGAAATATTTTTAAAAACTTAAGTTATGAGAAAGTTGATTTTTCTGCTTTTTGTTGACAGTTGCAAAAAATGTTGATGGCCAAAACTAAATTTAAGTAAAAAAAAAAAAAATTACATTTAACTTGAATATTTTTTTTGAATATTATTTACAAATAAATAACTCTTATTGTTGTCGTATTTATTTAAATACAAAAATATCGTTTAACATACTTTTGTTTTAAAATATTCTATCACAAAATTTTATTGCATAAATTGAAGTTATTTTTTTTGTTTTAAAGCGGAAATTTCAATCAACTTTTTTTATGTTTCTTTTATTTTTTTTGTGTGTATTTTGAAGAGCAATTGTTGGCAGGCAATCAACCTGCTTTATACCTATCATATATATCTATCTATGTGTATTTATGTGCGTGTATGTGTGTGTGTGTCTGTGGTGTTTGTATTGAACAACACCAACACAAAATGCTGGAGCTGAGCCATCGCTTACAGTTTTTGGCTGTTGGCTGATTTTCAAGGCAACAAAAAAAAAAAATTGCGATGACTTCATCTGCTTTGACCATTTTCTTGTTTTTAGCTCACACAGACACTTGTCTGCATTTGTGTGTGTGGGTGTGTGTGTGTGTCTATATATATATATATATTTGCTGCACACTCCTATGCAGAGTAGGCGTTGACGTTGCTTTTGTCATGTGTGTCACTTGGCGCTAAGTTCAATCAAAACAACAACAATAGCAATAACAGCAACAATAGCAATAACAACAACAGTCTGCAAAAAGTTAAGTCATCAACAATATATATTATGCTGGTGGCCATGATACCCTGTAAACCTAACTAATATACACAAAGTATAGCAAAAACTTACAATACGTAAAAGTAAGTATAAGCTAAAAGATCGAGAGTCGGATATAGTTAGATATATAAGTTGTAATGTTGTATCTATTATTACACTTACAAATTTAGCGTATACCCTATAGAATTTAAGGTTTTCTAGCAAAAAGTTAGGCATTAAATTGATAAAAAATAAATGTTAGGCATAATATTTAAAGCTGTTGCTAATGCACTGTTTCTAACACTGATTGTAACGCATAAGCTGCTTCATTTTCTAGGGTAAAAAGAGTACTATTATGTAGCCAACTACAGGGTATACTTACAGTCGAGTCTTGTTTTGTGGCATGGCGCCCAAGGGCTGACCACAATTTAAGAGCCAAAATATGTCCACGAACTTTGTTGTAAATTGATTATTTCATTGCTTCCTCTACTTCTAGCTATCTATCTCTCTTGCTCTCTCTCACTTTCTTTCTCTGTCATACATACCCCCTTTGTTTGCTGCTACATTCATGCCTCTTCTCCACATTTTCATTCACTCTTTCTGTGTCTCTTTTTTTATGGCCATTGCCTTTGGCCATGTTAATGCCGGAAATGTTTATTTGGTTATTTGGCCAACTCTTGACAATGGGTCAGCGTCAGTTTGTACATTACCCTTTTCACTTCTGTCTTCTTCTTCTCTCTCTCTCCCTTTCTTCTCCCTTCTGTCACTCTACTCTATTCCCTTTGGTTTTGCGCCAACTGCCTATTGCCTGGTTAACCGATTGTGGTTAGACCATTTGTTGACCCTCTTTATTTAGGTCAAACGCACAACTTGTTTTGTTTTGGCCAAGTTGTCTATTGACTTATGGTCAGTATCTATGTGACTTCTTATATTGTTACCATGAATCTAATAACTTAGCCATAATTATATTAGCCGCCTTAATTTTCTATCTTAAATTATTCATTGTAATTTCTTTTTGTTCAATTGACCCAATTACTTATATACATAGCAACTAAATTGTATATATATATATATATATATATATATATATATAAGCTTTTTATGGGCTTCGAGTTGCTGCCTTCCGCCAGTCACATACATGTACACAAATCCAGTAGTTCCCCATTTAAACCCCTTTGGGGGTAAAGACAGTAAAGTAACTAACAAATTGGTCAACTCTAATGTGGCTTTAAACCAACAGCTAACCTTGAGCATAACTGTTAATCATATAAGTCAACATAGGTACATAGATATATACAAATATACACAAATATATATATAACTGATATATAGTTGCATTCCAATGTACAAAGAAAGCGCAGTAATTTTGGAAAAGTTTTTTAAGGTAATTTTAGGAGGAGGAGTGAAACATAGAAATTTTATATATAAGTTGATAAACTATAATAAATGGGCTAAATATATTTGCTGTATATAAACCTAAAGATATATAAATATATTATTGTGCCATTTCCCCCGATTTCTTTAATATAGAAAAAAGCATTTGCCTTGGCATAAAATTTCTGCTGAATGTTGCAGTTTTTGCTTTGAATATAAATTAAGCGCTTAATTTAAATTAATTTAAACAATATATATAAAATGTATATGCCCCAGATATACTTATATCTGTATCCTATATGTATTGTAGAAACTGATAAGTCTTATAAATGTATCCAATAAATTTTAACTACGATTCCACTGCTGATCTTCTTCCAAAGGCACCTCCACTTTAGCCACCAACTTGGAGCATTGAACAAATTTCTTTTGCTTTAATTCTAATATATATATATCCTTTATATTCTGCACTATATAATATATGATATCCTGCCGAATATGCTGCAACATATGTAGCTATCTTTTAAGCCAAATAACTGTTACCAAAAAATGACCCTTGACCTTTGCAACTGGACGCAGGAATCAGAGGGGAATAAATATGATAGTACCCAGAATATAAGTGTTTACTATTATTGTCAGGTTCTAGGCAAATCTGCAAATTATATATGAAGGATATAAAGATGAAAAACATTATTTGCAGCTTATCCTTTAAGACATTTAAGAGGCACTCTGTGTGCCAGGACATTTTTTTTTTCCTTATATACAATTCATAATCAGCTGCTGCCGTTTATTAAATTTTTTTATGTCGAATTTGTATCGTTTGAGCAGAAGCCAAATCATATTTGAACCACAAGGCAACCAAGTGTCCTTTTTGTTATATGGTCACACATACACATTTATATATTTCTGTATATATATATAATTCACACACAGATAGAAACAATGACGTACTTGGCCACATCGACATGGACAATCAGAATTCTTGCCAAAAAAAAAGAAGGACATATTCAAAGAAATACTTGTAAAATTAAATTCCAACAAGTACGAAATCTGTAGTTGAGTGTACCCGACTACGAGAACCCTTTTGCCTACATACGGTCACATATACACAAATACATACACATACGCACAATTCTACGCGCGCCTTTTACCCCTTGCCCCCTCGCTCCATAATGCAATACCTAATGTTGAATAACTTCCGTGTTTTTTGTTCAATATTAACAAGATTCACAACTTAGATCAAGAATGGTGTAATTATTATGTGTGTCAAATAATAATAATAGTAATCGTTTTTTTCGTATTGCGGGGGTCAGGGGAGGAAATTCAAAAATCTAAAACAAACTCGTATAGCGTACGAAAAAAACGAAACTAAATTCCAAACTTGGTTGCTCTAGCTTTTATAGTCCTTGATAAACAGCCGTTCATACGGACATGCCTAGATCGACTCAGCTAATAGTGCTGATCAAGAATATATATACTTTATGGAGTCTCAGATGATCATTTCTACCTGTTTCATACTTTTCGACTTTTCCCTTTTAGCCTTTTTTTAAAGGCAAAGGGGCTAAAAATAAAAAATAAAAGAATATAATATATAATATATAATAAAAGAATATACATTTTTTCATCGATCTCCGGGCAATATATTAAATTTAATATTAGTTATTCTACTAGAGTTAAATATTATAAATGTTTTGAAATTTTGAAAAATTCTTAGATTAATATTTTTTTTTTTTTTAATAAAGCTTATTAAGGAAAGTAAATAAATAATTACTAAATAATTATAAAATAATAATAAAATAATTATAATAATTTTATGTTATTTTTTTTAAGTATTTAGTATTTTTTTTAAATTTTTTTTTTTATTTTAATTATATATTTAATAATTTTTATTTATTTATTTATTTTTTATTTGAAAGTCTAATCCATTTCATTGTTGTTTTTTTTATAATATTTTATTTTCTTTATTTTATTATTTATCTTTTTAATTTATTTATATGTTTTAATTTATTTTTTATAAATTTACTTTTTATTTATTTATTTTGTATTTATTTATTTTATTATTTCATCTAAAAACTTATATTATTTTATATTTATTTATTTTTTTAACGTACCAAAAGTGTAACAGAAGTAACACTTTTACTGCAAATGCAAGTTACAAATTTATAATTGGCATGTAAAGGTTAAAATCACTTGGTACAAAGACCACTAAGGCTTTAATCCATGCACACACCCACACACACACACACACACACTAATACATACATACATACATACATTTATTGGAAATCGAATTACAAACAACTTGTCAAATTTACACTCTTCAGTCGCATATTTTATATTGTGTACCAAATGATTTTGTGTACATTGTAATTATGTACCTATTGTATATGTACCAAATGCTTATTTTATTTGATAAAATAATGTATAGTAATGTTTTTATAGCCGTTTGTAATATCTGTTTTGTGCTTTCATTCTTCTTCTTTTATTTACTCTCTTTATTATGTATTAATTTACATTTTAAATATTTGTGCTATATATATGTATATATATATATATATATATATATATATATATATATGTAACGTATTAAGTGTGTTATTACTAGATGGACAGTTAAACTAATAAAAAAATAAATATTACCAGCTGTTGTTTATCTCATTGGATTATCCTATATATATTAAATTTTAATTGGGTCTAATCGATTTTTAATAATTGATTTTAATTGCAGCTTAAGGGCCTTGAGTCAAATGTGCAAAAATGTGACCCTAACTGGACGTAGGCGACAGCAGAAAATGCAACAACAAAAGCAACAACAATAACAATTGGAAACAAACCTTAAAGAAAATAGTAAAAAAAAAAACACACACAAAGCTTGCAACGAACGCAACGAATTTGCAATTAAACATTAAGCTTAGCAAGGACACAAACCCAAAAGCGCAAAGCACTTTCTCAACAGCGCCACAAGAAAAAGCATTAAAAAGTGAAAGCCGTACAGCCATGCCCAGCACGGCAGGCAGTGCAGCTGGCGTAGGCGTTGGTGCACTTATCAATAGCGCTGGCAGCAGTGCCAGCATGAGCATTGGCTTGGGCGGTGGTGGTGGCGGTGCTGCTGGCAGTGGAGCAAGTGCTGGCAGCAGCGCTGTTGCTGCTGCATCGGCTGGTACATTAATTGCACAGAGTACAGCGGGTACCAGTGCTGCTAGCGGTACAATAACATGGGATAATAATGGTACATTACGTTCCATAAATCCGGGAGATTGGTCAATTGAACAATGCCTTAAATGGCAACAGCCGCATCATCTATACTTTCAACTCGGTTGGGCCTTTCTTTTTTTAGCCTTTCTGGCACCGCATGGCCCGTTTGGCTCATTATGGATGCGTGCAACATTACTTATTGGTTGCATTATGATGGGCATGTATGGTTATCTAATTGAATGCACACCGGATGTTGTCCTTTGGTCTGGACTTGGGATTGGCATTAATTTTATCTATCTAATTGTCGTCCTGTGCCGCTTGCGTCCAGTGCGTTTTGATCAGGAAATTGAATCGGTAAGTCAACTTAAGTTTATATATATATATATAAAATTATATATCAAAATCTGAAGATCAAAATTGTTTAAGTACTCATTTCTAGCAAGTTTTTTTTCCTAGTTCAATTCACAGGTCGGGTTAGGTTGAAAGTTAATTAGCTTCTTTAGAGAGAGAGAAGAAATTTTTATGAATTCTTGCATGCAATTATAATCGAAGGCAATGCAAGAATTGAATTTTTACAATGTGCCAACCAACTTTGAACGTGTTTTTATTATTTCATCTTTAAATTTAAAATATTGTATTAAAATATTAAAAAAGTTAATTTGTTAAATTTATTTTATTTTCAATTCTTTTTTCCGAGTTTATTTTCATTTATTTTTCTTTTTGTTTTATTTTTAAATAATTTTCTTAAATGTGTTTCGCTCTTGGGCAACACATAAACAAATGCAAACTTATATAAATAAATAATTTCGATAGTTTTCATTAATATTATCCAAAAAAAAAAAATATAATAGTAATATAATAATAATAATAATAATAAGAAATATTAATTATATTAATAATTTAGATGAAAGACACAAAAAAAAAACACGAAACTAAATGCTATTAATTAACAAATTTGTGTAAATTATTGACTACGCAGTTAAATTTATGTTGTGTGTTGTGCCTGATTCTCTCTCTGTGTGTGTGTGTGTGTATATAGGTTATTATGGTGGGTTAATTGAAGTAAACAGGGTGAGCTTATCACAGGTTTTTGTTTTTGTTTGTATAAGAGAAAAAAAACAAAAAAACAGAAGCGATTTGTAATTTTATTGCATAAAATAATTCATGCAAGTTTTGAGCCAATATTTATTTAAATATATATTTATATATATTCATAATTATATTTCGATTTGTTTATAGCTGTTGATAATGGTAGCTCTAGTTGTGTGTGTGTGTGTGTTTTTTTTTTAATAAATAATATTTTTTAACATTTGTTTTTAATAACTTATGTGTATAAATTAATTATTTAATTTGAGACAATCAATACATATTTTTATGTATGCGTGTATATATGTGTGTGTGTGTGTGTGTGTGTGCGTGTATATGAAAGTATATATGTGATGCGAGAATATGTGTTAACTTAATTGAGCTATTGATTTTAAAATTTATAAATTCTTTTGCATTTGAGGAAAACAAAAAAAAAAATATTTGAAATAATAATAATAATAACTAATTAAATATTGTAATATAGAAACCATTGCAGCCTTTCAGGCGCTGCCAGTTTATTAACAGCAATGCGGTTGCTTTAATTGTTTGCTGTTAATTTTGTTTTGCTTGTGCTGCGCTATTTGTGGACTTTAATAAATGGTTTTTGTCTTAGCTAATTCGTATTTTCAATGCAAGAAAATACAATTGCAGACATGTGGCCATTAAGACAATCATATTGCCAATAGCAATTGTCATATGTATACGACGGAATGCCTTATGTATGCGCTGATAATGTGGACACTCAACCAGATCACCCTGTACAAGACTGCCCACCTCCTGGCCACTGCCAATGGCATCCTCAATTTTATATTTCTCATGCATTAATCGAAGCATTGGTGGTGCCAAATACAGGCGTACCACAACTTCAATAGCTGCCGTTAATATTAATGTACCAAGCTGTACACCAGCTGCTGTTGTCCAACCAATCAAAAAGTATTTAACATAAATGATTAACATTATGATGCTTAACATTGCATTTAGTGCAAAATATTTTGGGAATAGAATCTGTTGGCATTGTCCGAAGGTGTGACGCGGTAATGAGAAATACAACGAGAGTCCTATAAAAGAGAAAAAAGAGAGAGAGAGAGAGAGAGAGAAAAAGAGAATTTATTAATAATAATATTTAAATGATTATTAATGAACAAATTAAGAATGTTAATGCATACAATTTTAATAACATTGACACATTTTGATGAATTATGAAGTAGCAGCAATAGCAATAGCAACAGCAACAGCACTAGCAGCAGTAGCGGTAGCAGCAGCAGCAGTGACAGCAATGATACACGTAAATGTAAACTCTTTTTAAACTTACCAGATACAAAGGTCATCCAAATTTGTGAGCCAAAATGTGTAGCAAATGCGCCCAGGTATGCCAATGTTGCCAGTGTGCCACCCATTGTGGAAGCGGTAGCAGCATCAATGTTACGCATTTGTGTTGTTGTTGGCATCGCTGCCATTGCCAATTGGCTGCTGTGCATTGTCGTTGTTGTTGTCGTTGTGAGATCGGGTCCAATGGTTAATAGCACAGAGGACAATATAAAAATGGCGATCAAATGCGCTGGCTGCGTGGTACGCGTCAGTATACTGTTTATATAAAAGAAAAGAGAACGAAAGAGAGAATGATAGAAAGAGACATTAGAATAGTTATTTAATGTACTGTTATTTTATATGTTAACTTATAAAATAAGTTTACTAAACGTGCCATTATTTCTGTTAATGATAAAATAACTGTCAAATGTAATGTAACTGTAAAATGAACATTTTTTTACTGCTGTTACTATTTATTTCCCTTATAATTTCGTGATTCCAATGCATATTAAGTATACACGTGCCCTGCCCCCTTTCTTTCTACCTGTGATTAGATTCGGTTCAAACTTTTGCACTTGACTTCGATATACGATTTATGACATGGGCGCCCCTAGAGATAGGCAACTGCGACAGCAACAGCAACAGCAAAGGCAACACTAACAGTTAATTCTTATCTAACATCAAGTGGTTTCTATTGAACGTTTCGCTTATTTTGCTTTCGCTTCTGTTGTTGCTGTTGCTGTTGCTGTTGCTGCTGTCTGCGTCTGTTTTACTCGTTAAGTTTTTTATGTTTTCTTTTTTTTGCATATGTGTTATGTTTGCATATTCGCATAGATCATAAGCATTGTGACATTTATGACGCTAACTCTAGTATTGGTTTTGTTGTTGTTGTTGTTGCTGTTGTTGTTGTTGTTGCTGTTGCTGTTGCTGTTTCTGCGGGTGCTGTTTGCTGCTTATGTATGAGCCGAAAGTGGCGTACGTGCAAAATAGCATGCAACCAAATATTGTATATTCTATATATCTTTATACTATATATATATATAGTATATATATATATATATAAATATATATTTGCACAACTAAACAGACAATAATTGGATCGACAATGGTCACTTAATGAAATACAACAAATTCGCAATCTACATACGCACACACATATTTACGTGCACGCGAATATGTAAAGTAAAAAAACAAGAAAACAAAAAAAGAAAGAAAACCACACAAGCAACGCGTCAATTCAAAAGATAATTTAACACTTGTTGCCGTCACTGTTGCTGCGCAATGAGAGCACAGTAGCTGTAGGCAGGTAGATGGGTTCAATCGTTGCTAAGAGCGCATATAAGAATCAGCTGTTCAATTGAACAGCTGCTCTCATAGCTGGCAATGCGATTTCGACGCCGATGCCTGTCTCTACGATTATTTTCTAAAACCCAGAAAGCTGACTCAGTTAACAGGGGAGCGCAGTCAGCTGCTTCGCCGCATTGAAGCAGCTACGTTGATTCGCCGTGGCTGTCGCTGTCGCCGTCGCTGTCTCTGTAGCCACATCGAAGTTCACATAGGCAGTGACGTCGACATCGGCTCGCACTTTGTACTCGTTAATATGGGTGTGCGTGTGGGTGTTGGTGATTGCGGGTGGGATCTAACTATGAGTGAATTCTATTAATATGCCAAAGATACGAAGTATCAGCTTCGTATGGCATTGACCGTGGCCTTACGTTTTTTTTTTATATTATTATTCTTTTATGAGTCTTAAAGTCTATTGTGTGACGTTCATTGTATGAAAGTCCAGTAACAGTGGGTCACCTCGAAAATTTAGTCATAAGTTACGGTCAAGTCCCCTGATACCCCACTAATACTATTTATAGGTAATATTTGATAAAAATATCACCACTAGCATATAGTATATATATTTACCTGAAAGCTCTTAAATCAGGTAATTCTTGAAGTGGTATTACACACAGAATGAATCATTATAGGAAACCTTGTGCTTTAATTTCATTAAACAGATACTGTTAACTGTTAAGTATATCAATAGAATTGCAGTTTTCATTTTCTTTGATTAGGATTTCATCAGAAATCCCCCCTACACCTACTACAACCTCTCTGCACTTAAAAAAGAAAAGGGAGAAAATTGCAATTTAACTTTAAGCTTTTACAAATTTTTTGTACAGCTTTTTGATCTATATAAATAATTTAAAAAAAAAAGCTCAAAGTGTAATAATGTATATGACCTTAGCTTGGGTTCAACGTAACCCTCTGCCCTTGTCACTTGTCACTTGTTACTTGTCACTTTCAGCCATCAGTCAGCTGTTTGCATAACGGAAGGCTACACCACAAAACGTGAAATGAAATGGAAAACACAAATATTTGTGTAGACAACGACGTTTAAGTGCAGAAAATAGAAGAAAAACAAAAGGGAGGCGTGTGTATAATTGTATAAATGTTACTAACTGTGTGTATGTGTGTGTGTGTGTGTGTGTGTGTGTGTGTAATAATCTAGTTTCGCGTGCTCATGATCGACATGATCGAGCGCCGTGTTAATGTTTTTAATGATAAGCAAATCGATTTGTCTTTTGCTTTTATTTTGTTCTACTTTCTGTTTCTTTTTGTTGTCTTTTGCCATGTTTATTATGTCAACTGATTCTAATTGCTATTTAAATAAGACTCACGTGTATAAACGACTTCCTTGCAGCTTGGCGATTATACAATGGCAACGTTCAGCGAACTTTCGGGTCATCTGTGTGCCAATTGCCAGGGCATCATCCATTGATGGCTCCATTAGGCTGAGTTTACGTTGTTGTTCAGCTTTGAGTGCAGCAGATGCTTCTTGTATTATTGCTGTTGGTGTTGTTGGTGTTGTTGTTGTTGTTGTTGGTGTTAATTTTGTTGTTGTTTTTATTTGTGATTTCATTGCTGTCATTGGGCAGATTTTGAAACTTTTCAATATATTTATATTGCTTTTAATATTATTTTGTTGTTTTTTAACATTTTTAATAGCATTTTCATCTATTGCTTTATCATTTTCTTCTTCTACATCATCTGTTAAATTAACAGAGCCATTTACTGTTAACTCTGCTGCTAATAAATCTGTCTCTGTTGCCAACTGTTGCTGTAACATTGTGTATTCTATTGGTGTTGATTTGTTGCCAATATCAATATCAGTATCACTATCACTGATGCTGCTGTTGCTGTTGCTGTTGCTATTGCTGTTGCTATTGCTGCTGCTGCTGCGGCTGCTGCTGTTGCTGCTGCTGTTGCTGCTGCTGCTGCTGCTGCTGGTGCTGCTGCTGCTGCTGCTGCTGGTACTGCTGTTGCTCATGGCATTATCATCATAATCGGTAGCATTTTGTGATTTCATCCTCTGCTCCTGGCGTTGCTCCTTCTCACGTTTGCGCATCGTATATTTTACACTTTTGACTGCTTTCTGGGGCAGACCGAAGGCCATATACCGTTCGATTTGTTCACTCTCGATGCCTGAGTTATGGCACATGTTTGCATTTGTATGTTCTCTTCTGTATTGCTGAATTTAACGGTTCTTTTTTTTTTACTTTTTGTATGCTTTTTTCACTTCTTCTGTTGCACTGTCTATTTTCTGTTTTAATTATGTTTTTCGGTTTGCTTTCGCTCGTTGATACTATTTCTTGGATTGCACTTTAAAAAAATAAATGAATTTATATATTTTTTTAAGTAACTTTTTCTTTTTAGCTGCAAACTTTATATTATTGTGGGGGATTTGCTTTTTGTTTCCTTTTAATTTCGTTGGATTTGTTATTTGCTGTTGGCTGTTAGTTAATTAGTAAATTTTTGTTTGCTGTTTTGTGCATTGGGGAAAACTATTTGATTTTAGTGCGCGCGCGGCTTGTATTTAATCGAAAAAAAGGGTTTTGGGTGGCGATAATATGGGGCTGGTGCTTTCAGCTGCTATTGCTGCTGCTGCTGCTGCTATTGCTGCGACTGCGACGGCTACGCGACGAGTTAATATGTGCGATTGAATGGATAGGCAGCAACGGCAAAAGCTTTTATAGCGCCTGCGCATGTATGTGTGAATCGTGTCTCAGTTCTTGCATATCGCGACGACTAACGACGAGCTCTCTTTGAGTTCGTCGTTAAATAAACGACGACGACAAAATCAACGGCGACGGCGATAGCAACGACGCTCCCACGCAACGTGCACTTGATCTACATTGCTATTACAAGTTGCCTATGAGAAGTTGTTTGGGTGTGTTTGGGGGAAGGTGTTTGTGGATGGGTGGTGATAGGTCTGGCAGACAGCTGTTAATCGTGCCAGTCCGCGATGTAAAATATTTATTGTACTTTAACTAGATTAGCTATGATTTAGTTTACAAAGGTACAAGGCAAGAGAGCACTGCACATAGTCTGCAATGCAGAGAGATGCCAAAAAAAATTGAGAGAAGTATGGATTAAGAGATTAACAGCATCGGCTGCACATGCGCTCTTAAATTTGTTATTGGTGTTTGTTTTTTTTTTTTTTTCTCTCAATTTTATCCAAAGAGTAAGCAATTAACTGCTTCTTGTCACGCTGCAATCATTAAAGATTTACTTTTATGGCCTGCCCATTGTATCTAGCATTTTCCCTAGGGGATAAGCTTCATGTCATTCTGCTAGCAAATGTATTCCTGCGTTCCATTCCGACTACCCATATGGGCGCAATTATTCTCTCAACTCTATGGCTAATGTCCGCCACATGTGTACACTTAATGGTACAATTTGCGATGAGTTCGGTAAGGGGATTTTACATAGCTTACATCACATTTGTATCTCTAGAATTTGTCAATATGTCATATATACATTGTTGTTAGTACTACTAAACATATGTATATATATATATATATATATATATAAACATTATATATAAAGCAAATAACATATGACATATTAAAAGATTAATTTCCCCACAACTAATTCCCTTAACGTCATCAACATTTGAACTTTAATATTCGTGAAATTTGGAAATTACCAGCCTAATGATAAGCCATTGCTGATGAGTGATTCATTAAACAGAATTTTTCTTATTAAAAATTCAATAACGTCAATTATAAGCTAATGATTTGTCAGTTATTTAACTGGAACACGAGAGACAACAGCTCATCGATTATGTTATGCTAAACTTAACATTTAACAGTAGCTTAACATAGGGATTAACAGAACAGGAATAAGGCATGTTAAGGGTTCCAATTAGGTTTAACATAAGACGATCAACTAGTTTAATATAGAGAGTAACAGAGGCATATTTAATAATGCACTGCTTGCACTGCTTGCATTTAAAGCAGTTCATTTTCTATGTTTAACTATTGTTGCTTTGTTGGGGCTAAGTAAGGATTTCTCTATAGTAAACAATATAAGTTTCGATAATATTCGATAAACATAAAAATTAACCACTTGTAAACTGTTTTAGTTTGATGTTAAAGTATATGACAAATTTCTTATTAATTTTGTAAATGTTATTGCTGCTGTTACTATGTGAGAATTGATTACATTTTGTAACTAAATACTGATTATATACTTAGAAGTGATCTATTTATAACACAGACCCAACTGATGTTTATTGATTATATATATATATATATTTCCTGTTACATTTGCGACAATTGATTAATAGCAAAACTTTAATCAGTTTGTCGAAAGTTTTTCAAATGTATAGAAACTAAACGTTGCAACAGTTTAATGTAGTATGTCAAAATTTTAATGCGTAGATTAATGATTTGTGTTGGTCTGGTATAAAGTCCAGATGCTATATATTCGTGGGGGTATACGTGTTAGATTTTCATTCATTGTTCCAGTGGTACTCATGCGATTAATCAATGCACTTGTGTCACAATATATATATATATATAATTAAGAAATGTTATATATATATATATATATATATATAAAAGGATTGGTTTGGTTATCTACAGGTAGATCACGATCATTGCAAAAAGCAATTCATTGAATATAGTTAACAGCCAATTTTATCATTATCTAATTGCTGCAAGTTCCGTTCAAGCCGGACGTGTTTAAACGATATTAATATATATATATATATATATATATATATATAAATATATATGTATGTGCTTATATCTAACCGATTCATTCAGCTATCCTAGGACTGATCACAGTTCGATCAAAAACCAACACATTCAACTTCCACAGCGTTAACAGAGGTTTTGGCATGTTGTTTATTTTGGCAACGATCAAAGATGTTATTTTGCATACAAACGTTTCATTAGTCTACTGTTATAGCTACTATAGAGTATATATGTATATACATATATATATATTCTTATTCATATTGAGTTGTTGCTATATTTTTTGGCTATTGAATCTTTTTTGCCAATTTTTTGCCAATTCATCGTGCGTCTGGTATATATAAATTTGGTTTTGAAACAATTATGGAAACTTTCATCGGGTCCAATATCAATGTACTTGATTATAGGTATAAGTATATAGGTATATATATATATTGCATTTATATTTGGTTATCTTTAGTATACTCTGGGCCAAGTGAATCAGTCATTAACCATAACAAATTGACCACGTTTATTAAATTTAATCTAAAATTTCTCAATTGCTTCATGCTCTGACCTTTAATCAACTAATCATTTTGTTTATTTTGCGATTTATATTCTTTATTACTTTCTCTCATGCTATCTCTGTCTTTCTGTACGTTTACCTTGTGACTATATAGGGAACATTAGTTATATACTATATATATATATTCTATTGCGTGTTGGACAATTGCCGAATTTCATGCAAAGTTTGCAAAGATTTTTTAAGGTCAAATTTGAAACGATGTCGGAAGAACTAAAATAAACTAATGTCATATAATATAAATATCAAACGAATATATATATATATATATATATTTATTTTATAAATACTCTAAGATATCATATATATGTATATATCATTCATATTGATCTGTAATCTATATCTTTATATAAACTTTTCTAGTTGTTTAATTTGTTTGTACTAAATTTCATTTTAAAGTATAAATATTGCACGATTAATTAAGTTTAGTCACATGTTTATCGATAACAGAATCATTGTATATATATATATATATATATATATATAAAATATCAGTTATAACGTATATATATTCATATCAAATATACCTTGTGTATTTCCATTATAATTTTACAGTGCATTCAAACGAATCAACCAAATAGTGTTAGCTTTTCTTTGTTACCAACAATAATCCTTTTATTATTTAATGATTTAGTTGTTTAAAGTACTTTGACTCATATATGTATATATACATACATACATACATATATCTACATATTTATTTATACAAATAACCAGAATTTAGCTGTTTTTCAACTTATAAACTGAATTTTCAATCGTTTTTCCTTTTGTTTTTTAACTTATTTATTTTTTGTTATCAATTTGATTTCAAAGGTAGCGACAACAATTGCATTTCGGTTCTATATATATATATATATACCCTATATCTTTATATATAAATATGTTTTATATATATATTTGTCTATTTATGTAAAATTATTTTCAATTTAAATTCCAAAAGATTTGCATAAATTGTAAGCCAAATTTATAACTTTTAGTATAAGATTTCCTTATTATAAGCTCTTTGTGTTTGAGTACATTAAGCAGACATTTTATATACCCTTACATCATACTAAAGTCGGCATTATTGTTATTATTAATTTTGTTTTTTTTCCCTCCTATTAATTGTTTATTTATTTTAGTATATTGATCAATATCATTTATATATAATTGTTTGGATTTATAGAGCTTTATGTTACCTTTTAGGAACTGCAGAGATTCAGTTATAGTATAATAATATATACAGATATATATATATATAAAGGGTATTATATAGTACATTATTTCTGATGTTACACAGCTGTTATTTTTGTGGGTCATTTATCTAATTTTTCGCATGTTACCAACTGTCATGGGATATGATCTGGCAGTGCAAATTTTATGTTTCCAATGAATTTACCTCAAGTGCGGACGTGCCGTACGTTTTGGCGTTATTTACGCACCTACATACAAACAATTATATATATATATACATACATACATATCTAATATAAACATATACATTTGAGTTTTTTTTTTTTTTTGCGTCAGAAAGATGATCAGTTGAGTTTGCCTATGGCATTGATCCAAATATTTGTCATTTTTCGAATTTGCTTTGCGTTGTGTTAACCTACTCAAAGACACTACCCTATAGAAAATAGGTTGTTGAATGGGGTATGTTAATTTTATGCATATGATAATCTATATATGTATGCAAAATATATATAGAAGAGTATTCATAGGTCATCATTATTTAGGTTTAATATTTTATAAGGTTTTATTGCTGTCTTTGTTGCGCTGCTTTCGCCTAATCAACAAATAGCCAGGGGCTACGTGAGTTTTGGTCAGTCTCCACGTGAGCTGCAGAGAAAATATGACGTATTTTGGCCTTAAGACAATATGAATCACATGGTAAAATTATATTTTTTTTCGTATTTGATTGATCAGCGGCTGATGCAAGAATTCAGTCCATAACTCCCTTACCTATTTATTCATCTATTGGTATGCATATGCTTGATTTCGTTCTCTTGCTTTCTCATTCTCTCAATCTCTCTGATTTGGTCTATTTTTCGTTACAACTTCGATTCGCTTAGCTGCAGCCATAAAGCTGCTGCTGCTGCTGCTGCTGTCAACGATAAGAATTTATTGTTTTTGCACACGTTAATCAAACAATGGACAATCACACGACTGTCTGCAGCCATCTTAAAATTATTATCTGCCTCTTTCAGACTGTCTTATCGATGCACCTGCTATTGTTATGAATAGCTGAGTGATTAAACTATATAAAATGGTACGACTATTATTATATTATTATTTTCACTAACAAACAATACCCAAAAAAGGTAACGGAAATCTAGTGTAGTGTCCATATATGCATTGCCTCCCACTCTCTATAACTATCAATATTATATACTACATGCATACACTATCTCTCTTAAGACAAAGAGCGTATGTCTTGTGTGCTCTTTGTTCATTTTTGCTTGTTTCTTTTATCAATACAATAGGCAACAACAGCAACAGGTTTCGGTTCAATGGCTCTTGGCACAGTTCAGCGTTGTGCTGTGAGTTCACCAATATGGGCAGATCTATGCATCGAGATTGCGCTCTCTCATTCTCCATGTCGACGATTGTACTTGCGTGTGTGTGTGTGTGTGTGTGTGTGTGTGTCTGTGCATATAGTATGCGTATGCAATTCAGGCAGGTCAGTTAAAATAATATAAAACGGAACGCACAAAATCTGTGCCACGATTGCTACAGATTGTCATAGATAATGTGGGAAAGGAAAGCAAAAATTACTCTAGCAGATTTACAGAATTGGGTTAAAAATAAAATAGATATGCGTTAATATGCATATATATGTATATTTTATGTATATAACAATTACATAAATGCATAGAAATGTATAACAGATTCTATTTATTTTATTTAAAGTGCAAAGATAACTTTTAATACTTAATTTATTTACATAATATGAAACTAGTCTTAAAGGTGCTAAATGGACTGAACTAAAGTCAGATTAAAAATAAATTTAAGTAGGGTTATTTCTTGTCGCATTAAGGCTAATCGTTTTGCATCGCTTTGATGCCGTGTCCGTTTAGTAATTTAATATGTTTAATTTTCAGTTTACATTCCACTTTTTTCCCATATTTTTTTTTTATTTTATTTTTATTATGTTTTCATTTTTATTATTATTATTATTTTTTTTTTTTTTATATTTGCATTCATTAAATTAAATTGCAAATTGAGCGGCGCAACGATTTTGCCTTTTGTTTATCAACCCAAACGGTGGGGGCGGCAGCAGTTCATCTTCATCAGCAATTTTAGCATCAGCAGAGATAATCTGATTGGACATACACGCACACATACCTAAGCACATATACGCATGCACGCACATGCATGCTGCATGCATTGATATTTTACTGTTCCGTTCCGGTTCAGTTCTTTATAGGTTTTCTTTCTTTTACTTTGATTTTATTTTTCCTCTTTTGTTACCTTTTTGCAACGTTTTGTGCTGCGACTCCCTGAAGAGATTCGTCGTTGTCGTTGTCGTTGTTGTCGTTGTGGTTGTCGTCGTTGTCGTTGCCGTCGCCAACGCCATCGCGGCTTAAGCCGGGGGCTGCCTTAGCCCGTCTCAATAGCATACCCTGTCCAACTGTTGCTGGGGCAGCGATCACTGGTGTACGTGACTTTAGCATCAGCAGTGATGTCCGCCGACTCTGTTGCAAATCGCGCGGCTACATGCGGCAAGCCAAGCCGGTCAGCCACAGTCGCAGCAATAACAGCAACAACAACAGCAACAACAACAACAACAACAACAACGAAAGCAACAATAAACCTGCCCGGGTTACAATTTGTCCGCCGTTAAGCTAAGCTTTTGATTATGTTTATTTATTTATTTATACATTTGTATACACATATATACACACACACACACACACACATACATACATATACATACATATACATACATATATACATGTATACATATATGCAAGTATTTGTGCATACCCTGGCAAAAGTTATTGCTGTTGCTTTGCACACAAAAAAAGGGAGGCACCAACAACCAGAGAAGCTAAAATATGAGACGACAATTGAATTTTCTGCACATTGATATGTTAATACCCTAACCTTAAAGAAAGGTTATTCAATTCTACTACAGAATACAATATTATTAGTTCTTCTTTATATTAAACTTAAGTCTTTAGTTAAGTCACTTTTAGGCAAAGTTTTAACAGTAGTTTCGTTCCTTTAATGTTAACATATTTTAATAACAGCAGCCTTCTATGTTGCTTAACATAATATGTAATGCTTTTGTTAAACTGTTATATTAGGTTCTGGTATTAACAGTGGCAATAACATACAACAATAATTCGTACCTGTTATAAAGGAATTTAAAAAAATATGCGTTTAAAAGTTTTGCTGATTAAGCCAAAACATTTTAATAACTCAATTTAATTGCTTTGAAAGTATGGCATTTCGGGTATTCCCTTTAAAAAAAAAAAAATATAATAAATAAAATAGCGGAAATATTAAGAGAAAAAACAAAAACAATTTGTGTAAAACTTCTGTTTCTATTTAAATTAATGCCAGAACTCTATATGCCAGGCAGAACATTGTGTAATGAATGAAAGAACTTTGGAATTTGTTTTTACAATAATATAAGAGTATATACTCTATATACATATTATTTTTTTTTTTAAAGAGTATTGGGAAATTGTTTTTAAATGATTTTTTTTTATTTTGGAGTTAACTAACTATACAACTCCCCCCTTTGCAACCTCTACAGCACAGAGCAACTTCTGTTAATTTTATGTATTGAATGTCTAGTTTTTTTTTTCTCTATGTCAGCGAAAATGAAGAAAACTTTTTGCATAGCAACAAAAGAAAAAACGGAACGAAATAACTGCAACAATTTGATAGCTTACAAAAAAATTTGGACATGTGGCTAATAATTTGTGGCTTGTGACTTGTAAGTTGCTTGCTGCTTGTTGCCAAACATTTTGGCCATTTGAGCCTCATTTGAGAAATTTACTACCTGCTCATGATAATGATAATATATAATAAATGTTAGACACATGATTTTATTATGGCTGTTTTACACAGATTACTGTTCAATCAATTGAATTGAATTGAATTGAATTGAATTGTTGCTTGTTGTATCAATTAATTAACATAATAAATTAACAACTTATTATATTATTTAATGGTTAGTTCTCGCAATTTCTCACAAAATATTTACCAATTGCAACTGTTTTAGAACAATATTAAATAAATAATAACTGAAACCTTGTGATCTCTTTTTTTTTTCAATTGAAAATCCAAGTATAAGTATATATGTATATATATTAATATATAAAACATCCATATCATCCATATCATATTAACATTATTTACTTTAATTGCATTCAATATATAAACTGGATCTGCATTAAGATTTATGACGCTTTTTTTTATTGTATTCAGAAGCTCCATTAAAAACCTGATCGTATCGCTTTGATTTATAAGCTTCATATGTATATATGTATATACGATATATATATAAACAGAAATATATCTTTCAAGTTCACTAATTATATAACTCCACTAGGTGTTACTTCCAACGATAACAATAAATTTTAACATTTGATTTTTAAGTCATGACTTACAGATACCCTATACTCATTATGCATACATTATATTCAATTTTTATATATGATAATTTCTATAAATTTTTTTTTTAAACTTATCTCTTACAGCTCCTTAAACTTGATATTACTCTTCTCAAAGCTCACTAAAACTTATCTCTAATTCTTATTCAACTTTTCTCTAACTTCTCCATACCTTTTCTATAAGTTCTCTATTACTACTCTCTAGTTTTTATAAACCTTCCAATACTTTTAAACTCTCTATAATTATTGTTATACTGCTTTAGAATAACTTTCTAGTTTTAACACTTTCCCAAAACTTATCTTTGATTTCTTCTTAACTTATCTTTTTCTTCTCTATAATTTGTATATAACTTTTTCATACCTTTTTAAACGGTTATTTACAACTTCTCTTAAATCTTTCTATAATACTTTAATACGTCTCTTAATTATATTTCTATCATTTGCATAACTAATGTTTTACTTCTCTCTAAGTGCTCAATAACTTCTCCATACATTTTAAAAATTTCTCTACTACTTTTGCTTTAGTTTTCTATTAATACTGGAAAAGTGCTTTTAACTTCTCTTGAAACTATTTAATACTTCTCTAATATTTATCACTAACTTATCTCCAACTATGACATAACTTCTCTTTAACTTATCTGTGAATTTTCTTTAAATTCCTTATACCCATTTGAACATATGTCTTCTACTTCTCCGTTACTTTAATTCTTTGTAAATTCTCTCAGTGTTTACTATAAACTCTTTCCAAAAGTTTTGAATAACTTTGCTGTAACTTTTTTGGATCTTTTTTCAACAAATTCTAAGAAGAAAACGTTTGTTAAATCTTTAATCTTTCTTAGCATTTGTTCTATTTTAAATCTTAGAAGACTCTACTGCTATAGCATACTGATATATACCTAGATATCTGAAGTAAAGGCAAACAACTGATATTACTTTTATGGGGTATCGAAGAAGGGTTATATATATTATAGAATAGAAATATAAAAAAATTACTATAAATATATATATAGTATATAGTATAATAACTCGATTATTTAGATAGACCGATTTCTTATAAAATATTAGTTTCCCCAAATATTTATTGCGCATATTATATGATATATGAGTTAACATTGTATGAGGCATTTTATGAGGGCTTAATAACTGAAGTATCTGTGCTAATGACGGCACTTGATGCATATCTTTAAACGTGTGTGTCTTAACGTATATGTTAATGCTTGAAAAATTGGTTTAATCAAGTTGGGTCTTAATGTTGTTTTTGCGATATATAAAAGCAGATAAGTTAAAAAAAAATCAAATGAAATAAAAACACAGCGCAAAATGTTTTATACCTTTTTATAGTTGTATACTATATATGTTTCAGTTATGTATATTCATATATAAATAAATAAATTCTTTATTGTTGTTAGGTTTATGTGGCACTGTTTCAGCCTCTACGTGTAACACGTCATCAGTTCAGGAAGGTATTAAACTGCATGAAAGTCATAAGGGCACTAAAATATCAGGAGGTCTATGCACAGGAGAAGGTCACCAAAGTGGATAGTCTATCATTGGTGCTGAGTGGCAAGTAAGTTAATATCTTATAATGTATATATATATAGATAAATATAACTGTACTATGTGTGTTTATTATTATATATAGATTGGTTGTCTCACAGCATCAGAGGGCATTGCATATTGTGTTTCCCCATCAGTTCCTAGACTCGCCAGAATGGTTTGGCGTCTCAACCGATGACTATTTTCAGGTTAAATTCAAATAAATATTTATATAATCATATAAAATATTATATACTATATATATTATGAGTTTTATTTCTTTAATATAGGTCTCTATAATGGCCATGGAAGAGTCGCGTGTACTCATCTGGCATCGTGATAAACTAAAGCTATCGATTATGGCTGAACCTTTTCTGCAAACTGTATTCGATCATATACTTGGACGAGATGTGGTCAAAAAATTAATGCAGGTGACACAGGTAACTATAATATAATAATTAACTAATATATCTATATGAACTATATATATATATATATGCTTATTCATATCAGGTTAGCGAATCGATAGCTAGCAATGGTTTCCTACCGTCGGGCGGTTATGCAGAGGATGCCGAGGATAAACCCATGCTCATATTAAAGAAAAGCGTTGACGTGGGCCATGGACTGACGGCACTTATCAATCGCCAGTTGCAAGGTATGTTAATTGTTAATAAATATATATATATATATATCAATATATATATATATGGTCTTTATACATATTCTGTGTATCCTTTCTGGCTATTACTTTATCTCTACATCTTTATATATATATATATATATATATATATATATATATATTTCACTCTCTCTTTCCCTACCTTGCCCCCTAAGTCCCTTAAGTCAATAGTGCAATTGTAATTGAAAGAAATTCTTTTAATGGTTTCTTTTTCTGGGTTTTTCTTTCTTCTTTGATATCCTCAAAACATACTCGCCTCGTGCTGTTTACCTTGTTGCACGCTTTATGCCTAGGCGCCAGTGGGGCGTGGCTGTTGCTTATACGCTTGTTGCATGCCTAACAATTTAAATCTAAACAAGTTTTTTTTACTACAACTTCTTCTTTATCTTTTTTATTTCTATTTTTATTTTTAGTTTCTTTAACCAAAGTTGTTTTCTTGTTTGCATTTTTCTGTTTTTTTTCTCATTTCTTTTTCTTTCTTTTTTTCTGTTTTTTTGTTGATTTTATTTGATTTGTTTCTTTTTGCATTTGATATGTACAAAATTGTTGTTGATGTTTATGTTCGTTTTTTATGATTCGCTATCTAATTTTAGAAGAGCATGTTCCTTTACTTGGTCGCACGTACAAACACACTAAGCAGACGCTGCCGCCAGGTGATGTTGTTGACTTGGCGGACACGAATCTTGAACACTATGCGAATGGCAACAACTCTGCTGCTGCTGCTGTTGCTGCTGACGATGCCACCCATTGAATATGTATCCTGTTTAAAGCAACAACAATACACTATATATAGTTACACACACAGACACACGGACGCACACATATATATAGAATTCTTATACCATTTAATGGAACCACAATACCAGCTCTTACAGACACACACACACACACACACACTCAAGGAGTACTCAAGCAGTTTACAAGCAGCGCGCCACAAGCAGCACATCAACTGATCCCTAGTATCGTATATATATCATATATCATATGTGAACATAAAACGCACGCACAAGCACACTTCAATGTTCACATCTAACTCTAACCAAATGCATAAAAAAACTTATTAAAACGATATTGATATAACATATATATACTCTATATATATATATATATCCAACTTGTTGCCAGGCACTTCGATTTGTTTAACATTTAACACAACATACAAAAAGAAGAAAAAAAAAGAAAAATATGAATTGTATGCGAAAAAGGCACAAATAATTCTTACTATAATTTGTTTCAAGATCAACGATCATGTGAATTATTATTAATGATCATTATAAGAACTTAATCATATACATTTAAAATCTCGAACTGTCAATTATTTGTATAAAACTCGAGTCATGATCATGTACGATCTGTAAACATTATGTAAATATTGTGTTCTATGATTTTACTGCTTCCAGTTTGAAGATCAAAGCTAAGAGCCATCTGTTAGCCCATAAAATAAAAGTAAACATATTGGATCAATATAGTGATCAGTGATCAGTGATCAGTGATCAGTGATTATCCATCATTGTTCATTATTGTGCATTGTGCATTATTAACAACACTATATAGCAATTGCTTAGTACAGATCATAGTTCTTAAATGCCAGTCATCATAACGATCATTGATCAATGAATCTATATACAAAAATATAAATTATGAATATTATTTTCACTTGCATTTTACAATGAACAAAAAAATGAAGCTGTGCGGGCACTAAAGCAATTCAATTATTATAATTTATTATTAATTATTATTATAAACAAAAAAAAATTATTATATATATATATATCTATTTTGTTTCATTAACTTTTGTTAATATTGCTTAATTAATTATTATTATTATAATTATAATTATTTTTTTATTAGCAACATTTTTATTTTTATTCAATTTATTTGTTATTAATTTGAATTTGTTTTTCGTTTTTTCCTTTGAGTTGCTGATTGATTTGCATATAAATTCGATTTGAATAAAACGTAAATTAATTAATTATAATTATTATTATTATTATTATTATTATTATTATTATTATTATTATATATATATAATTAAATATACATACATATATATACATATAAACATTTATATAATATACTAAGCAATATTAAGCTTAAGCTGGCATCACAGTCCTTGTATATACATATAAATCTGTAATATATATCTTACATAGAAACTGAATTACGGTATATATAACAATGTGAATTGTAAACAAAGCCAAAAACTATAACAAAACAAAAATATTGACAAAAAATTTAATAACATTTAATGAAGTAAATCAAATGCAACAAATAACCTCCCTAACAAAGTTTTATTTAATTTCAGATTATATATTCTTTTGATTTCCTGTTTTATATTGTTGTGTACCATAAAATGGTTACAAGTGTGTTATAAATTATATATTTATATGAATTCTTAATCAATAGTTCGATCCTTTCTGTCATAACTGTCTAGTCGTTTTGTATAAGCTTTCTGAGACTATATATCATATCAGTTATTATGCTTATGTCAAACATCAATATATTTCGCAATTTTCTTGTAGTCAAATTTGTTAAGGGACTGCTTGTAGTCGGGCATAATCTGATAGAGGTATATTAGTTGTTAACTCGTTTTTTTTTTTTTTTTTTTAGCTGTTTCTGTAGTTTTTCTCACATTTCTACAAAAATTCGTTGATTCTTATAACGCTGTGGTTTGCGTCCATACTAATCGCTGTGCAAATCACATGCCATAGCACGCACACAAACCACAAATTGCAACGAAATTGCACGCGGCGCGTGCCTTTTGGACTTCAATTGATAGAAAATTGTTGATCACAGCGCATATTTGTTTTTATTTGTATTTATAATAAAAAATAATGTATAATACTAATACTAATAACGTAGAAAAATAACAATTTATATATATATATTTATTGTTGTTGTTTAAATTTATAATTTTGCTGTTATTGCAAACACATATGAAATTGCAATAAAATAAACGCGTTGTAATTTCTTTGTGTGTTGTTTTTGTGTTGTTTTTTGTTTTTTCATAATCTTCTATATGTATATATATATATATTTTTATTTTTGATTTCTTTACAAAGCTTCCCAGTCAATTAACAATAGCGATAATCAGTTTGAAGCTAGCTGTTAACACTTTGGACATGCCCATAAACTTACAGACAGAGTGCAGCCGCTGTTGAATTCTATATCGCTCACACTCATTCTAACAAGATCTCCGCTCTCGCCCGCTGCACATCTACTGCTCAAAGCCCTAACTTTTAGTCTCACTTTTAACCGTAGGGTACTTTCTGTTGTTTATCGCAGCAAGTGTATACTTTGGCCACGTGCTATTGTTAAGGAATAAAGTATGCATACAGCTGCGATATTTAATCAATATATATATTTGAATATATATATTTATATATATATATAAATTTGTTGTTGAAATTTGCTTAATTTGTTTTCAATTTTGCATTTCTAATCATATTTGATATTTAATATTTATTTATATTGTGACGCAGTGCATCATTGTTAACATTACAGTCAGTCTCACATATTGGCATAGTGCTTACACCGGAAGCGCTAGTCAATGTCACTGTTTTCTATACAAACTAGATTTCTACAAAGTATAAACAAGTTGTAATATTGCTAGATCTTAGATCATAAGAAATTATGTATATATATGTAAATATAGGATTATAATTTTTAGCCTTTTTTATGTTTAACTAATTTAAGTATAAATTACAAAATGAAACTTATTAAACACTCAAAATATTATAAGTAAGTTAAGCTTAAATATTTCTACATATAAAGAAGTATGCTGCACATTCTTTTTAACTCTTTTAGCATACATATAACCCAAAAGTTGTATCTTAGCGCTTCGATAACACTTCGTATACTCTTCGCTGTAACTGTCTTCCTTTAAAAGAATTTGAGGCAACTCTTCGAGGCGTGTTAGATTCGATTCCCAGCCAGTATATCAGTTCAATGAATAGTTCACATATGTCTAATTAATATGCATTATACAATAATATCTACTACGCATACAATGTGTTTCATTTTCACTGTTTCTGCTAAGCATTACTTCATTCTACTGTCTCAATAGTTTCTTTCCGCAATGTTTCACTTCTCTCTAATAATAATTTCTCTGTAAATATTTATATTAAAATTTGCAAGCAAGTCAACAGTATAAACAGTATAGAAAAGTGTTTCGTTTTCAGTGTTTCTGTTAAGTAACAAAAAGTGATTACTTAAACTAAATATTTTTCCATAGTATTAGGTTGATTTTGCTTTCTTTTAAGAAACAGCAAAAGATAAAGAAAAGAAGAAAACAAAACTAGAAATTTTCAGAAGAACTGCGCAATATACAATGCAAGAAAATCAGTTGAAATTGTTGTGCCACACTTGAGTATTCATATGTATTCGTTTCTTAACTCTTTTGTATTTGTATTTGTATTCGTATTGAATTCAATTTGTTATTGCTTCAACTTTTTGTTTGTTGTTGCTGTAACAACATGTTGCAACATTCAATACAGAACTTAAATTTATTTAAAATCTATTCAAATATTCTCATTGTGAATACAAATCTTGCATGTTCAATAGAGATACAACTGTGCTTTTATGTGTGTGTGAGATATGTCAGGTTTCATTTCTATTGTTCCCGTTAAAAATAATTGTTTCGTTTCAGATTTTCCAACGTGTAATTCACGGTAGATATTTTTTAAATTGTAAATATTTTGCTAGCTTAGAGATTTTTTAACTGTTTTATTTTCAATGTTGAATAACCATTTGCTGCCTATAAATATTACTCCAACATGTATACATCCTTATCACTTTCAATGTTCCATTTTCAATGTTCCACTTTCAATGTTCCACTTTCAATGTTCAACTTGCTGTTTCATACCAATATTTGAATTAAACTTTATTAGGTTTATTTAGCTGTGTTTTACTTTCACATTTCAAGTGAATAACCATTACTTTTGTTGTTTCATTTCAATATTCCAGCAAGTAATTATCAATAACCGCAAGATGTTTAAGTATTTTTAATGCTATTCAATAAATTGTTTCATTTGAATTTAATATATTTTACAGGTATATTTGTTTCATTCCAATGTACCAAACGAATATTTAAAAGTTTGTGTGGCAAACAGAATACTTCTACAGCTTAATTATTGCTAAGCTGTAAAGTGTTCCATTTCAAATGTTTGCTAAAAGCAATAAATTAACAATGACGCTTGTTTCATTTCAACGTTTCATGTTAGCTAAGTGCATTTTGTTGCGCTGTTGCTGGGCAAACGATTGAGTTACAAATGAAAAAATAAATGAAAATAAAATTATTTGACTTTAAAATTTACCCATAAAATGTTGATCAAATATAAGTTAGATATATATAGTAGCTGTATATATATAAATCAGATATTTAATTTGCAATTATATCCAGATATATAATTGAGTCTCAATTGATCTATATATATACATTTATATATCTATTTATATACTAAGCATATAGTATATATATAAGCGGATATATAGTTTCCCTTGACACGCTTATTGAGCGAGCAAATTATTATTTGCTTAGCTTCAATTTGTTTAGATAAAATTAAAAAATACTTTTCATTTAACTGTAAAGGTATATATGTATATGTATATATACATATATATAAAGTATATATAACTATACAGGTATAATAAAAGTTGATTTATTTGAGTGCTTGACGTAGCTTTAAAAGTAGTTAAGAAAATTTAAAAAGAAAATCTTTTCTTGACATTTTCTATTGCTTTTTGTTGTCTGTTTCCAATAAGATTGTGTATGTGTGTGTGTGTGTGTGTGTGTGTGTGTGCTTTAAGGTATATATGTTGCACTCAGTTTTTAAACTATTAAGCATAATAACTTGTTATTATATATTTGATTTTAGATTTTAGATTTATGATTTTCATTTCAATTGAATTTTAATAAACAAAACAATTTTTGTGCATTTTTTTCCCAAATGATTTTTCCATTTTTTTTGGATGCGTTTCATTTTGTTGTAACGTCGTATATATATATATATATATATCTATATCTATATCTATATACAACTTTATATATCGCTCATGTTAATCAACAACAATAACTACAACAACAACAACAACAACTCCAACAACAACTCCAACCAACACAACCACAACAACCACCCAAATCAAATAAAAAATAAAAAAATTTACAACCAACAAACAACAACGGCAACAGCTCTGCCCAGGATATCGAAGTATTATGATTGTGGTAAGTTAGAAGCATATGAAATATACAAAAAAAATTTATATATATATATACTTAACCACCCCACCAAACACCTGCCATTCCTTAACAAGTTAACAACCCCCTCCCTCCACACACACACAACCTTAACCCACTAGAGAGTGTTAGTAGTTGTTGCATCTAAAACTCTATCTAAAACTATAACAACATTGTAGTCTTTATCTATAACTATATCTATCCTATCTTTAACCTATCTATAACTAAACTCTTTAAATGTCTAAATATACCGTCTATGATGTGTGTGTGTGTGTGTGTGTGTGTGTAAGTGTTCATTGTCTGCTTTATTTTCAAGGTATGCGTGTGCTCACGCTGAGCTCAATGCTCGTTTTGCTTATCGTTTGCGTTGCGTGTATTTTGTCTGCTTCCCACATTACACACATACATATCTGTGTGTGTGTGTATATATATATACCTATGTGTGTGTGTATGTTTGTTGTATTTATTAAATAAGTTTGTAGTTTATGTGGTAAATTGCATGAACTATTTAATATATATATATATATATATATTTTGTTTTTTTTGAAATTTTTTATTTAATTTTTTTTTTGTTGGCCCTTAAGGCCAGGTCCATGCCCCAAAGTGACACACACACGCAGATACTTATACAGCTGCCTGTACTTTTGTTAAATATATAACTTTGTTTTGTGTGTGTGTGTGTGTGTGTGTGTGTGTGTGTGTGTGTGTGTGTGTGTGTGTGTGCTGCAAAGCCGGTTCAATGTTTGTTTATTTTTAGCAGCCTTTTGTTATCCCAATTTATTTTTTGTTGTTGTTAGCTCAAAACTTGATCTTCAAACTTTAACAAAAAACAAATTGAAAAAAAAAATTAAAAAAAAATGTATTTTTTTAAAATAAAACAAAATCAAAAAAAAAAAAAAAAAAAAAAAAACAAATGCATTTTGTGTGCTTCTCTTTGCAGCTGGCGATCCAAACTCCTGGCGTCTGGGACGGATCGACGAGACTGATCATGAGACGGCCGTGTGAAAGCGCATCAACATATAGGATAAATGCAGACAGCATACATATGTATTCTATGCATGTGTGTGTTACAATATATATATATACATATATATGAAGTAGAAGAAGAAGTTGAAGTGCATCGCAAATAATATGCGATAATGTTTAGACTTGTGTTTTTGAGTATTATTAGATGTATATTTTAGGCAATATATATATACTATATATATGTATAAAAAGAAGCATGAAGTAACGTTTCACAGAAAAACAATATATATATATATATATATATATATATATTCATACATGGAATTGGTTAGGCGTATTGTTAGCTAAAATACTTACGATGCGTTGCAAAAGCAGTTTAACACGTTGAATAAAATGTATTTTTTTATTACATATAAACATTAGGTACACACTACATATACATATATGTGTGTATATATATATATATATATATATATAATATTAAGCTGAGTCTCAAGGCTCTCAATCTGGCAAATTGCATTTTGTAGCTGCAACTCAACTCATAATTTTTTTTCTTTCTAATATTAAGCATAAATTAATTGCTGTTTTTTTTCTAATTGATTTCAAAGTTATAAAATTTTTTTCAAATTTTTTCGTTTACCTTTATATCATAGATATAGTAATTAATTTTTTAATATGTATATATATATATAAATATATATATATATATATATATATACTTATATATATTTTGTACAGTTAGTCAGCTTGTTGTAAAGTTGTTTAAATGCATTTTTTCATTTTATATATATTTTATTTTATATATATATAAATGAGTTGAGTGCGCATAATTGCCATGCCTTTAACATACTGGGACTGTATTGGAGGTGTATACAATATTTCAGATGCCACTGTTAACAAAAGAACGCGCCATAAGCAAAGTAAAATGTTTAAGCGCAAATTTCATAGCATACTTCGCCTTGCTCCATAATAATGTGCAAAGTAACTACATGAGGAGTATGCGATTTATGAGACATGCCCACTTCACTCTTGACAGATAAAACCATCCCCCAGCCCACCCTGTTAACAACCAAGAAACAAAAAAAAAATAATAATATATATAAAAAAAATAAAAAAAATAAAAATAAATAAATTTAAATATTGAATTAAACAAAAACCAAACGCACCCCATACAAAAAAATTGTCTGAAATTTAAGTATTATATTGTTGCAATTTATTTAAAAAGAAAGAGAAAAGGAAAGTAAATGACATAAAACAAAATTAACTAAAAACTAAAATAAGCTTAAAATTAAATTATTTAAATATAAATGTTTATAAATGTAAATTGATTGTTGTTGTCGTCTTAAACAATTTTTGTAAACAAATGAAAATAGTTTATTGATCTGTCTGTATATCTAGAATATGTAAAACCAAAGAAAATAAATAAAAATATAAACAGCATAAAATGGAAAAGAGAAAGAAGAAAGCTAACAAAAAAGGAGCATACAAATTATAAAAAAAAACCAGTTATAATAATAGTTATAATAATATTAATAACAATAATAATAATATGATGATAATTCTAACAATGATCAACTGTTGTTTAACTGAATGTTTAGCTAGGCATATATATATATATTTAAAAGTAAACTAAATAAATAATAGTTTAAAACAAAAAAAATATTTATAAATTTAAGCAAACAAATAAATATATTTAATATATATATATTTATTTGAACAATAAAATAGAGAACGACACAGAAAAAAAATATGAAATAAAAATATAAATATTGAAAATAAACAAAATATAAAATTGATTACTACAAGAAAATTAATTCCTAAAGGTGATGCCAAAACCTGTGCAAGAAAAACAATATGGAAATTTCAGCACAAATTTTAAGGGATTAACAGCTTTTAAATGCTGGAAAATTGTGTTTAATAATTTTCAATAAATGTGCACCAATATTGAAGTCAACGGAAGGACATCAGCTTAACGTAAGTAAAAAACAAGTAAGAAGTCTGTAGTCGAGTGTACCCGACTACGAGAGCCCCTTTGCCTACATATACAGCCATACACACACATACTCATACATACACACAGTTCTGCACGTACTTAGCCATTGCGCGCACCTTTTAGCCCCCCACGCTCTATAGCGCGGTACTTAATGTTGTATAACTTCCGTGTTTATTGTTCAATTTTAACGAAATTCACAACATAGATGAAGAATGGTCTACTTAATATGTGTGCGAAAAAGAAATTTGATCGGTTAAAAATTGTACCTTATAATCGATTTTTTCAAATTGCAGGGGTCAGGGGAGGAAATTTGAAAATCTAAAGACAAACTCGTATAGCGTACAAGCATAAAAAATCTACGTTCCAAATTTCGTTGCTCTAGCTCTTATTTTGCGTGCACTACTATACCCCGCCGGGGCCCATAACACCACTTTTGATGATCTATAACTTCCGAGATTTTTGATCAATCTTACCCAGATTCACAGCATGGATCAAGAATGGTCTAATTATGATGTTTACCAAAAATAATTTGATCGGTTGAAAATTGTGCTTAATAATCGTTTTTATCGATTTGCGGGGGTCAGGGGAGGAAATTCAAAAATCAAAAACAAACTCGTATAACCTACGAACATAACGAATCTAGATTTCAAGTTTGGTTGCTCTAGCTCTTATAGTCTCTGAGAAACAGGCGTTCATACAGACGGACAGACGGACAGACAGACAGACGGACAGGGCTAGATGAACTCGTCTTGTCGTCCTGATTCAGAATATATATACTTTATGGGGTCTCCGATGATTATTTCTATGTGTTACATACTTTTCGATTTTGCACATTTCCAATAGCTCCGCTTTGCTTCTTTTTTACGAAAAGGCAAAGGGGCTAATAAGAATGTTGTTTAAGAACAAGATAAAAAACTTCAGCTAAGTATTCTTACAAAGATTTGGTAATATTTGCTTTCATAGGACGAACAGTTAAATTTTCAATTCTTTTTGCTATTGTGTTTGGTATATTAATTAAATTGCAATTCGAATTTGCCTTAGACTATTTTTTATTTTATTATTAATATATATATTTATCAATCTCTGTTTCTCTCATTTTATTAAAATCCAGCACTTTTTTTAATATTTGTTTACTTATTTTTCTTGAGACCTTCTGTTGGCTTAAGCAGTAAGAATCATTTATTTGTCCTGAAACAAATCATTTTCTTTCCAGCTGCATTTTGACAGATTTTCTTAGAAATCCAAGAAATGTGCTGAATATAATAGAATCTAATTAGTTTAAGCTAACAAAAGAGCATTTTAATCTATTAAGCCTTTCATACGCAAAAGCAAGTAACAGTCTGATGCATTGTTTCATTGATTACAAGGAATACTTGAAGGATTTCAATCAAAAGCTGCCAGCTTGCTCTTAATTAATTACTTACTGTATAACTTAGGCTGATGTATACTGCTTCCCGTATGAATTGTCATAGTGAAATAATAGATAAGTATATATTGCATTTAATTTGTATCTAATGAGCTTGTATCATATATGAGACCATATATAAGTACAGCGTTTTTGAATGAATCTATCATGTTCTATGCAAATAATATTTTTTTTTTTCGATGGGGAGGAAAGCGACACGTGACCATTGGACAGCTAAAAATAAATTTTTAAATAATTATTAGGGCAGCATGTATTTAGCTTCGTTCCGTTAACACACATATACAGACCATTGAACCCAAACTCTAACATATAGAATAAAGTTCTTTGAAGTTTGCATACAGCTGTGTATGGAGGTATGAAGTGATTTTAAGCATGCGCTTTAAAGTATGCTAAAGTTTCTGTTCTGCTCATTAGGGACTACAGAAAAATGAAATTTAATATTAGTTTGTAGTGAGTTTGTCAGTAGCATTGACTACCATGATATAAACTGCAAGTTTTTTTAAAAACACATATCACTATTACTAATTGGTGTAAAGCCTTTACATAAAAAATTGTATAGCAACGCAACTCGAAACACAGCTTTATTTTGACAGAATTTTTTCCGAATATACAAGAAAAAAGCAAAAAGCAAAATAAGCATATACATTTCATTTCACATTCTGCATAGAAATATTCAACTCGTAGAATGATTTATAGCTCCTTTGATGATTTAAACAATTCAATATTGCTTAAATTTAGACACATATAACAGATGTGCATTAGTTATGGACAAAATGACTACAAATTGGAGCAATGATTATATAGTTGACGGAAAAGCGCGAGAATTATTACTTAATTGCTTTCAGCTGAAATGCAAAAAATCATTCATTTTGCGTGGAAACTTTAATTAACAAACTAATTCTACATACTAATTCGACCACAAAGAATTTCCATTAGGCTTTGTGCTCCAATTTGACACTTGGTTCGGCTTCTAGTAAAAATGTTGACATTTTTAAGGCAATTTATGCAAAGTATCTTTTGGTGCTTTGGTAGAACACTCTGGTAAAGCTACAGCAAGCCAAGTTAAGAAACATTTAACTGTTCACATATACCCTATAATAATGCAATGTTGCAGGTTATAGGCACACAAAGGTATTGATAATAAATAATAAATAAATAAATAATAAATAGATAGTAAATAAATAATAAATAAATAATAAATAATTAGTAAATAAATAAGAAATAAAAAATAAATAAATAGTAAATAAATAATAAATAAATAAATAATAAATAAATAATAAATAAATAATAAATAAATAATAAATAAATAATAAATAAATAATAAATAAATAATAAATAATAAATAATAAATAATAAATAAATAATAAATAAATAATAAATAAATAATAAATAAATAATAAGTAAATAATAAATAAATTATAGTTTAATTATAAATAAATTTTTAAATAAATAAGAAATAATTTATAAATAAATTAAAAACTAATAATTAATAAACAAATAAATAAAAGTTAATAAAATAATAAATGAAAAATAAATAAATAATATATAATTAATATATAAATAATTAATAATAAATATTTAATAAATATATAATAAATAAATAATAAATAAATTATAATTAAATTATAAATAAATAATAAATGAATTATAAATAAATAAATATAATATATAAATAAATAGTGAAAAAATAATAAATAAACAAATAAATAAAAATTATTTAAATAATAAATGAAAAATAAATAAATAAATAATAATAAATTTTATGAAAGGTGAGACCCAACGATATAAATGATTCTATTAAGCTATGTTTAGTATATAATTTTTTTTGATTTGCATAAATAATACAGCCGATTTAGCGATGTACAGAACATACATAAATTCTAGGATATATTGTCTTTGACTGTGCTTGACACATCCTGTAAGCATCTCTTTATGCTCCTTGTATTTTGTTACATTTCTGACTACTGTCAGAAATTTGTAAGCATTGAATGACCAAACGATTGTTTGACTGATAAACTGAGATATTGTATACTTTGATAACATCTGTTGCAACTGTTGATGCTGCAGTTGGCATTTACTGCTGTTTGAAAAAAAAGAACGTTGCAAACTGGCATTGAGAGTGGAAAATGCATCTTGTTTTACAGTTGCATAAATCACTTGAAGGTTATTGAAAGCTTTTGTGCTTGCTTGAAAATCAGCCAAAGGCAATTGGTACAATTGATTCATATGATTCACTTGATTCAATGGATTCAGTTGATCCACATGACTTGACTCAGCTGATTCAATTAGAGCTTATGTAAATCTTAGCTTTCGCTCAAGTTGCATACATCAAAACACCTCATGCAAATCTTAGAGCTCGAATAGCAACTAGCTAAAGGTTACACCGTGAAAATGTTTTCGAAATCAATTCAATAAAATATGCTTAGCAAGGATATGAGTAAAGATATGGGCAGAAATATTTTTAGTTTTCTTTTTTAAATTCAAATTTTTAATTCACTTTTCTTTTTGTTTGTACTTTTTCTTGTACTCAGCAACTTTTGTGTGCAATTCTTTTCAGTGTAAGAAGATGCAACAGAAACTAACGGCAGCTTGGATATAAATAAACATTTCTGCCTCTACGTGCAAGAATCAAAAAGAACAAATAACAGTAGATAGTACTAGTTGCTTCGCTTTTGCATCAAAAAGATATGCGAAAGCTCAACTATAAAATATCCTGTGAGATTATATAAAGCGAGTGAAAGAGCTGAATTATATGCACTTATATATATATATAGTAAAATGATTTGATTTTGAGTCGACACGTCGACATCCGTAATAATACGTCGACGTCCCGTAATAATACTAAGGACAACGCTAACGTCTTTAAAGTAAAACACAATTTAAGTTTCAGTTATGTTTATTTTATTTGCTGAAGATTATGTAGTACTTCGTTTGAGGGTTCGTTTAAGACTGATTTTAAAGGATGCTCAGATGATTCCTAGCTTATCACACTTGGTCTATTGTTTACAATCAATGGATATTTAATATTGATGCTGAGCGCGGTTTATTGCCGCATCAGATTACATCTCACTGCTTTCAACTCCATACTTTATTTATTATAGTTTACATTTTGATGCTGAGTGTGAGGTTTTGATTCTTTACGTTTCAAGTGCAGCAGTAACAACTGTTGCAGTTTATTTATTTGACTTTCAAGCGGGTATAGAGTGCACAAGATTACGTCACTATATATTATAGATAAAGCAAAGGTACAGATTATTATAAAAAAAAAAGAAATTTGCGTACCTTGATCAGGTGTCCTGCAGGGATTTTCTTTGTAATGGCAAAAGTCTTCAAAACATCAAAACAGTGACTGCTAATACCAATACTAGTACTTATCTCTATGTATGTGTGTATATGTGTATGTGTATATATGTGTGCGTGTGTGTGTGTGTGTGCGTGTGTCTGTATTCGTCAGATTGAATATACAAAGTAAACTGTAAAAGCGTATCGATGAAGCTGAAGCTACTTGCTGCTGAATGCCAATAAGATAGCTGCCTTATCATCGCGAACAACAACAACAACCACAACAACAGCCACAAAAACAACAACAGTAAAAACATCAGCAGGGGCAATATCTAAAACAACAAGAGGAACAACAACAACAATCAAAAGCAGCAGCAATAACATTCTCAATAATATGAACCACATCATAGACACCCACATCCTTTTTAGCCCCTTTGCCTTTTTGTAAAAAAGAGCAAAGCGGAGCTATTGGAAATGTGAAAAATCCAAAAGTATGTAACACATAGAAATAATTATCGGAGACCCCATAAAGTATATATATTCTGAATCAGGACGACAAGACGAGTTCATCTAGCCCTGTCCGTCTGTCCGTCTGTATGAACGCCTGTTTCTCAGAGACTATAAGAGCTAGAGCAACCAAACTTAAAATCTAGATTCGTTATGTTCGTAGGTTATCTATGTTGTGAATTTCGTTAAAATTTAACAATAAACACGGAAGTTATACAACATTAAGTACCGCGCTATAGAGCGTGGGAGGCTAAAAGGTGCGCGCAATGGCTAAGTACGTGCAGAACTGTGTGTATGTATGAGTATGTGTGTGTATGGCTGTATATGTAGGCAAAGGGGCTCTCGTAGTCGGGTACACTCGACTACAGACTTCTTACTTGTTATTGACGGACAAAGGATACCCGCTGTGTGGCATCTGCAATTGCAGTTTTTATCATTTTGGCATACAAAAACGTACACAACACGAAAGGGCAATAACAATGTTTTCCTGTATGCCTGTGTATGTGTGTGTGTGTGTATGTGTGTATGTGTGTGTGTATGTGTGTGTGTGTATGTGTGTGTGTATGCTTGTGTACACATGAATGCATTTTTATGACTAGCATTGGTGTTGTTCTTGTTGTGGTTACCTGTTGATGTTGTTCTTACTGTATGCTGTATATTTTTAGTTATTATTGCTTTAGTTTACAATTGGTCAATTGCTCATTTTTATTAATTTATACACAGCTTAAGCAGCTTTTCATTTTATTCAACACGAAACCAAAACTGTAAAACCAAAAAAAAAAAAAAAAAACAAAACAGAAACACAACAAGTAAGAAGTCTGTAGTCGAGTGTACCCGACTACGAGAGCCCCTTTGCCTACATATACAGCCATACACACACATACTCATACATACACACAGTTCTGCACGTACTTAGCCATTGCGCGAACCTTTTAGCCCCCCACGCTCAATAGCGCGGTACTTAATGTTGTAAAGCTTCCGTGTTTATTGTTCAATTTTAACGAAATTCACAACATAGATGAAGAATGGTCTACTCAATATGTGAAAAAGAAATTTGATCGGCTAAAAATTGTACCTTATAATCGATTTTTTCAAATTGCAGGGGTCAGGGGAGGAAATTCAAAAATCAAAAACAAACTCGTATAACCTACGAACATAACGAATCTGGATTTCAAGTTTGGTTGCTCTAGCTCTTATAGTCACTGAGAAACAGGCGTTCATACAAACGGTCAGACGGAGAGACAGACAGACGGACAGGGCTAGATGAGCTCGTCTTGTCGTCCTGATTAAGAATATATATACTTTATGGGGTCTCCGATGATTATTTCTATGTGTTACATACTTTTCGATTTTGCACATTTCCATAGCTCCGCTTTGCTCTTTTTTACAAAGGGACTAAAAATACAATTCGATAGAGCATTAATTAAAAATGACAAGTAATTAAAATTTGATTCAAAAGCAATGTGACAAAAACATGTAAAGAATTGTAACTACATGTAATACTGTCTTTATATATATATATATATATATATATTTATATATATATATATATTTATATATATATATATATATATTATATAATAATATGTTCAATATTTAAATCAATAAGTGAAATCCAATTGATTTGCATTGTAAATTGCGAACAGCAAAGTAAAAACTTTTATAATGTTTTTAAAATTAATTGTATAGTTAATGTGTGGAGGTGTGTGTGTGTGTGTGTGTGACTGTGTACGTAGAATATTTACCTAAAGGCTTTTAATGTGATTGCAATTAAATTTCTTTCATTTCCTCATTAACTGAAAAAAATAGAGGAAAGAAGCATAAAAAAAGCTTTAAAAAATTTTCTTATGGCAACTTCCTGAAGTTCTGTTTTAGGGTATAACTAGGCATATTAGCTAACTAAAATTAATACACTTTATAAAGATTAATTGCAATTATATATTAGAAACTAAATAAATAGAAAATTTCATTAACTGATTGTCTACTTGATTTGTTTCCTTTGGATAGCGTTTGCAGCGAGTTGAAACTAAATTGGATATAAATATGGATATAGATGTGGTTAAGGATGGTGTTGTATATTTGTTTAAGATATAGAAATTTACAAAGGTTGTATATGTTTATATATTTTATATATATATATATATATATACAGTTTTTCGATTAGTTATTTTATCTCCTTTCTTTTAGCCTCTTCTTTGAGCAGCAAGCAAAACTTTAACGCAATGCAGAGAGAATCTGATTTTCTGTTTAAAATCTCTATTACAATCTTACTTGAAATAAATATCAGTTTACATTACGAGATAGCAATCATATTACGATACTTTTATACGATAACAGGCACATATACGATAAAGATTTAACATACATAGCATACGATATATGTATCATTTAACTGTACGATAAAATTATCTAGAGTTATCAAGTATAAGTTTTACTTATTATTAAATGTGGGTATAAATTTCATTATCGGTAGACCAAAGGATATGAATATCAATTAAATATACGATGAAACATTCAGTCAGCGATTACTATCGGTAGGCAAAACAATACAATTATCGGTTTGCTATATAATCCGATTGTAAAAGTTGTTGCAATTGAAAGCAGCAGTTGCTTTAAGTTGGTAAATATTTTATTATACAGGGTGATACATTAGTGTGTAGAACACCCTGTTTTGCAGAGACCACTGATTGATATAATATTACTAATAAATGT